>JACGWL010000013.1:9429773-9859987 GCA_034509725.1 Sesamum angolense
ACTAAGGGATCAATTTGAACTCTAAAAGTTTTTAGGGTTATATTATATAAATTTAGAATTATGGATTACATTATAATTTTAACAAAAATAATTATTTTAAATAAAATAATGAAAAACTGGAGAGAGAAGCGATGGAACTTATTTATGTAACTTTACATAAATTGTCCTCTCATTTTTCATAATCCATTCACTCCATTATTTTTGCTTAAGAGATCAATTAATTTATCAAGGGTAAAGTTGAAATTTTGCTTTGTTTTTATTGTTCTCATACAAAAATAATAAACTTTTAAAAATACCCTTCAACATATTAAACTTTCAAACTCCCTCTCTCTCTCTCTCTCTCTCTCTCTCTCTCTCTCTCTCTCTCTCTCCCTCTCTCTCTCTCTCTCTCTATATATATATATATATATATATATATATATATATATAATATAAAAAGGCCATTTCTACTCACAAACGGCGATTACTTACACCGCCGCACCAATTTTTTATAAAATCAAAATTGCCCTTGAACTAATAATATAACTAACTTATTCAAGTTTTTAAATTTTATTTAACTGATAAATTATTTTTTATTTTAAAGTATGAAAAAATTAATTATTATATGTACTCAGGGACAACATGTCATAACGGCTAGTATATATATATAATATATATATATATATATATATATATATACTTACCCACGTTTGATAACCTCCCCTCTTCCCCCCCCTCCCCCACGTGTGAAAACCTCTCTTTTCTCCACTTCTCTCTCTCACTCTCTCTCATGCTGGAAACCCTCATCCTCCTTATTTTTCTCCCTTTGCATAACCCTTCCAAAACCTCTTCTCAAGAGCACAATAACATACCCAACGACTATTTTTCTTCAATATCGCCTTCTTTATCAAATTTCTATAATTTTTTAGGAGAAATTGCCTGCAGTAGAGGAATTCGAGAATTAATTGAGCTATTTTTCTTGGTATGTGAAAACCGTAAATATTGCAGTGATTACTTCTGTCTGATTATAATTTTATTTTTGCTTTTCTTTTTGTTATTTTCTTGAATCAAGGATGTGCTCCTTGATGAAATTCGAGAATTAACTAGAACATTACTGAGATGTGATTCTTAACTATTAGGTTCGATTGAATTTTTTAATTATTTTTTTTATTCTCTCATCTTTCTTTGTTGATCGAGTTGTTGCTTTAGTTATATATTTTTAATGTTTGAGTGTGTTGTTTTGAATTTTTAATGAAAATAGATTAGTTATTGTTGATGGAGTTGGTTCTTATATCACATTCTTGAATTTTCTTTTCTACTGAATATTGCTATATGGGAGCAGAATGATTTGGTAAACAATTTATGATTTGTGTAGGTTCATGTGGGATGAGACAAAAATCGAATAATGTCACACCTTCGGGAGATTGTGGATGGAATATATGTACAAATTGTCAAGACTGAAGATGATCTTAAGGTATATGCTCTCCCTTGAAATTATATATGTAAATATTGATTATTTGTACTATTATAAAAAATATATGTATGGTTCTTATCTTTAAAACAATAGTTATAATATTAATTATAATTGTAGAATGTGCTCTTTGAGGGAGTTCGAGAATTAATTAGAACATTACTTAGATGTAATTCTTAGGGAAAATTAATAGAAAAATGTAAGAAAAAAGAAAAATTAATGAAATGGGAAAATTTGAAAAGGTTTAAAGGTTTAGGCAAAATTGGGATTTGTAACACAAGTTTTGCCTCGATTTCTGCTTTTCAATAGTTAGTTGTGTTAAAAAAAAAATAAAAGTCGTATCTGGGATTTGCAATCCCAGATATGGGACTTAATTTTTTTTTTTAAATTACATTTAAGAACCGTGGTTTGAAACCACGGTTCTTACAAAAAAACAAAAAAAAAAAAAAATTATTTCTGGCATGATTGGACGCATGCATGTAAAGCTCATGCATGCATTAAGATCTGGGATTTGAAATCCCAAATCTGAAAAGTTATCAGAAACGGGATTTCAAATCTCAGATTTTATGTGTATTTATTCGGAAAAAATTCTGCTTCCGAAAAAAATTCTCCTGCCAAGACTCGATTCATAGTTGCTGAAGTGTGAATTTTTTTTCTTCTAGTGTATAATTTTTTATTACGGTAAGTCAATTCTATTGATTACATTTTTCTTATTTATATGCATTTCGTTATTTTTATAAAAATATTGTTATTACTTTAATTTTTATATATTGTACTTTATTTTGTAGATATGGAGCAACCAAATCATATTAATGTTGTTATATATTTTGGAGGTCAATGAATTTATTTATATGATTCTGTAAGTTATGATCGCCCTCCAGTCAAATTTATTAGAATATATCATAGTACAACGTTTGTAGAATTAGAATCTATTTTGTATGAAAAACTTAACCTCCGTAGGAATGAATTTAAGTTACAAGTATATTTCAAATATATAACATATGATGGTAATAGAAGATGGCAGATGGTGTTTCCAATTAATACAGATGAAGATGTCCAATTCTTTTTCTCTCCTATGAGTGGATATAAGACTGTTGAAGTTTTTGTCGAAGCGGAGAAAGTTTATCAAAATATTGTAGCAGATGACTCGTATGTTGGTGATCGTGGAACATATATGTCTATATTAACAGAAGATCCACACAGCTTGCCAGCAGTAACTCAAGCAATGGGTACAGTTAGAATTAATGAAGATTATGCTGGTCCATCTACATTCCACCAACAAGACGACGAGTATTGTGAGCCAGAAGCAGATATTTTCTTAAACCATGATCCAGTGGACTCAGAACCAGAGGAGTTTGAAAATAATCAAGATGGTCAAAATGATAATAATCCTGAAGAGGATGATGATGATGATGGTGATGATGTCAGCATTGTAGTTATGTTGGAAGTGCTTGGAAATAATGGTAATCAGCCGTCAAGGGGTGTTCAAGAGGGGATTGATTTGAACATATCAGTTTCATCGGGCCACCTTCTCTGTATCCAATAATTCCATTTTTCAGTACAACACATCCAGAAGTCGCTGTTGACTCGTACGGTATCCCTTCTAGTAGTTGAGGTCATTTTTACGACTCAAACTCTAGAGAGCTTGAATATGGAATGGTTTTCAAGAGTAAAGCCCACTTGAAAGCAAATGTCCAAGATTTCTCTATGCAGTTTGCAAGACGAGAATTTCGAGTGGTGGAGAGCAAGCCAAAATTATGGAAAGTTGTGTGCAAGAATGATGAGGCTACTGGGTGCAATTGGATGCTACGAGCCGGATTCAAAGCTAAAATGGAATTATTTAAAATTACCAAGTACGTGGGGCCACATACGTGTTTGATGAATGAAATTTCTATTGATCATCGTAACTTGGGTAAGAGTATGATAGCAGCGCATCTGCTTGGTATAGTTCGTCAAGACCCAACATATGACATCAAGTATGTCCAACAGAATGTGAAGGATAGATTTGGCTTTGACATATCTTATCATAAGGCTTGGCACGCTTTAAAAGCAGCTCGAGAAGAGGGTTATGGAACTTGGGAAACCTCTGTGACGAAATTGCCGAAATACATGGCTGCACTGTAGAAATGGAATCCAGGGACAGTGGTTGAGTGGTTGCATCTGGACACTGATAGGCCAAGCTTAGTTAGACAATAATTTAGAATTTTTATTTTCTAGTATGTTGTAATATGTAAAGCTTCATTATATGAAATATTTTTATTTATGAAGCATTTTATGTGTTAAGAAATTACACGTTATGATACATCTATCACATTTAGTAATGCCCCCCAGTGCCGCATCGTGGACGTCGTCTATTTCTGAGAGGAACCTGTTCCTGTCTCGGCTCCGAATTTCAAGAGGGTACATCTAAGTCTTCAAATGGAACTGGTGAAATTCCATGATATATCCGATGGTCTGGAGTAACTGTGTATGTTGACTCATCTCCAATAAATGACAAATATGAATTGTCAGAATCAATTGTGTATGCCATGTTTGTTGGAGTATATGCATTTGAGGGACCTGCCTCGTTCTGTGCATTAGAAGGACCAGCCTCGTTCCGTGCATTATAAGAACCAGCCTTGTAAGGGACAGCTCCTGCAAAAACGAGTGGATAACGTGTTTCGAGAAAATTAATAATTTCCTGATGAGTTTGATGGTGGCTAGTCATCAATTGTACTACTGAGGGAAAATCCATAGGGACTCTGTTATAATCTATTATCATTTGTCCAACTCGTTCAGCCTGCAAACAAACTAAAAAATTAGACTTTCGTAAAGTATTTACATGCAAATTAAAAAAAAATAGAAAAAAGCACAAACAATTCATAACAAATAATCTGCATCACTTATGTTCACCGGACGATATCCAGGGGTATTTGCCGATTCGATCTCATGTGATATTTAGATCCGAGTAATTTGTCTAAACCAGTTCATATAATCCGGGACAGTATCACGATCATTCTCGATCTCGGGTCTTACCACCATTAATGATTGCACGTGGTTCCATTGTATAATATAATCTCGATGGAAAGATGCCCAATCTTGTTCATGACGTCCCCGTCTATCGAGTGTATGTAAACGTCATTCACTTACCGGAGGGTTCGTGGGAATATCTTGAATCATGCCAAATTGTCGAAGCACACGTTCAGGATGATGGATTTCTACAATTGCATAGTGTATCAATGGGCATTTTATGTGCCATGGTGTTCGTAAGGCATAAAACGGCAAAGACTGGACATCGGCCCTTCGCCGCCATATGGTGTCCAAATAAACTACATTATTATATGAATTGAAATCAATACACATTAATTTAAATGAAAAATCAACTCTATCATTTGAACATACCTCATTTTGTTTCATCCGGTCAATGTATTTCTAATAATGCGGGCGGCATTATGAGCTGCATGTGTCCGGGATATGTGATATGACCACCTAAATAGCTTAGGTAGCTACAAAAAATTTAACTAAATAATTTTAACTTTATTTTACTATTAAAAATAAAAATGAACTAAGCATACCGTGCAGCATATGGTGGATGCGGGAGGATGTTTTCTTCATCTATTATGGTGGGCATCAACTCTGTATTACTGGTGGAGAGAATGGGCGCTATGGTTATAATACGAGACCATGCCCAAATATGTAACAATTGCATAGCCCCACCTATATTCACTTTATGTCTCTGTGATGATGTACACAATTCCTTATACAAACAGGCCAACACCGCCACACCCAATTAGATACACCATCTTCGTGGATGTCTTGCATTTGTCGTAAATATAATAACGATACAGTGTTGCCCGTAGAATCAGCACATAATATTCCATCGAGAATGCACAAAGCACATACTCGTGCCTCCTGCAATACCTCCTCAAAAGGGCTAACCATTCATGCAAGACAGTGAGCTTTATTCTCGAATTTTTCAAAGCCTTCTCATCCGGTTGGAATCCCAAAAATTGATGGCAATAATTTTGCCACTGTTGAGTAGTCCACTTTGTATCTACTCCAGTAATAAAATTGTCTTCAATTGGAAGACCCCAAATGATTGCGACGTCCTGAAGTGTCACTGTCGCCTCACCAATCGGAAAATGAAAAGTATGGGTTTCGGGTCTCCATCTTTCTACTAAAGCAGTAATAAAATATTGGTCAATTTCAATATGACCACACTGGATAAGGCCTAAGAAACCCATGTCACTTGTAAAACACGAATGTGGCATGGAACAAGTTGAAGAGCCCGAAAAAAAGAAATATCACAACGCCGTACAATTAAAATTGTGTCCTGACCTATAGGCACATCTTCAGATCTGTGAGTTGATTGCCCATATAATACACTGTTATCACGTGGACCAAAATTAGCCATTGTAAAAAAACTTTCAACTGCTAAATTTTTTTCGGCAAGACAACTGCAATAAATTTTCTTCAATCTACTTGTGGTCCTTCGCTCAAATTTATAGGGGAGGGCTCGATTTACAACACATTAAATCTGGTGTTTGATGCATAATATTTGGACACATGCTCCATGCATGTGTCCAATCAAGGCAGCATGCATGCAGCCCGTGACGGACAGCAGCATGCATGCAAAAATTTTTTAGGGGGCCGAGTCAAAATCGAGGTCTCAGACCTCGGTTTTGATATTATAATTAAAAAAGAGGAAGTAACCTTTCTTGTTTTCCGAGTCAAAATCGGGGTCTCAAACCCCGGTTTTGACATATAATTTTTTTAAAAAAAGTAACATGCCATATCTGGGGTTTCAAACCCCAGATATGGCATGTCCAGTACAAATCTGGGATTTTAAATCCCATATTTGTACTACATATAACTTACTTTTTAACATCGAGGCAAAACTAGTGTTGCAAATACCAGTTTTGTCAAAACCTTTAAACCTTTTCAAATTTTCCCATTTCATTAATATTTCTTTTTTCTTACATTTTTCTAGTAATTTTCCCTAATTCTTAACTATTGGGTTCGATTGAATTTTTTAGCTATGTTTTTATTTATTTTTTTATTCTCTCATCCTTTTTTGTTGATTGGTGTGTTGCTTTAGTTATATATTTTTAATGTTGGAGTGTGTTGCTTTGATTTTGTTATGAAAACATATTAGTTATTGTTCATGGAGTTGTCTCTTGTCTCACATATTTGAATTTTCTTTTTCTATTGAATATTGCTATGTAGGAGCATAATCATTTATGAACAATTTATGATTTGTGTAGGTTCATGTGGGATGAGGCAAATATCGTACAATGTCACCACTTCGGTAGATTATGGATGGGATATATGTACAAGATCATTTCCCAATTATGGTAATGGAAGTCGCGTTCTTTTGACTACTCCAATATCTAATGTGGTTGAATATTCCAACTCTCGCAGCTCTTATCATATGTATGTAATCTATACCAATTATATAACGGAAGGTTGTTTTGTATGTAAAAGAAGTTATTTATATTTGTAGAATTCTTCTTTTATTTTTATATTTTAGAATTGAATTAAGTAATTTAATAAGGATAAGATGTCACTTCGATTTTCTTCCTCTTGGATTGTAGGGCTTCATGAACCCTTTGTTGCATATTTGATTGACTATGTGAGCACTTAAAGTACGTAACCTCCAAGATTTTAAAATAGATGAATGAAAAAAGCCGAGTATCTGTTTTCTTTTTATTTATTCCATCAACTTTGAACCACTTGAAATATATTTATCTAATATTTCTGAAATTTAGTCGAAACACATATGTAACGAGAATTTCACCTACTCTACCAGAAAAGGAAAGGAATATAATATACATATATATATATATATATATATATATATATATATATATATATATATATATAGAGCTTTTATGAGAAAGATTTTATTAGTGAAATTGAGTTACATTGTCTCCAAAGATGTTCTATTAAATTTATGAAGACTTTCTTTTTTTTTTTTTTTAATTAAGCCAACAAAATTTTTGAACACCTACATTCAACTACATATGTTGTTTGAACCTCCAAATTAAGCATATGTGCCCAAAAAATAATACATTAACTTAGAGAAGTTATGGATATAAAAATATGCGTTCTAAAATAAAAAATGAGTAATTTATAATTAGAAAATATATTGAGCCTTTTTTTATTTGTATTTAAAAATTTATGCTTTTGAGACCGCTTGCATCAGTTGCTAGTTTGTAGTTAATGTTAATAAATTTGACATTAGCAAAATGAAGAATATTTCAATAATTACTCATGCGCACTAATTCAGTCTAATTATTTCATTAGCTTTGTATTAAATGAAAATTTCTTAGGTATTAACAATAATTATTAATTAAGATGTATTTATATTATTTGATTAGTGAATTTACTGAATGTGATTTCTATTGTCTGATTAAATGTTTAATGGAGAAATTTAATGCATTCAATTATTTACAAAATAGTAATTGAATAATTATTTCATTTCAAATAAGGATAGCACAGCCTATTACGTAAATTACTTAATTTATTAGATTTAGTTATTGTTATAATTGATATATTCAATTTCACTGAATTTATCAGTTAGATACTTAATTATATGGTTAGGTATAAATTACGAAAAATAAAGAAATTTATATTTAAGAAATATTACGTTATTCAAGCAGTATATGCTTTTGATATAATTCTAGAGTTAATCTAGAGATGTTGTTAAGAACAACAGATATAAGAATATGAGGGTTTTAGCAAAATAAATTTTTTTGAATTAATTGACAAATTATATATATATTTATATATATGTTTGGAAAGATTAGAATATCAAGTTTATTTCGAAGAAAACGAAATGAAAATTCAAATTTCAGTGAAAATAAAATATTGAAAGATCAGTGAGAAGGATATTGATACTACTTAATATTTTATTCAAAATTTACGACATTCTCTATATAACGATTATACGCATTATAATTTATTATAAGTACGAAGATGAAATAGAGGATTAAACATCAACTTCGACCAACTTAATCGTTTTGATATTAAGGTAAGTATAGTCCATTGAATTTCTACACACACACACTTGTTTATATACTTGATTTTAATTATTGGTTACCTGTCTGTAGTGTATTGTTATTCTATGAAATTATTGTGATGTGTTTATCTATGGTTATGGTGTAAGAAAGTCGGATGAATGACGGTGCAATGCTAAATTTGATTATTGAATGAAATTGAATAATGAAGTTATTGATGGGGATATTGCAAATTAAGATAAAATAAGGGTGTCAAGATGGTTTAGACAGTTTTGAATTGAATTGGGTTAGTTATAATTAAAACTGGGTTGATATGAATTTGAGTTAAATAAAATTATATTTTATATGGGTTGATGTGAGTCTAATCTGGGTTGGGCCTTATAAGGGCTTTTAATGGATTCAACCTATAAAAAGCAAAAAAAAAAATAAAAAAAATTGATAAAACCCACAAGCCGCTCCTTTTCTTCTTACCCACACTTCTCTTTCACCACGCACACGAACACACAATTGTTCTCAACCACTAATCTTTCTCGAAACACACACACACGCACACACTCGCTCCTCTCTTTCTTCCTACAAACACGCACATAAGACATACAAAATGAAACGCATTCACTCCTCACTTTTTCCATATACACAGACATTCACACAGCTTTTAATTTTCAGTGAAAAGCTTATTTTTTATTATTTCAAATTACTTAGTAATTTAATTTATGTTTATATGTGATTTTTTTATTTCATATTATAGCTTATAATTTTGAAAATGATGGAAAAAAATTACCTCTCAACAAATATAAAAATTTTGGTCAAACGACTTGGTTTGTCACTCAAGATGAGCACTCAAAATTTTGTGAATTATTTTGATAAAATGTAGTATTTTGTTACATAATAGATTTTATTTTTTTTATGACTTAGCAAATGAATCTTAAAGTACATGGTCATTAATCATAAATGACATGAAATACAAATTTAGTCGTATTACATCACAAGTAGTAGTTATCTTTTTTAATAATTCAAATATTGTCATTTTTTTTTTTTATTATGTCTAATTCTTATACCCTTAGATCCAAATTAATGAAATAATTTATACTAACCTAACCCATTTTAGACCTATTCAGTTGGATCCATTTTGAACTCGATCCATTGTTAACCCGACCCAAATTAGACTCAATCCGCCCATTTGCCTCCCCTGAGATAAAGAAATGACCTACCTAACTGGGGAACATATTGCAATAGCTCATGACAATGTGATTGATGATGATGTGAAATATAATATAAGAAAAATGAATATAAAGTTAGGTATCATGGAGCATAGGGTACCAGTATTTCGGGTAGCACTGAATATCTTATGCTGATAGCTACAAACTAAGTGGTGTGGGGATGTCATATTTGTTATGATGTCCTGTGCTGGTATTGTTGCACATTGGGGTGGTGTTGTGACATCACATTCGACGAGTATCCTATGTTGTCTATCTATACTAATATATAAGGAAATGCCTTTTTCTCTCCAAAACTCCAGTTATGACATCGTAATACCAATTTTATTGTTATGCCAATAATACCCTAAGTTGATTTTTTTTTCGTTGTTGCTTTTTTTCTTTCTTTTTTTTTTCCAGAAATATGATGTGTTGGTTTATATATATTTTTTCTTATTCATAATATAATTTAAAATGTACAACATTATTTATAATTATATGTACGCAGAGACGACGTGTTACGACGTCTACTTATATAATATTGATTGAGATAATGATAATAGGCAATGCAATTGAATGCGCTCCAACTTGGGTAAACAGGACCATAAGAAAATAAATAGAAATACCGAGTGCATTATGTTGTGGATTGATTTTATGATAACTGGTATTGGTTATTTCGTGATTATGTGGTAATTGTATGATGAAAGATTGTTGGTTGGGGTCTTTGCATGGAGTTTATCCTAGTGCCTATGCATATATATATATATATATATATAAGCTAATTAGCTATACTCATTGAGTAAATAGCTCATTATTCCCTGCCCACATATTTTTTAGAAAATAAGCCACACGGACTAGTTGAATTAGATTATAAGCTGATCATCAATATTATTAGGTGGGTCAACAGTGATACCTAAGCTGAGAGCTCTAATTGCATAATTATATATATATAGATACTACACTTTCAATCAATTTGTATTTTAACTTATGCTTTAACTAGAACTACACTTTTGTCCTTTTTCATATGGTCATAAATGCACAATGGAGTATTAAATACCAAAGTTTTGATGAATACTTGTCTTAGGTCTGTGTAATATATATTGCCAAAATATGAGTTGTATTATTGAGTTAAATATGAGTTTTTTATGAAATAAAATGTATTTTTGGAGGGGTATTACACTTAGTTGGGGTTAGAAACTGATAACATAACGCTCCTCAAGACTAAAAACAAATTAAAAAAAAAAAAAATAGTGCATATTGTGCATCAATGAGTGAGGGATTCTTATGAATATTATTATTATTTTTTCTTGAGGGAGTATTTTAGCACTACAACAAAATATAACATTGATGATAAAATATAAAGTAACAATTTAAAATTGTCACCGAAAAATAATATTAAGTGACAACAAATTTGCTTTTCACCGTATAATTACTAGTGGCAAGAATTATGTATAAAATAGTAAATATAAATAACTAGTAATATATTTATAGTTACAATTTAAAATTGTCACCGAAAAATAATATTAAGTGACAATAAATTTGCTTTTCACCGTATAATTACTAGTGGCAAGAATTATGTATAAAATAGTAAATATAAATAATTAGTAATATATTTATAGTTACAATTTAAAATTGTCACCGAAAAATAATATTAAGTGACAATAAATTTGCTTTTCACCGTATAATTACTAGTGGCAAGAATTATGTATAAAATAGTAAATATAAATAATTAGTAATATATTTATAGTTACAACATAAATAATGACACTATAAACATATCATTAGTTATTTCTAGTGACAACTTAATTGCAGCATTTGCCACTAATTCTTACCGATTATAATATTAACAATCTCACTTTAATTCTTTTTCTCAGTACTATTTTTTAATATCTTTTTTCATAATGCAGCAGTTATTTTTAAACATTACAACTTGTGTTCATGGAAGACAACCAAAATGTAGCACTTATTTTTTTGAAATAATTACACTCTTCTTTCATGAGGTTGGGTGTAATTACACATAAATTCTATGTGGTATGAGAAATTATATCTAGCACCCCTGATATTTGCTTCTGTCTAACAAATATGTCCCTTCATTAGTTGGAATTCACTAAATTTGCTGATAATAACAAAAACACTGAATGAGAATTGATATTTACCCTCGATTAAATGATTACTAACTTATTCTAAGTCAAATAATTGTTTTCGAACTAAACTACGTACCCTTGTAATAGTGAAGATATACCTATTTACATGCATTAACGCATGAAGATTTATAAAGATAATTTGATCATAAAAAATTTATTTGACGTGCAATAAGTCAGTCATGGGTTATTATAATTTTTTCTAACTTTTTGTCAATATCAGCAAATTCGATTAAATTTTGATTAACGGAGGGACTTATTTATCAGACAAACAAACTTCAGGGTGAGAGTCTGCTTGTAATTATACCAAATTTCAAGAGAGGGAGTATAATTCTCTCTATTTTTTTGGCACATAGATAAGATGCATTTCAACCCATAGAAGGAGACAAAAAATAAGAAAAATAAAAAAATCATGTGAAATAGTTTTATAACAATGTACGTACAATCAACAAACGTCCATTAAAACAAATACACTGGTGAAGTAATATATGTCGACGCGGTCCCAACAAACCAAATAAATTAACACAATTACGCCGGAAAAATTGAAAAGGCACATCAATAATTAATTGTCTGGGGCATGCATATTGAAACTGAATATATATGTAGAGTAATTCATTATTAACATTAAGACAAATTATATTTTTGGTCCTATAATTTTAGGTCGTTAGCACTTTTAGTCCTGTAATTTATTTCATTTACACATTTAGTCCTTTTTTTAACGAATTTAGTCTTGAACATCTCACATTTGGTCCTTTTTCGACAAATTTAGTCCCGTGTTGACAATTTTGGTCCCATTCACACTTTAATAAATATCATTTTTGGTCCTATAACTATGAGTTGTTAGGACTAAAATTGTCAATACAGGACTAAAATTTGTCAAAAAATGACTAAATGAGATGCTCAGGACTAAATTCGTCAAGATAGGACTAAATGTGTAAATAGAGTAAGTTACAGAACTAAAAATGCTAGTAACCTAAAGTTATAGGACCAAAAGTGTTATTTTACCTAACATTTATTATTTCCACTCCTTGAAATTCTCCCACCCGTAACAATCTTTTTCTCTTGGCTTGAAATTCTCTGTAGTTATTTAATTTTTATCATTAATGATCATTAATGTATTAACCTCCATATCAACCACCTTTATTTACTTTTGTGCCTTTTGTACAGCATTCCTTAAAAGCATGAAAAGCACGGTTTCATTTGTACCTGAAAACTTTAATGGGATAGCTTGTAATTATTTGTTAATAAAAGACTTGCATTATTATTCTGGTCGATATTTATACCTTTGAATTGTGTTGCCCTCTTATGTTTTGGCCATACTGCTGGAAATATGAATTATATTTGGGACATTAAAGTAAAATTATTGCTAGAATTTTTATGGGTTTTCCACAATTATACATAATTATTCTACATCTTCTGATATTCTTTCCCACGTTTTTCTCCTATTATTTTGTATTTATCAATAAGAGTTCTTTTGTGTTATTAGATCACATGAATAATATGACAGAGGGAAATAATCTTACTGTCTAATATTATTTTTTGGGATAATTGCACTTTCCTCTCTTGAGGTTTGGTGTGATTATACATCTAGCAGTCTTGGGGTATGCTTTCGTCTAGCAGATAAGTCCCTCCATTAGTCAAACTCTACTGAATTTACTGATATTAACCAAAAAAATAAAAAAGAAAATTATATTTATATAAGATTGGCTTATTACTGATTAATTGTAGGTCAAAACATATCTTTTTGTGACCAAATTACCATCATACGTCTTCACGTGTTAATACATGTGAGGAGGTATATCTTCACTATTATAAGATTAGATTATTATAAAAAAAAAAATTGACTTGGAATAAGTTGGTAATAAGTCATCAAGGGCAATTATCAATTTTCTTTATTTTTTTTGTTAATATTAGCAAATTTGGTGAATTTTGACTAATAGATGTACTTATTTATTATACAGAAGCAAACCTCATGGAAGGGGAGTGTAATTATTCATAATTTTTGTTGTGTTATCTCTAAGCCCTAGATCAGGTAGTGACCATAAAATCAACCGACACAAAGAAGCTGAAATAGCCTAAAGCAAGAAAAAAACAACAAAAGACAACAAGAGTATGAAGTCCAAGGACCCTTCATAGAGACAAGAGCCTAATCCAAATAAGACCCAAACTAGAAGGCACCGACAGATAATTCAGGTGGCAAATTCACATGGGATTTCCCAATCCAAGTCAGCTAAAGACCTATTGGAACGGATAAGTGTCGGTCGCCAGAGCCAACATATGTGACGGCTGGTAAAGATGAACAAAAGTCGTCTTTATTCAGGACATAATCTCCTACCTGAGGATTCGGGAACAGGACTGCGAGAGGACATCCCCTAACCTCTCCCCCAAAGATTAGGACTCTGGTTGTTGAAGACATATCTCTCCTATTGAATTTGGAGAGATTATGTTTTATCCTCTAGCTTGAGGAACGCCTATAAATAACAAGCTCCCCCAGTTGAAATAGATAAGTTTTCAATTATACTTACACATGAAAACCCACACTCTACCGCATTTATCTTTTTTATTTTATTAATTGAAACACCAACATGAGCGCCAGAGTGATAACGATTTTCTTTCAGGTTCAAAGCAAAGAACTTGCAAACCAAAGTCCAAAGATCTCGAGTTCAGCTACTAGAATCAAGCATTTTTTGCTCACATCAATTGGTTACGGACTGTGGAAGCATAGATCTAGGATGTGAGATAATGGACACTGCTAATATTAAAATTGCAAGGCGGGAAGGAACTCACCAGCAAGTTGGAGACACCAAAACATCCAATGGTGCGAATCGAACACCATTCTAACCACCACATCGCAATGGACATACGAAGATTGATCCACACACTCACACATGTCTGCTCGTCCTTAGATATCTCATCGGGGAGGCTGCTTCCATTTGCAAGAGCAACTCTAGCAGATGATTATCACAACTGTTAGAAGACAGCTTCAACGGTGCCCCTGGCTTGTCGATTGTACATATTGTTGATGTTATGGTTAATCATGCTATGAATATGTTGTGAACCCTGTTGCAAGATGCCCCTGAGAGAAAGGAAAAAGCTCCCGCTTCTTCATGAGGATGCCCCCATAAACTAGAATGAGAGTACGGATAGCTCCAACATGGGTTCCTAGACATGCAAACGTGTCCTTGGGGTTCCTTCAAAGGAGCAGGAGGGTATGCCCTTCAGCAAGAAGGTCCTGGTGGATGAACTCCCTACTAATTGTCGGACACCACATGTCGAAGTATGATAGGTCCACCGACCTACAAGAGCACACGCCTTTCTTAGAGAATGTCGTCATTCTCCATTGGTATAGTGATGAGGTCAAGTATCACGTGTTCGTGACTACCTTCACTTGCTTAGCCTAGCAGTTGCTCAACCAACTACCCATAGCTCCATTAGGTCATTCTTGGAGTTCACTCTCTATTTCTCCATTAATTCAGTAGCAGCAAGACATATTAGATTATGGCCATGAGCCTATTCAAGGTCTAGTAGGAGGAGATCGAGTCTCTAAAGGGAATACCTTCAGCGCTTCAATGCAGCAGTCTTGATGTTTGTCTTTGCCACATCTGAAGTGCTAGCTAGAAGTTTTGCGGCAAGACTATAGGATTATAATTTCTTCAAGTCTTTCGCTAAAGAGCCTGCTTCCAACTTTGATAGTCTCTAAGCATGAGCAGTAAATACATCAATATGGAGGAAACTCATGCTTATACGAAGAAAGGCTTGGGCATCAAGCATAAATATTGGAAGAAGCAACAAGAAGTCCAATACATCAATATGGAGGAAGCTCATTCCTGTAAGAAGGAAGGCTTGGGCAACAAGAGTAAATATTGGAAGAAGCAACCAAGAAGCTCAAAATGGAATAGATGGATGGAAAGGTCCCCTTCTAAAGAGAATATACCTCCTATAACCCTCCTGAACGCATTGATGGCGGCGAAAGGTGAGGGATTGCTGGTCTGGCCGAAAAAAGCTAAAGATAGACCTACCAAGCAGTGGTTGGACAAGTATTTCCACTTCCACAACAATAAACACTTCACCAAAGAGTGTCACCACCTTAAGAATGCAATTAAAATACCTATCGAAAATGGATACCTCCAAGAGTTTAACTTCAGGGAAAAATCCTAGGGCACTGTCATAAAGAAAGTGCGATCTTCCAAGAATGAGATTAAAAGACTTATTCGAAATGGATACCTCCAAGAGTTTATCTTCATGGAAAAATCCTAGGCATTGTTTCATACAAAATGTGTGATCTTCTAAAGGAGAAACGCTAGGACGGATACAACCCAAAGGAACACCTAAAGGTGACCCCAAGGCCCCGAGCTGGAGAAGGACAAGAAATGCCCAAATTCCCCATGGTGATGAGTCATTTGCATAAATCTTTGGAGCACCCACTAGAGAGGCTTTTCACCAACTTAGGAAGACCCATGCTGCATAATTGAATGAACCCAAGGGAAGATGCGCTAGATGTGAGAACAAGTGCAATCACCCTGTTATTCAGTTCGCACCCATCAAGGCGAGGGGTCCATGGGCCCCTATAAAGACGCCCTGGTTATCACGACTATTATGGCTAACTATAACATCAATCGAATGTTATTTATTTTGATACCTCAGCAGACATCCTATTTAGAGAAGCATGCAACCAAACAGAGTTTATGGACATCTCCTTACACAACTTTGCATAGGAGATATTCTATCCTCGAGGAATGGTGTCGCTTTCGTTATCACTGGGGGAAGAGCCCTCCAGGAAGACATGCATGATTAAGTTCCTAGTGGTGTCTATCCCCTCATCGTATAAGGGCATCCTAGAGAGACCCACTCTTCACGCAATCTTGGTGGTCATCTCTATCTATCATATGAAAATTAAATTCCCTATGAAGATTGGGTTGGAGAAGTTACTAGGGACCAACTCTAAGGGTGGAAGTGTTATGTAGAGGTAATGCACAAAAGCGGGGCCTTAGGAGGTCGACAGAGAAGAGCTCGACGGTTTTTAGGAAAAGTCTTATCTTGAGAAGGGAAGAGGACTTCGGTGAGGTAGACCCTATGTAGGTGCAACCTATAAAAGTTATTGAATGTTGAGATGGTACGTGGTCAACCGGAGAAGACTACATGTATTGGCTCCCAACTTGAGCCTCACCTGAAAGAGAAACTGATCCTTTGTTTAAGAATAACATGGACATTTTTTAATCTCCCCCCCCCCCCCCCGCCCAACCCTGAATATTTGGAGGGAATTAGCCCAAAAATGATGATGCACTACCTTAATATTGAATTCACCATGACGACATATATTTTCAGGAACTTATCCGTAGTTGTGATAAATGCCAAAGGCATTCAACATTGATCCATTAACCAGGGGATCCATGATGGCTTTGTTTGTCCCCTATCCCTTATCATAATTTGGGATGGACATCATTGGGTTTTTTTCCTATGGCCCTTAACTAGAGAAAGTTACATGAAACCTATGAGCTAGAAGATCTTAAATGACGAAAGTTATGTCGACTATGGGACGTGCTTTTATTTGTAGAGCTATTATTCCTAAATAATCCATGTTTCGAGCTAGCACCCTGTCACAAGCCTTATCTTCCACACAGACACTAAATAAACCTTACTCCAAATCGGCACCCTCAAACAAGTCATGTCTTTCACACAAGCATCAATAATGCTTGCTCCATAGCACCATCAAATAGGCATTATAAGCCTAGCCCTGTGCAACTGATTAACTTTGGTTTATGTGTTTGTAATAGGAAAATAATTGTATTTCATCATCCTTCTCGAGATTTACTAAGGACTTATTATTCTTCAGTCTTCTTTCTTCTTTGGGTATTGCTTTTGGGTATTTTACTCTTTTGCAGGCGTAATTAAGGACAAAAAGAGTTAAAAATTGCAAACACACAAAGAACCAGTCAGAAACTAAGCTTCACACAGTATAGTCATGTCATAGGACACAATCGTCTACATAGAGTAGTAGAATTAGAAATTTCCAAAGAGTTGCACGATCATGTTCCTCCTTTAGATCGAAAACCGTCAGTTACATGTCCGTATTTCCTCTGCCGGAGTTTGAGAAAGTGTAGAACACTACTTGTTGTGTTCTCCCCTGTAAGGTTTGTTGATGAAGTAGAAATAGAGTTTCATCAAAATTTCTCCCGTTTGTGATTTTTCAAGTCTTTCAGCTCTATAAAGGAGTGAGGATGGACATTCCAATTAGAGAACGACGCTATATTCATAATCATAAACACGTTTCATCAGTTTCAAAGAGCTTGTAGTGAAGCGAGAAGTTCTAAGAAGCATCAAGTTGGCTAGGAGAATCAGTATATAGATTAGATATATTTTCTTCTCTTTAGCATTTTCCTTATGCTTGCCATGTTCATGGATGAGTAAATAGTTCTTATCTAGAATTAAGTTGAACTTTTTGGTAGATTAATAAAATTATTTTTACTTTCTCTTTTAAATTGAACCTTTTGTTACTAATTTTATTTACTTCCTAAGTTCTTTATTGCCTTGTGAATATATTCGCCACGTGTTTGCATGTTTAAGAAGTCCAGTAAAGTACTGGAAAAAGTTCCAAATTGAAAAGTTAGGAATTAAACAAAATAATTAATAATGAGAGTAGGCTTAATTCCTGGGAGGAATTCCTGAATTATTACAGATCTTAAACTGTTTAATTAATTTAGCCTCCATTAAAATCGAAAGTATTTGGTCTTGGTCTTTTTATTAGCTCAACACTAATAACGCATTCCTCCACAACACGTTGGATGAGGAGGTCTATAGGTCATCTCCTGAACGCTATATGTGCTTGAAGGTTTAGTTTGTTGGCTACAAAAGTCCTTATGTGGACTGAAGCAAGCTTCCCACGAATGGAACCATGAATTGACTTTCAAGCTTGAAATTTTTAGATTCGTTCAATCAACATCTGATCACTGTTTGTTCCCTAAATTGACAGCTCATGGTCTTCTTTCACTTTTGGTGTACATTGATGACATCCTCATCATGGGGCCTTCGGATAGCCTACTCAAGGAAGTTAAGGTCTGTCTTGATGATGTCTTCACTATCAAAGACCTCGGATATGCTAAATATTCCCTTAGTGTCAAAATCACTTGTACAACTAATGTGATGATTACTCTATTTGGGGTTCACTCGACCTAATCTTTCCTTTGTTTTTCAACATCTCAGTTAATTCTTACAATGCCCCACCAACTTACGCTAGGGGGCTGCTCTTCATGTGGTCCATGATCTCAAAGGTTCAACTGGTGCTGGCCTATTCCTTCGAGCTTTCAATGATTTCCGCCTCACTGCTTATACAGATTCTAATTGAGCTTCCAGTCTTGATTCACAGCGTTGGTTTTGTTGTTAAATGTTGAATTAGGTTGTAATTTCTAAAAGTTAAAACAATCATGCTTTTATTTGTTGAGGGTTTCATGTGGTTCCATTTTGTTTTGCTGCAATATTGTTTAATTCTTTGGATCCCTGAATTCTTTATTTTGTTACCTACCATTTTCCCCCTTCATTATTCTGGTTAAAGGGTTAGCATTCAAAATTCGTTGACATCATGAGTCTTTTCTTCCCACAGTTCAATTTTTGCATAATTCTATCCCAACACCTCCAGCCAAATTTAAACTAAGGGGAGATCACACGTCTAGAATTAAAGGTGAAAATCATAGTATTTTATTTTCTTCATTTCAAAATCTATAAACATTATGAATGAAATCAAACAGATGATGATTTGTATTTTGTTTTCTCATATAGGTTCACTTTATTTTACCCGAATATGTATCGAACATGTGTGATATTATTGCACTTCTTGATGAAGCTTGATAAGTTTTAATTATGTGTTTCTTTGTATCAAACTTTACATTAAAAGATCTGCATGAAATTGAAACTTCGCCGAAATGCTTGATTATAATTAAGTTTTATATTTCAGGGACTTATCAAACTAAGTTGCTTTTGGACAAAGACAAGGGGGAAAATTCAAGGACCTCCCCTATGATATTGGGAATGTTTAAAAAACTCCGTGAAAAAATAAAGTATCTATTACACCCTTTGTGATATTAAAAAAAATCAAAAGAACCCATGAGACCAGGTTAACTAGGGGACTGTGTAGGTCATTGTTCATAAAATAAAGGTGATATTTTATATTTAAATTTTCATAGGGGGCTTTTTGATATTTTTCATATTATAGGGGTCAAAATGAATTTAACTTAAAAAACAAGGATTATGTCATTGTTGAATGTTAGGCACTCTTGAGTGCTTCCAAATGTTCATTTGCTTTGGGTCTGTTTTAAGTTTCAAATGAGGAGTCCTCAAAAGAGTGAAAAAATTTTCTTCTATTGCCTCATGGTTTAAGGAATAAATTGCTCTTTCATCAAGATGTTGTCGAGCGTGAGCCTGCCACGAGCATCAATCGGACCATTAGATTAGGATTTTTTTTGTATTTTTTTAATTATTTAGATTTGTAAATGTACACTATATCAATATTTTCTAATACTATAGCAAGCATAAATAAAGTCCTAAGATTTTCTGGCAAAAATAATTGGTGATTCAAAGAGTACAGATTTTTACTAGGATGGATTCCTCTGCACTGCCTCAAACTGTGTTCTCACCGATTGTCGAAAATTTTTCCCTGCCACCTAAGCTACTGGATACCTCCTCTTGTCCTGACCTCAATCGTCTAATCCTCAAAACCTGTCCATAGTGAACTTAACAAAAGCCCGGCTTTGCTTTTCAAGGATAAACTGCTTAATCCGTCATCCTACTTTTATTTCCCTACATAGTTGTAAAGCTGCGACCAAACTGCAGAAAATCTTCCTCCTTAGCGGATGAAGTTACAGATAGGTTGTCGTCTATATGTTTTTCTACAGAAGCAGTACACAAATTTCATTATCAATGGAGACGTACCTTAATTCAATAAACCTTCGGAATCCATACACATATTCCTGACATAGTTTCAACACTCATGCGCATATGAAAAATGACACTACCCATCACTTCTATTTACTTAGGGGATGGAAATTATGTACTCAAAATTTAAGAACCCAGAGGATTATTTTATTACGCTCGCCGGTGGCTCTTGGTTTTTGTTCAACTCATACCTATACATCCAACAATGCTGCCATTTTTTACTCCTTCCAAAGAACCACCTTACAAAATATATCTATAGGTTCAAGTACCAAATTTGCCGATAGAATATTATGACAGAGATGCATTATTCAAAATTGGACTTAAATTGGGTAGACCATCAAAATTGATGAGCATACATATAATCAATCTAAAGGTAGATATGCAAGGCTCTGTATTGAAGTTAACACCTCTGATCCGCAACCTCCAACTATTATTATTGATAATTCTAAGCAATCTATCATGTATGAGGTTAATTTAGCTTTTTGTTCTTTTAGCGGTATTATTGGCTATATATCCTCAACATGTCCTCAAAAAGATCAATTCAGATCTCAACAAGAAGCCGATAGACCAGTCCCTAACCCCTCTAACAACAAAGTAGGAGATTATAGTGACTTAGTTGTGGGGAATGTTTCTGAGTGGAGAATTGTGAGCAGTCGAAGGCGATCGAGAGGTTTCCAACAAGGAGGGTGAAACAAACAACAGATTCTTCAAAAACATAGTACCAAATAAAATGAACAATATTTATAGGGTAAAGATGTGGAAAATTTTCAAGACCGGTCTAAATTGAAGAAATGGATTCCTAAAGATTCTATGAAGCAGCAGCAAGTTAAGAACACTACATTCCTTATTTCTACTAGTTTCTCCAAACTGAATGAAGATTTAAATGACAATGTTGGTCAGCCACTGCCGTTGCTGGAGAAGGAAATAAACCAATTAGCAAAGCAGAGTAATTATCAGGAATCTTATTTGGGTAATGATCATATTAGTAATAATTTTGACGATAAGCATGGAAGATGTTCTATAGATAAGTCAGCATTACATTTAGATGACACATCATCTTCTCCCATGGATATATCACCTTCTGAGCCTCGTCAGCAATCCACTCTATTAAGCCAACGGTTTTGGAGAAACCATCAACAAGTACTGCTTTAGCCACCCACAATATTCAGAATGATGAACACATGGTTGTAGGTAGAACTCAACAGCTGGCTGACATGCAAGATACTTAAACAATTGACTTGGATTACCTTCTAGATTTGCAACTCCAAACCCCTGCTTTATCACCAAGCTCCCCTCGTCAAATATTTTAACTAAAACACCTTGTCTAGAATTACTCCAAAATTCGTCTACCCAAAATGACTTCAAATCCCTTCAACCAAATGCCAACAATCTCCAGCCCTCAACCTAAAAAACAAGTAACAATGCCTCCACCAGTCATTTCTCAAAATCCACCATTCTCACCTCCCAGAAACCCAACTACAAGCAGGCTCAGTCCACTGAACCTGAACTCCTCTTCCAATTCAGATCACATGCAGCACCATCATCTAAACCTACAAAATAGAAATGTTCTGGGAAACCAAAGCCTTTGTCCTCTAGTTCCTCCATCTCCAATGACTTATTCCAAGAAGCAAGTGGTGGTTCTGGGGTCCAACGAGTTTCTATTTTAAGCTCTCCATACAACTCCACATCTTTTCCTAAGCCCTTGTACTCCACAAAAACACAATTTTAGAAGTATCACAAGAAAAAGAAACTTTTCTTAGGGATAGGGAGGTGCAATTCCGCATGTATCTACATCCTTTGGAAAGAGATTTGCAAGCATTTCTGAGAACAAGTCCAGTCCCAAACGAACCTGTAATGGTACATGGAGTAAACCCCATTGGTTCTTCACAAGGAACCTTACTAAACTTGCCCGAATCTATGAGGATTCTGAGTTGGATTTGTAGGGGTGCAGCATGCCCTGAATTTCTAACTGTTGCGATGGATCTTATTCATCGAGCTAATCCACATGTTCTGATTATATTGATACTCGTATGCATGCTAATAGAGCTAATAGTGTGCTTCCCGTCTACCTTTTACACATACTGCAATTCTCTCTTCAATAGGTTACCCAGGAGGCCAACTCAACGAAAACTCATGTCAAACAAATCCAACTTGCTGCTCAAATGGTGCATTTGGATATAGAACACAAAATTGGTGATCACCCTTTCCTTATGATAGCTCCTTACAATTATCCACAAGCAGGGCACACGACCAGGTGTGGAATGTACTGTGTGAATTTTCTGATCTAATTGGTAATAATAAATGGATTTTTATTGGTGATTTTAATGCTATATTACATCAGGATGAAAAAATAGTAGGTAATTTTGTTCCACACAAAATGCTTAAATTTCAATCTTGTGTGAACTATTGCAACATGATTGATCTTAGTTTTTCTGGACATAAATTTACTTGGACTAATAAGCAGTATGGCAGATCATTTATCTGCGAACGTTCAGATAGAGGCCTTGCAAATACGATATGGTGTAATGGTTCTTTTGCTAAAGTGTTTCATTTAAGTTCAAGTACATCAGACCATTCACCTATTCTCCTTGATACTTCTCAATCTCAAGCTAGAATTTATAAACCATTTAGATATGAAGTTGCATGGGCTAAATATACTAACTTTCAGCATTTATAAAAACCACCTGGATTCCTGATAATTCCAAACCCATAGACCTAGGATTTAGATAGAACTATTTCCATTTTATCAAGCAAGCCATTCACTGGAAAAAAAAATTACCTTGTAATGAGACCAAAATCGAAAGGAAAAAGGAAAAAAAAAAAAAAAAACTAACTTGTAACCTAAAATGCAATTTGTCACTATTTAAGTTAGCTCGATCAATGATTCAATCATCTTCAAATGGGAAAGTTTTCTTACCGATAATTAATGGAAGTACCACAAGAAACCAAGCATTAATTTGAATACTACACATGTTTTTGTGAACTAATATCGTTTTAATTTGTTCCAGGTACTAACGATTAATTAGGCTTTATGTTGATATTTAATATCATTATTTCTGATGCATGGTTGAGAAAAACAATTATTTTCAGAAAATGTAGAAAGCCAAAATGTACAAATTAATGAATTATAAAAAAACAGGTACAAATTATGGAAAAATTATATTTTACATACTAAAAATTAGTTTCTTTGTGATTTCAGTCCTACTGTTTTTCGATTCACCATATTGAATCTCACAAGTTTAAAAAATTATAATTTTAGTTTCAAATCTTAATTCCACGGAGACAACTAACGCATCGTCCGCGGGGCACCACAAGAAATTATGCCAGTACCTAGAAAAATTAGGAAGGAGTGTAAATTTATTATTAATCTAGCAACACACTAATTGAGCAAATGATAAGAATTTAATTTATTGATATTTCAGAATTAACATTAGAAATGAAGTATTTCCTTGCTATATAATTAGGAAAGAGTTTTAATGTAGTAAGACTTTGTAGCTGGCCTTTGAAAAAAATTTGAAAAGTACCCCCAAAAATTTTACTAACAAATATTTTCATTATTCTAGTAAAATCAACTACAAAAAAATTCGATGCTAAAAATCAGCCACGAGTTCATTACTAAGTAAATACTTTTCTTGATAAATTAATCGCTAACCAAAATTAGCAACAAATTCCACTATTTTGCAAGAAATTTTGTGTTATTATTAGTGATATTATAATTAATTCTTGTAGTACTGGAGCTCCGTTAATTAAACTTAAGGGGAATCAAGGTTGTTTTTTAAAAAAAAATTAATGAAAATTAAGGCAATTGGAACTAGAATTGCAAATTTTTAGGGTTATGAAATGCAATATGGTGATTAATAATAATGGAAACAAAATTACAAAAAAGACTAACTTGTCAAATGTAAAATGCAATTTTCTCAACAAATACTAAAGCAGTGAAATGAATTAGTTTAAGCAGTGAGGGATGCAAGACATTTATATGACTGTTGGAATCAGAAACTTAGGTTGGAAAGTCCATAATGTAAAAAGATTGTCCCAAAATTGAAAAAGACACCATAAATCAACTTAAAGAAAACTAGTTGCCCACTTTCTGACACAATATGCTTAGACTTTTTAACAATATTGTATAAGTGGTATTGTTCCAAAGTGAAAATATAAGGAGTAATAAAGAGATACTACACACTTATGTGCATAATTTTACTAATGTTTATATTTTATTTGAAGCTTATAATTTATGTTCTTTTATTAAAGTTTGTTAGTGGCTTACAACATCACATATCAATAGCATTGATTATATTTACATATAACACAAATATTAAGGCTTATATACAATTACTAGCCTGGAAGTATGGGCTAGTGCAAAATAAGGATTGTATAAATAGGGGTGACAATTTATGCGATGTATCAGCAGCACGCAACACAACCCTTCGTTTCCTACCCTAGGGCGTAAAAATACTCAAATATAAAGACCTAATAAAATTTTTGGGTGAGCAAACTGAATAGAAGCATTTACTTTATTGAAAAATATATGAAATATTACATATATATTATTTCCTCAGTTGGAAAAGACAAATGTTTAGCATCTAATAAGGAGGATTTGACTCGTTGGAAAACCCCCATAAAATTGAGAATTAAAAACCACAAATATTTGAAAATGAAAAAATATTATGCTTTGAAGAGTTGGAGAAAATTTTCGATGATCCTCATTTGCTTCATTGCCTTCTTATTTATAAGCATCCGTGGGCTTCAATTTTTTTTTTCGGCGTCATTGCATTCGTCATCATCTTCTCATTTCCAGCTGTTGGTCATGATGGCTTGTCGACCATGTGATTGCTAGTTGGCTTTCTTGCTTTCTAACTGTTGGTCTTTGTCATCTTTTGTCGATAGTCTCACTCTAGAATTTTTATATTCTGTGGGTTTTACTGCGCCTTGTAAAAAGTATTTCTTTTACCCTTATCCTATTTCGGTTCGGGTTTCTTTGGGGTGACTCGAATTTTCATTCCGAATAAGGGTTTTCTTGTTTCACACAACAAGGGCATACGTGGTTATGCCATTGCCCAACATGTAACATATTGCATGTCTTCATCTTTGTAACTTCGGTTGTTGGTAACTTATTTACCCAGATCAACATCCTCTTTTTTCGAATAAGCTTTTCGAGAACGTTGTGCTTTTTCCTATCATGGAGTTTAACAAGAGATCTATTTAATTTATTTGAGACGATTTTAAATGGATACACTACAAAAAAAAGGCTTTCTAGGGACCGAATTTCCGATGGATTTTTCGACAAAATTTTGTCGCTAATAAGGATTCCGACGAAATTTCCGACGATTTTGGACTAACGCAAGACCGTCTGAAAAAGGCACTTCGAAAAATATTTCCGACGATATTTCCGACGAAATGAATATCCGTCAGAAAATTTGTGACGATTTTACGACGTTTCGTTATTGTCGTCGGAAAATTCGTCCAAATGACGAAAAATTAGTATTTTATTTGGGAAGGATTTTGGGACGAATTTTGGGACAACAAATACAAAATTCCGACGAATTCTTTCTAGAAATTTTTTTATTGTCGTTGGAAAGTTTGTCGGTAATTTACTCGGAAAAATTGTTACTATATTTTGTCGTCGGAAATATTTTCGAAAATCGTCCCAAATTATTTAAAAATTGCAATGAATTTGGAACGGAATTCAAAATCAAATATATCATAATTTCTGTCCCAAAATTGCTCTGACGTAATTTGCGATACTTGTCGTCGCAAAATCGTCCCAAATATATATTATATTTTATATATTTTTTTAATATTTTATAAAAAATAAATTTTTGGGAATCATACTTTTTTCTAATAAAAGTATACTTAAAAAAAGTAAATAGTGTCGTTTTACAAAGCGCATAATTAAAAATTAAAACAAATCCTAATCTAATGCTTCTGGCTCGTCTGAAAGCTCAGGGTCAGCAGCATTCTCGGCTAATGGCTGTGCTGCTCCCCATGAGAGACACGCTCCTCAAGTAGCTTCTGATAAGTTTCCTGAAAATAATTAAATAAAATTTATTAATCAATAAATAATAAAATATATTAGTAAATAACTAATAAAAATTTAGTATAAACTAAAATAGGTTTGTAAAAATGATACCATTCAAAGTACTATAAAGATGTGGGATTTTTTGTCAAAGCAACACATCTGAGCATAAAACTTGCAGCCTAAAAGAAAACTAAAGTATGTGTCAACTTCGACTACAATAAGCATAAAACATCCCAAATTTACACATAGTTCGTACTTCATTAATCATTTGTCTACTGAAATTTATAGACAAAGGAATACACATTTGAAAGCAATCCAGCAACTTTAGGCTTTGGCCAAGTCGCAAAATTGAAAAGGTGCCTACACATACATTGAACCATTTACATTTCATATATGATGATGCCCAACACCCAGACATCAAGTAAGTATGTATACATCTATCTTTACAGAGACGCATGTATATTAATTACACCAAAAGCAAAAAGCATTACTCAAGTAACTCAACATCTACGTATCTTTTAATCCCTTAGAATCTTGGCAAGGAAAATTAAACATCAAATCCCTACGTCTAAAGCCAAGGAAAAAGGAAGGAGCACAAACAAGTTAAATTAAACATCAAATCCCTACATCTTTTAATTACTTGAATGTTTTAAGTTAAAAGTTAATCAAGTTAAATTAGTTTACTGAAGGTTTTAAACTGAGACTTAACTTAAATTAATTTAGTTGAAGGTTTTAAATTGAATGCCTACTGTTTAAATTAGTTTATTTGAAAGATATAAATTGAGATTCTTAACTAAATTAAATTGATTTACTTGAATGTTTTAATTAAAGACTTAACCGAGCTAAACTAATTACTTGAATGTTAAGCCACTTGAATGTTTTAAGCTAAAAGTTAACATGAATCATAATCTACAATCATAAACAACAACAGTCATCCAACTTCACCAATACTATCATTATGCCCATCCACCTCAATATATAACATATATACATATATATATACATATATACTATATATATATATATTATATATAACTAAAATGCAAAAAATACAAAAAATTAATACACCAAATAACTTAATATTAACAAATCAATGTACCAACAAATCAATACACCAAATAACTCAATATACCAACAAATCAATACACCAAATAACTCAATATACCAATAAATCAATACACCAAATAACTCAATATACAACAATCAAACACCAAATAACTAATATACCAACAAATCAATACACCAAATAACTTAAAATGTAGAGAGAATAAAAGAAGAGATGAAGGAAATGGAAGAAAAAGTGAGAAGAGAGGAAAAGAAAGAGTGACCGGTCAAAAAAGTGGAAAGGGAGGGAAGAGAGAGAAAAAATGATTAGAAGGAAAAGAGAGAGGGAAAAGATGGAGTGAAAATGAAAATGTGGTGTTTATTTTTCAATAAAAATTAAAAAAATATTCATCTTTTTCTTTCAATCATTATTATTATTAATATTGTAATTATTTTATAAAATCGTTTTATCATTTTAAATTACCAATTTTACTATAATTTTTTTAAAAAGATAATTTATCTCATTACACATTTGACTGATTTTCGACGCAACTTATAAATTCGTTCTAATTTCGTTCCAAAACAGTCAGAAAATATTTTTTAATTTATTTCAAAAAATTAATAAAAATCAAAATAATTTTGTTTAGGACCCCTAACAATTCATTATTAATTAATAAATTATTGTTACAACGCAATTGAATAAAATATAAAAAATGATATTTGTTTTTTCGTTTACTAAACAAGAATATGAAAATTAAATATTACAATTTATAAGTATGTTGTTATAATCAACAATCGTTACACTAATAATTCAATCGAACCATCCGATTTAAAATCCAACCGTTAGATACGATCATCTAGATATATCGTATCTAAAAAATTATATTACTTTTCTAGAATGAATACAGAGGACATTTTTCGACCGGGTTTCTGACTGATTTCCGACGCAATTTGTGAATTCGTTCCAATTTCGTTCCAAAACAGTCGGAAAATATTATTTAATTCATTTCAAAATATTAACAAAAATCAAAATAATTATGTTTAGGACCTCTAATAATTCATTATTAAATGATAAATTGTTATTACAACGCAATTGAATATAATATAAAAAATAATATTTTTTTTTTTTCATGTTTACAAAACATGAGTATGAAAATTGAATGTTACAACTTATAAGTATGTTGTTATAATCAATCATCGTTACACTCCATAATTCAATCGAACCATCTGATTTGAAATCCAACCGTTAGATACGATCATCTAGATTCCATATTGCTTTTCTTTAAGTTTCACATAAATCCGGCTTGCCGATGTGGATATATCGTATCTAAAAAATTATATTAATTTTCTAAAATGAATACGGAGGATTTTTTTCGACTGAGTTTCTGACTGATTTCCAACGCAACTTGTGAATCGGTTCCAATTTCGTTCCTAAACAGTCAGAAAATGCTTTTTTAATTTATTTAAAAAAATTAAAAAGAATCAAAATAATTATAATTTAGCACCCATAATTGTTCATCACTGAGGAATAAATTGTTATCACAACGCAATTGAATAGAATATAAAAAATAATATTTTTTTTCATGATTACAAAACAATAATATGAAAATTGAATGTTACAACTTACAGGTATGCTGTTATAATCAACTATCGTTACACAATATAATTCAATCGAACCATTCGATTTTTAGACAGAATTTAAAAAATATATAATTATTGTAATATAGCCCTTAGATGATTTCCGACGACTTTTGGAACGCATTTTACGACGATCAAATTTAGTCGTGAGAAGATAAAAGTTGGAATTTCCGACCATCATAATTCGTCGGAATAAGCGTCCCAAATATAATATTTAGGGACCAAAATTGCGACGACAAGTCATCGGAAATTCTTTTTAGAGTCTTATAGTCGCAAAAAAAATCAAACTATGACAAACTCCGTCGGAACTCTCCGACGGTTTATGTGCCGTCGGAAAAAATGGTCGCAAAACTCATAATATATATTTTTCCGACTAAATTTGCGACGATTAGCGACGGAAGTACTTTCACTTTCTAGTTTCCGACGGAATTTGCGAGGAGGTGTTATTCTGTCGGAAAAAAATAAAATACGTTATAAAACCGTTGGAACTTGGGAGGGATTTTGCGACCAATACGAACCGTCAGAAATTTTCGTCCCAATAAAAATGTTTTTTTTGTAGTGATACATTGCTTTGTCCATCTCGGTGAGACAGATCCATAGTCCTTGGGCTTTTCTGGTTGAGATTTCATCTTCGTTGATGGATGATACCAAGGGAGCCTCACCTGTGGCAGCTTTAATCTTGTTGAAAGCCACCATGTCTGGCCTTTGCAGCTTAATAAAATAAAATGTTGGATAAGACCCATTTTTTACGGCTAATATGAACTTTAACACCAAAATATCATCTCGTTTTAAGTGGGGGTTATTTTGCCATGAATCATAGACCGCCCCACTAATCCACTCTCAAAGCTTTGAAATTTTTGGAAAACTTTGTGGCATAGTATGAACTAAAGCTAGGGCTCTAAAATCATAACATTCCCGAATATCTTTTGGTTTAGACCCTTCTAGCATCTAAATTCTGTTATATTTTTCGAATGTTTCGATTACAGTCTTGACTGGATTCACTCCTATGCGAAAAGTTAATTTTTCCCATGTTTTTTGATAAACTTGCCAAGCAAAAGAAGAAGATATCAACTTGTTAGTATTAACTTTAGAGGTGTCGACCATTGGCTTAAGGTTAATGTCTCCCTCTTTAATATCAGAGGTGCTGGGTTGACTTGAATTATCAGGAGTTTGCACTTCATGTGACTCAATTATTGCCGTTTCACTAGAGTCTGGCAATGGCCTTGTGCAAGCAGTATTTGAATCTATCGCTACATGTCTAGAGCCCTGTACTTTAAAGGCATATTTAGAGTCATGCTCTCTCAACTCGCAAGTCATCACCGAGGGCGATGCCTTCCAAAATGGTTTCATCAAGTCGCTCCATAGCAAGCTAAAAGCCAGTATGGTACTCATCGCGATCTGAACAGAGTCAAGATTTGCTTTATGAATTTGACCAACGACTTTTGTAAAATCCAACAACGAAAAGACTAAAATCGCGATATATATAAAAAATTATAAAACTATTTTACAATCCTAAAAACATAAAAATAAAAAATACAAATATCAAAATTTCAAATTACAAGACTAAAAATATATTGGGGAAATAGCATTTTTAGTCCTATAAATAGCCTCATGCCACTTTTGATCCCATTAATTACGGGATTAGTACTTAGTTCCCCATAACTTACAAAAATTACCACTTTTCCTAAATCCCTTCCATCTATAAGTTTAAGTTACGTGCTTAGCACATTGCCGATAATATACTTTTTTTTGAGGAAATGAACCACACTTTTTCAATATAGCATATGAGTGCTCATTTCCTACTTGATTACTTGCAGCAAGATATGATTCTTTGTATTGCTTCTTTCTTTTCTTCAACTTATAAATATGGAAGGATAAGAGATTCAATTTCTGTGAGAGAAGAAATAAATCGCTATATATATATATATATATATATATATATATATTTACCTTAATTTCCTTCAAAATTTATCTTTTTCTCATCAAATGTAGTTATACTTTCCCCAAAAATTGTACCAAGCTGAAAAACAAATCAATTTTCTCTCCAACCAAAATTACTTAATGATCACAAGCTAAACGTGTGCACTACACCGTAAAATTATAGACAAAAAATAAATGAGGAACAAAAGTGTTAATTTTTATAAGTTACAATACTAAAAGTACTAATCCCATAATAAATAAGATAAAAAAAAATGAATATAACTTATGAAATCAAAAATATTATTTCCCCCCATATATTCAAGCCAATTTCACTGTGTAAAATCCATGTTTTTGTATAAAAGTTTGGGCAGACCATAATTTAATAGGTCTTATATCTACCTGCTTGCTCAGTTTGCTGAGTCTGTAAATCATTAGGAATATATAGAGACATTAGGATCACGGGAAAAATGTAGGAGTCAGATGCATTATCATAAAGAAAAAAAAGTTAAAAAAAATATTTATGATTTGGAGAGAATGGTACCAATTAACTTTTGTATGAGTGAAGAGTATTTGTTAGAAAGGTAAGTATGAGTTGTTGAGGGACACAATCAAAAGCTTACACTAAAATTTCCTTTTTCCCTCTCCTAAAGGATACTTGGGAAAAAGAAAAGAGTGAACAAACAATCAACCTCAAACCTATTTTATTTTACTTTTTCTTCTTCTCTTTCATCCCCTTTCTCATACTCCCACTTCCATAAAACCAAACACCACTATTTTTGAAAAATTCTTAGCCCTATAGAATTTGACTTGAACTCCAATTAATTAATAATCTTTTTCTAGTATTTCTTTTCTTTTTTAGGGGTAGTTAGTCATGGTAATTTCCTTTTTAACTTTATTTAGTATAATTAAAGTGATTAACTTCATTAAACAAATTGACAAAATCCTTTTTTAGCTTCATAAAATAAGGGCGAAGATTTTATTTTGATAACATAACTATGGCAGTGAGGTGTCGTCGCTTTTTAAAAATTCTCATCAATTGTCATAAAATCATAAATAAACATGAAACTATGTGTTTTTGGGACTAAAAGGACGCTTGAAACTAAAAAAGTGTTGTGATCTTCAAACAAAAAAGTCCCAAAATCATATTTTTTAGGATTAAAAAGACGTAATTTTGAGTTTTACGGAACAAAAAAACACTACCTGTTATAATTATGGTACTTAAAAAAAATTTACTTTTATTTTATGAGACTAAAATAATATTTTTCCCCGAACAGACCTAATTCGAACTCCCAAACACCCCTCCTTCTCCCCTCCAAATGGCTCCTTTAAGTGTCACTTTCTAACATATACTTCACACAAGAAAAAAAAAAACCATTCACTTCATACATTGTTTACTTCTCTCTTCCTCTCTCCTAGTTCCATCTCTCTCACTCTCAACCTCAAAAATCTCTGCAACTACTCTCAATTCTCGTCAAAAAAAACCCGGAAATTATGTCCCTCTCCTGAATATCATCCCCCCAATCCTGAATTCTTCCAAGTCTCTCACAACCCTAACAACATCAGAACTACTCGAAACAAGAAGAACAAACAAGGATAAGAAGAAGAAGAAGAAGAAGAGCTCATACTATCGCCATAAACAGAGCGACAGAGGTAGCTATAGTATAAACCTAAGATAGACATTTCACAGCAACCAAACACCGGAAGAACAAGGGTTTCAGTTCTTTCACCTGTATGGAGCTCTTTCCAGCACAACCAGACCTTTCCCTCCAAATCAGCCCACCAAACAACAAACCCTCATCCACAAGCTGGAGAAGAAGAGCTGAGGACGAAATGGATACTTTGGGCTTCTGGAAAAGGGCCCTCGAATCCAAAAACTCCATCCCATCTCCAATGGCGCCGGAAGCCGACAGCCGTCGTTTCGACCTCTCCTCGACCAATCCCAGGTGGGTTTTCTCAGACCACAATACCAGTATCAACTCCTCCAACCACCATCTCCGCTACCTCCTCCACCACGGCGGTGGAGGCGCAGCCCATTTTCTCCAGCAGCCCCACCAAGGGCTTAGCCAAGAACTCAACTTCTTGAGGCCCATTAGAGGAATTCCAGTCTACCAAAACCCTTCTCCGCCAGTTCTAATGCCATCTACTTCTGCCAACACTTTGAATAACACAACTCCCTCACACACTCCTACCAATTACCACTCTCAAGAACTACTGCGATCCCGGTTTCTTTCGAGGTTTCCGGCCAAACGCAGCATGCGGGCGCCCCGGATGCGGTGGACTACGACGCTTCATGCTCAGTTTGTTCGTGCTGTTAAGCTCTTGGGGGGCCATGAAAGTAGGTCTCATGTTTCTTTCACTATCTTCTAATTTCTTTTTTTTTTTTTTTTTCAATTTTGTTTTGGGCCATAATGGAGTCAGAATTCTCAGTTTTTGGGGAAATTTCAAGATTTGAACTGCAAAAACTATTTGTGAATTTTCATGTAAATCTCAAGATCATAAACGAAAACCCCCTACTGACTAGGTTTCTGAATGTATTTAAATTTAATTTTTTATAATACTTATTTTCCTGGTATTTTGTTTAAATTAAATAATTAAAAAAATATCTCATAGATTATTGAGCTATAATCATTGATGCATAACTCTACTAAATATTTGTATTATTTATATATAGGAGCAACACCCAAGTCAGTTCTTGAACTCATGGATGTCAAAGATCTCACCTTAGCTCATGTTAAGTCCCATTTACAGGTAAACATTAATTAGTTATATATATGCTTTCTTATTTTTCTTTTCATCACCCAAAAATAAATTAAAAAAAAAAAGAAAATAAATCCTTCTCCCTGTAATAGATTTCCTTGCTTTTCACAGAATTCAAGATGCAAAAAGTTCCAAAAAAAAACAAAGGTGTGTTTGGAAGAAATATTGGGCACACAAAACTACAAATTCCAATGCTTGTTTTCGTTTTTCTTCCCTCATTTTCTCCTGTCTGAAAATCCTCAGCACTTCATTTTTTCTACTAGATCTGAGGGTTCTTCTGCAATTGCTCTGCTGCCAGCTTTTCTGCTTCGAAAAACGAACCCCTCCATGTTAAAACAAAAGTATAAATACATATATATATAATTAATCAATTAGCAGAGAGAGAAAGCGATGAGAGAGAGAGAGAGAGAAGAATTTGTCAAGAAATGAATAAATAATGAGAAAAAATGATGATAGTAGTAATCAGACAAAGCACAAGGAGTTGAAAACAGTGCAAAGACAAGTACACACACAGCTCCAACAGTAGTAGTAATACAGTCATGTCCTTCCCCATTATGTCTTAAAAATTTCCTCAGCCCTATTTTCCCCTCAGGCAATTAGTGGCCAGAAAGAAGGGCAAAAAGTACACAAACACTATCATCACACAATCATCATTTATGTATATATATATATATATATATGTATCTGCTGCATGTCTTTGGGTTTCAGGAAACCACACCTTTCACAAACTAACCATGGTTAATTAAACAACCCTCTAAATATGTACATGACATGTCTGTACATGAACATTCATGTACATGCATTGGCCACATTCATATCAGAAATAAAATTTATACATCTTTTCACTGAAAATGTACTTTGAAATTCTGTATTTTATTTCCGGGTTTAGTGCAATTAACCCTGTATAATATTGTAAATGAGCAAATATCTCTATATTGAAAAGAAAAATAATAATTTACCCTCTGTATGTTTTAAAAATTTTAAAAACACAGGTGTAAATTGTTGTATTTTTAAAAAAATAAGGGAAAAAATTGTTTTTTTTTTTTTAATTTGGATAATGCTTGCTCAGGGAATTGCTTGTATTTTTCCTTTTTAATTTCATTTCCTTTATCAAATCACAAATCATCTAACTTTGTTTACTTTGTATTTTTCTGCAGATGTATCGTACGGTGAAATCAACCGATAGAGCTGCAGCTACTTCAGGTTCAATTAATATTCTAAATATTTTTTTATATTTTTTGTTATTCAACAATTATATTCATGATGTAACTGATGGCGTATTTATTTATTTAATTGGAAAATTTTTGGCATATTTTTAGGACAATCAGATGTAGTTGAAAACGGGTCGTTCGGAGATACTTCGGATGATTTTCTGTTGGACATTCAGAACTGTAAGAAGTCTGAAGTATCATCATCAGTCCAACAGGGAAGACAAATTACTATGAAAAGTGACATGGATTACCATGGCTTGTGGAGCTATTCCTCAAGGTAATTCTAAGATCTATCTACTCAGTCTTAATTAAATATCCCATGAATTTAATATATATCTACCCTTGTACTATTGTAATCTTCTATAGAGAATAAAAAGAGCTAAATACCTTAATTATCATTAAGAAAATCTACCAATTAATTTAGAATATACGCGCGTCTAGTTTCGCTAATATGATGTGTTTTTGATTGTGATCACGACCGAAAGATATTAGTCGTCGTTCCAGCACGTAAGATCAAAACAGTAGACATAACTAAAAACTTTGTCATAGCTAAGGTCATGATAGAAGTTGATTAATCGTGCTCAAAACTTAAGTTAGTGCATTCATAGTATTGATTTATCATAATTTTTAAGGTAAATTACATTGATCACACCCCCTATTCAAATGCAAACTTACACAAACATCCCTAGAAAATATTACACTAACACCCCCCAAAGGGTATATCTGTAATTTTGTAAAGCACAGAGTGTGTATTTAATTTGGCCTAACTTTAGGAGTGTTAACGTAATTTATCCTAATTTTTAGGGCAAAATATTTTTTTAATCCTATAAAATAAGGGCAGTATTTTGTTTTTTTTTTTTTTTTTTGTACCACTGTTATGGCAGGTGACGCTTTTAATCCCATAAAACTTAAAATCACGTCTTTTTAGTCCCAGAAAATGTGATTTTGGCAGCGTCTCCTTAGTCCCAAAACTACTACGCACACGACTTTTTGGGACTAAAAATACGTTATTATAAGTTTTATGGGATAAAAAACGAGACGTGCGTGCCATAGTTGTGGTACCAAAACAAATTCTACTCTTATTTTATAAGACCAAAAAAACATTTTGCCTCTCATTTATCATATAGAAAATAGTTCCTTTTTTTCTTTTTTGGCCGTAGTGCGTTTTCACAATAAAACATGAGAATAATTATAACCTACCTTCATAACTACATAGGTAGCTTATTCTGGAAAAATTAAAATGACATTAATGATGGATCAAAGGCCTCAATTATTACAGTGCTGGTGGTTGGGAGAATTTAAGGTAAGAGATCTAAGCCATAAATTTCCGACATTTAAATGGTCTTTAGCAACCCAACACACATAAAGTGGTATATGACCATTCCTACTTTGAATTCAAACATCAATAATTCAACCTCGATTCATTTAATTACTAAAATGGCTCCCCAGAAATAATTAAATAATAATTCACGAATTAATATTAAACAAAAAAAACAGCCAAGATTATGAAAAGAAGAGGATATGATGGGATGGGTTTTGTTGATTTTAGTCAAACTTAAAATGCAGTGGATTGAGTGCAGTATTATCCTATTTTCTATGTAAAAGAGGATCAAAATTGTCAACACATGACTAAATTTATCACAAATTGACCAAATATGAAATGTTTAAATCTAAATTCGTCAAAAAAAGGCTATATGTATAAATAAAATAAGTTACGGGACTGAAAGTGCTAATTAACAATCTAAAAATTATAGGATCAAAAATATAATTTTGCTTTTTTATACTGCTTATTAACTACCCATTTGGTATGCGAACTATACAAAGTGTTTGTACTTTGATGGTGATAATAAGTCATAGAGAAAGTTGCAAGTTTAACTGCAATGAAAATTTAAAGTGCGGGAAAACAAAAGTCGGCACGAGTCTGAGTGCTTAATAAAATAGTTTAATGTTTATGTTTGATTTTATCAATAATTAAGCTGTAAAAGTTTGTGAACAGATGTTTAAATTGTAAATTAAAGACATCTTTTGATCATATTTTCAAAAAAAAAAAAAAAAAAAATTGATAAACACTTGAGGTATTGCAACATCCCCCAGTTTGATCATGAAAACTATGTAATAAATCTTTGAATTCTTCTTCAAAGTTGAAAGCAAATTCCCATGGTTGAAGAACTGAAAATACATACATACATACATACACAGACATATCTCTTTCTCATGGATTTTGTGGGTTCAAATTAGGGCTATTCACATGGGCCCTAATGTGGAAATTTTGGTTAATTGGGGACAACTTTTTCTTGATGAATTCATTATTTTTTTCTATGTTTTTTATATGGTTAATAATGGGCTGTCACATGGCTGGTTTTTTTCTTTCTCTTTATTTTTTGTAAAAAGCTAACTTCAAATAAGACAGTAAAAAGAGGGCTTTTCTTTTCTTTATTTCTTTTTAGTTTTGTTCTTAATTCTATCTGCATGGCTTATAATATTAATATTCCCTCAAATTGCACTGATTTTGTAGCAGGTTGCATGATAAACCAACTGACTCTAGAGGAGGGAACATACATTCCTCCATATTTGAGGTACACTTTTTGAACTCTTGTGGAGATTACCATTCTTGCCCTTTTCTTTTTATATACAGGGTTTAATACAGTTTACCCTATCTGATATTATAAATGGGCAAATTACGCCCCTATGAAAAAAAAAAAAGCAATTTATAGGTAATTTGTAAATTACCCCCCATGTGTAAATTACACATGGAAATGCAATTTACAAATAGGGTAAATTGCTTCATTTTAAAAAAATACAGGAGGAAGGGGTAAATTGATGCATTTTAAAAAACACCGGGGGGTAAATTGCTAATTTTTTTCAAAAGGGGTAATTTGCACATTTGCAATATCACATTTGCACATTATTACGTAGGTAAATAAATATTACCATATACCTCTATTCAATCAAACAATAATATGACTAACAAATGATAGATAAATTACAATAACTTACATAAAATGACACAAACACCCACACATTCGGTGAAACTAGAACCCAGTGTTAAGGTTTCACATTGCGATTTTTTAAAGTTAAAGGGAGGTTGGGTTGTCTTTTCCATTTTTCAAGAGAGGGAGGTTGGGTTGTCTTTTCCATTTTTCAAGAGAATTTTTTGTTGTATATAATCCCATTGAGAGATGTATAGATAGATATCCCCATGTGTGCAAAAAGCTAGAAAAATGAGAAAGCTTTCTTTTTTTTTCTAAGTAAAGCTAGGGAACTCATTGATGAGAAAAAAAGAAAGTAAAACAGAGCAAAGGAAAGATGATCTTCCTAGAGAATGAAAATTTGTTTCCTTTAATTTAGTACGTGCAGTGGGGGATATATAGCTTTCCTTCCTACCTACAAAATGATGAACTTCCTTTTAGTTGCTTTTGCAAAAGGGTTTTGCAACACGAGTGCAACCCACTACTCACCTCCACTACCAACTTTTACTACATTAATCATATTTACATACATACATACATACCTCGTACTTCATTACATGCATTATGATTAACCAACCATTTCTCGTCCTAATTATTACACTTCACCACTAAACATATGTACAAGCTAACACCCTCATCTGTCCTTCGAACTGCCTAAATATGATGACCACAAATTCGAGTATACTTATGCATTTCATGTATTGAATAATGACGAATTGAAAATCATATCACATTTATATATAGTTTTTGACATGATATTCATCATTCTATTTTAAATATTGCTGCATTTACTATTTCAATTAATGTATACATATTACGTCTCTAAAGCAAATAACATAATAATAACAGCATATATTCGTTGTAAAATAGTATAATTTGTTCACAGTTTAGATTACCAACGAATATAGTTATAAGAGTTTTACTTGCTAATTTAGTTCTGCACCATAGAGGGTGTTGCATTTTTGCTCCCACAATTCCAGGCTCAGCACATGCATGATTTGGTCCCATAGGAAAAAAGTTGTACTATTTTTTATAGGATAAAATCGTAGCACATTTGTTCCTCCAAGATGAAATTTTTTAGCATTTTCTGTTCCAAATGCTACAGTTTTTTGGTGTATGGAATCAAATGTGCTAATTAAGCTTGTATACTATGGGACCAAACATGCACACTTTCTATCGTGTGGGACCAAAAGTACAATTTTCTTACATCCTAGCTGTTGAACCATTTTTTTCATACTACGTATACACATGGCATATATATCTTAATTAGAATAGAAAAATCAATAGGGTTTTCACAATATGATAATGCAGATTTGATATTCTTGGAACCTATATAATTTTATTTTGTTTATATATGGAGTTCATAAATAAGGGAAAGTTCTTATTTGAACCTGACTCAGTCGAACTGAACCAATCATATAGCAAGTACAATACATGTGCTATGTGATTGGTGTACGATTTGGGAAAATTGATCAATTACAGAGCAAGTGTATTACACTTGCTCTGTGATTAAAATGGTTCGATTGAACCAGAGATTCGGGTAAGAACTTTTTCATGAATAAGTTGCTTATGATCAGTGCCTAAAAACATGATATTAGGAAAAGCTGTAGAAGGTTTGGACATGGGAGGACGAAGACATCCACTGAAAACAACATAGTAAAGCTTTACAATGTAGTACTATATATATATATATACTGTTGAAAATTCTGTAGCACCACATGAAAATAAATTATTCCCTTGGTCAAAATGTCCATGCATGCAGATTCCCACACACATTCACACACTCTTGGGTGTTTCAGTACTGTGTGCTTTACACATACACAAATACACACAGTCTCATGTATGTATATGTATATATATGTATGCAGACATGCATGCAGAGAGAGATGGAACCAAAATGTCCGAGTTATGACAGAGTATCAGAGGCAAGCTCGTCAAGTGCATCAGAGACGAGCCCAAAGAAGAAGCCTAATTTGGAGTTCACACTGGGCAGGCCACTCTGAAAAATCTTGTGTTTGGCAGTGTACAACTACTCATATTGAAATCATTACAGCTCTGGTGAAGAGAGATGAGAGAGAAAGAGAATCAGGTGCCCACTGAGGAAAAATCAGAAGGGAAAAGAGAGAGAGAGAGCTAAAGAAAGACAAGGGGACAAGAAAGACAGAAAGCAAACAAAAGGGAGAGAAAAAGAAGAAAAAGAAAAAGGCCATGCATGCATGTGGTTGCTGTCAAAGTTTGAGATTCAATATTAATCAATATATTATATATTATAATATTAATTATTAATTCCTAAGTAAATATTATTATATATTATGAAAACCCTAATTAATTTTTGTATGTGTTCTGCACTTATATATATATATATATATATATATATATATATATAATAGCTAGAGAAAAGGAGGGAAAAAGGAGAAAAGTTTGATGAGGATGATGAGTCATTTAGAGGGGTTGAGAATTAATTAAGTTATCCTTGATAATTGTATGATGAGGCACTTTATTTTTAATTTTAACAAAGGAAATATGGTACTATATTTTTTGAAAAAAAGAGTTTGAGCTCTCTCTATACATATATGAATTTTCTATTTCATTTGGCCTGTGTGAGAATGATATTATCTGTTTTATTTAACAAAAATTATACACGTGGTATGTATATATTCAGTACTATAAAAGATTCAATTTGAATTTCAATCCATTTCAAACTTATGATTGTTAATTATTTTCTTCTCATAACTTCCAAATATAATATTTTATAACCTAATGGATTTTTTTAGACCCATAATACCCTCTTTCTTATAATATAATGATGTTACATCGCTTAGTACTCTCAATTATCACATTATTTTTTAGTAGAATATTTTTTTAGTCCCATAAAATAAGGGCAGAATTTATTTTGGTATCACAATGACAAGTGTAGCTTTTAGTCTCGTAAAACTCATAATCATGCATTGTTAGCCCCAAAAAATTACGTACGTTGTGGTTTTCAGACTAAAAAGGCCTCGTTTGAGAGTAAAAGGGTGTTGTCCACGTTATGGTTTTCAGACTAAAAAGGCCTCGTTTGAGAGTAAAAGGGTGTTGTGAGTTTTGGGACTAAAAAGGCGTGATTTTGAGTTTTGTGGGACTAAAAGCGTCACCTGATATAATTGTGGTATCAAAAAAAATTATGTGCTATTATTTTATGGGACTAAAAGACATTTTGCCATTTTGAAAATTAATATGTAAAATGTACTCATGAGAGCAAGTTCATTTGAAACTTAATTTGCATCAAGTCAACTGATTTCTTTCTTTTTTTACACTAAAACTAGATTCGACAAAATCATATCAATTATAAAGTAAATATGATATACTTGTCATGTGATTAGTCATTCTTCCTAAACTTACATCAACCACACAATACATATATATATATATATATATATATATATATATATATATTAACTTAGCATATAATTGATTCAAATTCGACCAACCTCGATTTAAATTAAAAATTTTCATCAAACATAATACACAACCTAAAATTCTTCCTAAGCATTAATATTGCCACATGTACTTTGCTCTTTTTTGAATACTATCAAAGGAAACATAAGGAAAAAGCATAATTAAACACCATATTGGACTGGTAAAGGATCTGAAAAAGTGCATGAAACAAGAGAAATGGGAATTATATATAGAACAAAAGGAAAAGTTATTGAGAAAGAAGAGCATATCAAGATTTCATCTTTTCAATATTCTCTACAGGAAATACATTCTTCTTTACTCCTCCCACTTTTGGCATTAGCTACTACCAACTTTAACTCCCTTTCTAAAACAATTATTTAAAGTAAAAAGAAAGGACATTGTAAACTTAAAAGAAGTTGCCTTTCAATGTAAGCAAAATGTGATATTATTAAACCACTAGTGATATTTTAGCTTAGAGTTTAGGGTTAAGATTAGATTTCATGAACAAGTTTGGTCTTGGTCATGGATATTTGTCTTACTTTATGTGAGTTATTATAATTTAATTATCGTTGTTACTCATAGTTGTATGGAGATGAGTAAATGGAATTTATTTATTTGTCATTATTAATAAAAAAAAGATATCATGTGTACAAAACCGCACCATTTATTTGTCACTTTTCGGAAAATTGTATTTTTTATTTATTTTATAACTCAAACCCACTAGTCTCATTATTTTAGGTTTTTTTAAAAAATAGACCATAACTTGTAAAAAGTCTAATATTTTCAGTTTTCCTACCAACTTTCATTATAATTTTTAATTCATAAGGGCATTTTGATCAGTTCACCACAAAAAAATGAATGAAAATCTAACGAATTGAGCTAATTATTAGACAACCGCTAAAATTAGGGAGGTATTGGTAATTTTTTAAACAACGAGGGAGTATTCGTAATTATTAAAACCTCAATGGAGATTGTTGTAATTTACCATAAAATTAAGTTAATTAATGGTGAAGGCTAACCAAACTCTAATATGTAAATGATACTTAATAGAGCGTAAATTCTGTCAAGAAAAAGTACGATTGAATGACTCTCGACCGTCCAAATCCCTGCATACGCATAGTTCTCTGTTGAAGAAATAATAAGTTCTTTTATGCATAAAGTATATATCAAATCCATGAATCTTTATGAACTTTGGTTTGGGATACTTACACCACTCCTCAATTTGGTGTAAATATATTTGGACCCCCTGTAATTTAAAAAATTACATCTAACACTCTTAAGGTTTGCTTTCGTTCGATAAATAAGTTCTTTGGTTAGTCAAAATTCACCGAATTTGGTGATATTAACAAAAAAAAAATAAAAAAATTGAATGAAAATTGATACACCATCGATTGACTAATTATTGAATTATTGCAAGTCAAATAAGTTTTTTTCAAACTAAAATACTCTTATATCATTGAAGATATATCTCCTCACATGCATTAACGCTTGAAGACGTATGAGGATAATCTGGTCATACAATAATTTATTTGACATGCAATAAATCAGTAATAAATCAAATCAGGGGTTGATATATATATATATATATATATATATATATATATATATATATATATATTCTAATTTTTTCTGTTAATATCAGCAAATTCAGTGAATTTTGACTAACAGAGGGACTTATTTGCTAGACGAAGCAAACCTCATGGTTGCTAGATATAATTTTTCAAATCATAAAAAATTTACGTGTAATTACACCAAAGCTCAAGGGAGAAAAGTACAACTATCCCTTTTGGATTTGATATTGTGTAAATATTGTGAATGCCTAAATAAATGCCCCTAGAAATAGCTAAATAATGTCCTTACAAGTTGAGGATTCTTGTGTTTCCTTAGGGTAAATCATATAAAACCCCCCTGTGTTTTCATAATTTAACTAACCCCCCCCCCCCCCCCCTTTTTAAAGAAATAGGCAAATAACATGTGTTTTATAAAATACAGCAATCCCCCCCCCCCCCAGAAACTGATGGAGAATGTGTGACACTCGCCTATTATAAGAGTGGGCCTCATTTTTTGGGATTACTTTAAATGTATAATGTCCACTACAAAAAAAAAAAAAAAAAATAGAATTTGACATGGATAAGCTGACCGTTCCAAAACCCGCGCCACATAGGCACGGGTATTAGCATACTTGTGGAACGGTTTGAGGAAAATAACGTCACGATCCTCGTTATTTTTGTGATTTTGTTTAGTAATGGTTAGTTGAGGTCCAACAACATCGTTCATAAGGCCGGTGCTAATGTGTAACTGTTAGAAGTTGGAGCTATATTTGGAACACTATATTAAAATTAGAGATGGTCGACTTATGACTGTTCCTAAATGTAAGACAGATTGTGTACCAAAAATGATAGTTAGTAAATGTTTTTCAAAAAGAGGTTCCATTAGGAACGATCAGGTAAGTGCAAGAATAGAAAGCCAAAGACCGTGCCTAAGTACGAGTTTTTCTAAAGACAGTATGTGTTACAGTGACCGTGCCTAATTGAGTATCACTTTAGAACAGTTTGGGTGTTTTAGTAACATAGTATTACTAAGCCCGTTCCAAATAGAGTACAACGGCTATAATTTAACGAAAATAAAATCGTGCCTAATTGAGTTTCATGGACCATTCCAGAGTGTGAAATAACAACTAATTTTTAATGGTTAGATAATCGTGTTAGGGAGCGTTCTAAAGCCTGCTCCAAATATCTATATATATGTTCATCTCTTTCAATTTAATCATTATCTTCTTTCCTTCTTCCTATATTGTCTCTATTTTCTCACTCTTTCTTGATTTTTCATGATCTCCCACTATCTCACTAATATTTTTAGACTCTCATTTCGTCCATTTGTATCAAATTTTGGTTGATATTTTAAGTTATTTTTTGATCAGGTAACAACTTTAACCCTTTATTTGTGAGTTGGTTATATTTGTTATACGTAGCTTTTGTTAATTAAATTTAATATTGTAATAATATTATATATATATATATGTGTGTGTGTGTGTGTGTGTAGGACTCTTCATGTTAATACAGTTGAGAAGATGGGTGTATGAGAAGAATCTGCCGAATAGGGCGGGTCTTACTCCCGAGTTTGAGGATAGTGTTATTGCATTTATAGAATGGGCCAAACATGCATATATGGATGATGAGAAAATTAAGTTACCTTGTTGGAAATGAAAAAATAAAGTTTTCAAAACTCCAGACGAGGTAAATTTTAATTTGTATATGAAAGATTTTATGCCAGCGTACTATAATTAGACTTCACATGGCAAGGAGAATGTGCAGAAGTACTTAGAGGCCGTCACAACGCCCTTTTTGCAGGATAAGCGAAGTCTCCCTGCTCCCACGGAGAAGGGTACCAGTATACACTAGGGTGATGCAACGCATATGAATTAGGTGCAGAGGATGGTTCGATGCTGCCGAATCGGTTTTCTGGTCTTCAACTTATAACGAGGATGGTGTGCTTGATGATGGTATGAGGTTGTGTCCTATTGATGCCTAACCTAGTTCATATTACGGCAAGGCCCTTATAACTATGTGTCTGGACTGGCAGATCGGTTTCACGATGCACTACATGATGTCGAGCAGCCGCTGTCGAACGGTTGCACCCAATCTCAATTGGGGATTGTTGCTAAGTTGGTGGATATCAAGGTGGATGACCATATTTTTGAGCGAATATATGACCGAATATCCCAGTGGGCTGATCATATATTGCCCCACGACCACACCCTGCCCCTCGATTACTATAATACGAATAAGTTGATAAAAGACTTGGATTTATCTATGGAAAAGATCGATGTGTGTAGAAATGATTGCATGTTGTATTGGAACAACGACAAAATTAATCTGCACTACTGCAAGTTTTGCGGAGAAGCTAGGTACATTAACCTGAACGTTCCAACACCATGCTAAATAGGCACGGTAAACCGAACAACCATCCCTATTTCAACTGTTCCTTGCAGTAAGCGTGAAATACTAAATTTAGTAATAGGAACGGTCACATCAATAATAACCATTCCTAAAACTATTAGAAAATTTTTAAAAAGGGTTAGGGAAATTCAAATTTTAGGAATGGTCAAAATAAATTGCCCGTTCCTATAAGAGTTCCAGAAAATTTTAATTTGGCGCTAGTGGATTTCGAAAGAAATTTCGCTTGTAGGCACGATCGACTAACATTTGACCGTGCCTTGTGTAAAAAATATAAAGACTATTCCTATTACTAGTATAACCGTGCCTATACATACCAAATCATTGCTAATAATAACATTTAATTCCTTATTCACTTTTCGGTTACGATATATCCATATTCATAAGTCCGATTAGTTCCAAACTTAAACACATATTAGTCCTATACATTTGCCACTCTATGTTGCAGCATAGTATAAAATCAAATGGTTTGATTATCAGTTGCATCGTTTTGAAACTCGTTGATTGTGAATCAGTTACGATATCTCAGTATCTGTACAATAAAAATTTTCAGAACTTCATTGAATGTAATATTTTGTCGATTTAATCATATCCAATGGTCCAATTAAAATTTTAACGGTTCAATTAGACGATGCAGTATAATAGTATAAGATGTCACTAACATCTACGTAAGATTAAATATTTTCGGATATACAAATGTACTTGATCTGCTAAACACGTATCAAATTTTCAAAAATAATTATATGTGTCCAATGGTCAAAGATCATTTTTGGTGTACTTTTCTTTCATCAATAACATGTCTGGATTGGGTTTTTCTACAAATTTATTTTTTTGTGTTTAAAAATGGAAAAAATTGGCACACAACTAGGCACAGTCTTAACATTCATAGGAACGGTTCATACTTACAGATCCTAAATGACACCATGTAAACATACAACGACGTCGTTTTTATTCACGAGGAATGGTTATGGAAACACTTAAATAATTTAATGACCATACCAAAGTGAATTACGAGGACGAATTAAATTTGGCATGGTCTAGTCACGGTTTCTATTGAAGACCGTTCCTAATGTATGCCATAACAAATAAAAATGACATCGTTCTATTTAATTAGAAACGGTTGTTAATAATGACCTTTCCTAGACTATTCCGAAACACATAAAACGATACCGTTCTATTATATTTGGCACGTTCTAGGCACGATTTTTTAATTGATGACAGTTCCAAGATCGTGCCAAAATTTTATGTATATATTGAACACTTAGCTGATTATTTTCTCTTCCCCCCCCCCCCCCCACCTCTCTCTCTTCCTTCCGTGGTTCAAGCCCCCTCGCCTCCTTCTCGCCGTTCAATAGGTCGTCGTTCACTCACCGTTTGACCTTGTCGGTGAGTTTTCTCAATATCCCTCTCTCTTCTTTTTTCTTATTTTATAAGAAAATTTGCTCTTTGTGATTTTTTCTCATTTTTTGAAAATGTAATATATGTGATTTATTGGATATATATTGTCACTACAAAAATAAGATTTATTGGTACGGATTTGGGATGAATTAACGTCCCATTTCATTTTTAGGACGTAATTTGAGATGCTTTTGGGACGAAATGATGTCCGTCCTAAAACACCCCATGTTAAAATATTTCGGATGATTTTGGGACGGTTTACTGATGCCGTCCCAAAATTTATAGAATTTGGGACGTCCTATTAAAGCCGTCCGAAAGCACGTCCGAAGGACGAATAATTAAAATATAAGTTTGGGACAACTTAGGGATAGTTTAGGACAGGTTATGGGACCATCTTTGGGACGTGATTTCTTTTTTATTTGGAACAGAATGTCATCCTAAATTCCATTTTGAACGAATAATTAAAATATAAGTTTGAGGCTAATTCAGGGACGATTTGGAACATAACTTTTAAATTGGCCAACAATGTTTAACGGTTTTTAGGACAGCTTTTGGATGACAGTTAGGACGTATTTTCTTTTTTTATTTTGGGCGGAATGTCGTTTCAAATTCTGTCTTTATTCTTAGTTAATTTAAAAAATATTATTTTCCTTTTCTTATATTTGGATAAATTGCATAAAACCCCCTATATTTTAAAAATTTAGCCAAAAAACCTCAAGTGTTAAAAAAATAGGCAAAAAAACCCTGTGTTATTAAAAATTATGTACACTCTCTCCTTCCGTTAGTTAGGTTTAACGGCGTTAAATTTTTTACTGAGTTGCCCATTATACGCTTGTTCTGATAGCCATTGATCTTCAATAGTTTAAAAATCAATGGTTCAGATTGAAAACAACCTAAAAATATATTTTCTATTCATAAACATACGTATATATATATATGATTATGTATATAATTATATATTTAATATATTTATATATAATACAATATATAGATATATATATACAAATGAGCGGCATCGGCGCCGCATCGCTGCTGCCTCTACAAGCGGCAACGCATTGCCGAGCATCTCTAGGTGACATTGCCATTGCCCCTTTTGTGCGGGGCAATGTCGCCTGAGAAGGAAGCAACCGCCACCCAGATTCAGGGCGCGGTCGCCCGTAATCTGGCCTCGACGATCGGCCACTTTACTGGGCCACAGCTATCGCCCAGATCCAAATAGAGATGGGCGGTGGGAGGCGGCCGGCGGCAAGGGGGAGACGGGCGAGGAGACACGAGGTGAGCTTTTCTTTCTTTCTTTCTTTCTTTTTTAAATAAGTAAAAATAATAACTTTTTAAAAAAAATAATTTATTAAAATACTTATAATGATAATTTTAATTGAAAATAATTATTTACATTAAATAATATAATTTTTATTAATATGATATTTTTATGTTTAATTAATATATTATGGATAAATATAATTTTTTTAAATATACTTGAACTAACTTTTCAGGTATTTTGCTAGCTAATTAATGCTTTATAAATAAATATAATTTGTGAAAATATATTTGGACTAAATAATATTTTAAATTAATTGATAACATATTATTTATTAAATATATTTGCATGTCAAAAGGGGGATAAAATGGACATTTGCACATATAGACTAATCCTAAAAGAGGCCAAAATGAAACCCACTTGCTAAATAGGCGAGTGTCAACCACTCTTGTTAGTTTCTAATTGAGAGGGGTTTTTTTGCTGTATTTTAAATAATACAGGGGTTTTTTTGCTTATAAGATTAACACAGAGGGATTTTGCGCCAATTCACCAAAACACAGGGGGGCGTTATGCAATTTACCCCTTATTTTTTATTAGGCGAAATTTTACTGTATTAAATTTATGATTGAAGATAATATTTTTTATATTGAAAAAATTCTAATTCACTAAATAATATAAATTCAATGTACAATTCATAATTCGAATTTTAAAATAAAAATATTAAAATTTAAATCCTAATCTAAAGGTTGGCTAAGGGTCTGCAACTTCTTCATCTTGTCGTTGCGTGGACTCCTCTGCTGATGCTTTAATAGTCGGTGGCTGGTCAAGGCACAACATCTGGATCTCCATCTTGTCGAAGAGTATGCCCAACATAAGTTTGATTTCCTAAAGTTGTGTTAAGACGGGAGATTCTGGGGCGAGACGACACTGGATGTTGATGCTCTGTGATCTTTGGTCCACAGGTGAGCAACATCTGATGTCAATGCCTTGGACTCCATAGCAAAGACTTAGCCCCGCGTTCTCCCCCCGGCTGCCTCGGTCCAAAGTTGTTCCTCCTCTAAAGGTGTGACACTAGGAGCAGATAAGCCACCCTCCTCCGGTGGCATCAGCTGCAAGGCACGCTCCTCGAGCATCTTCTAATATGTCTACTGACAATAAGTAAGATATAATACATTGGCATTCAAATTATCACTATAGCCACAATAGCATCTTCACGTCCATTCTTCAAACCAATAATAAATTATTATATGTCAAACTATCATAAGTACATCTCAAAGTGTTTATAGACCGTCATTGAACATGCTTTTTAGCAATTACCCACAAACTAACCCATTTGCGATGATCTTGAGACTTTGGGATGGTGAGTACTAGAACGAGACGTTGTGTCCTGATTCCGTTCGAAGTCGTCCAAAAACCGTCCCAAGTTGGGACAGGTTATGGTACAAATGTAAGCCATCCCAAAAATCCATCCCAATGAGAGCTTTTTTTTTTTTTTTTTTTTTTTTGTAGCGTGTGTATGATTTCTCATTTGTGATTTCTTAAAATTTCTGTCATCTTTTTTTTAAAAAATTATGGAACCATTTTTGGAATTTTTAAATTTTCTGCCATTTATTTATAAAAACAATATGTAAAACTAGTGTTGGTTCATTTAGTCTGAAATTAATGTTGATATATAGTGATAATAGGTAACATTTAATGATAATACTGATATTATTTTTAGAGAATTTTCTAAAATTAGTGTTGATTTTAGGGAATTTTTGAAATTAGACTATTTTAGGGAATTTTCTGTAATTAGTGTTGGATTTAGGGAATGTTCTTAATTTCTAAATATTTTCTATGATTTGTGTAAAATATGAATGTTTTGATAATTCATGAATATTTTTTGAATTTTCTGTGAAAATATGTAATTTTCTGTAATTTTTTGTGATTTTAGGTTGATGTGTATGGCCTAAGGAGATTTAGCCCAAAGCAAGATAAGAAGACCAATAATAACCCAAAATGGCCCATTATCCAACAAGGAAAGGCAAACCCACAACCTTTGAAGAGGAGCTCAACGAAATCACCCAATAAAGAGTGTTAGACTAGAGCCTATCACAAGGCACCCCCCATGTGGCGTACACGTGGACTGTCCACGTCAAGATGCCCCCCACGTGGCATGCACACAAGCTGCCAGATATGCCCTAGAAAGAACCTCAGTCCAAGGAGGTGCCCCCTACAGTTCGAACTCCTGATCTAGAAGGACTCCCCCATGACTGGGAGTCCCACTCGATCAAAGACTCCATATTCAGCTCAAAGATAGAACTCTATCAGCAACAAACACTGGATAAGATTAAGTTAAATTTATCCTAAAAACTTTTATCCATTTTTATCGAGAATGAAGGCTGATTGAAGAGCCCCGTTTTGAGGGGAAATCTCTCTCTATAAATACATGTCAAGTCCCCCAGGTGGGGGAAACCTTCTAATCTTGAACTCTTGTTGTTATTTTGCTATATTACTCTCAAATTGCTTTTTGAACATGATTTCACTCACGAATTCATTCATCGTAATTCATCCCATTATTTTGATTTATTTTCTACAATTAATCTCTCTCAAATCGATACTAACTTAGTCGTTGGAGTACTATAATTTGTTTTGTAGGTTCTGTTCCTCAAGTTATTTTTTTTTTGTTGGCTCAGATGCAGCATCTAAGTCCAAGACCATTGGACCCGTGTTAAAATTGCATGCATCAATTGGCGCCGTCTGTGGAAAATATAGAGTTCAAGACGTGAGTTTTAATGCAATTTTGAGCAATGCCGCGAACATGCAGAAGGCTGTGGAAATCGCCAGCAACTCCCAAGCTTTGCACGTGGTTAATGGGACGCCCCTAACTTCGATTGGAAGGGGATCCCCCTAGCTCCGCTGGCACCAGTGCCTCCGCCCCCTATTACTGTCGGTACCATGGCTAATCCCCTATGACGTAGCACTTCCTCATATACCTCCATGAAATAATTATCTCCAGCTTTGCTAGGAGCTATCCAACATATTGTTTCAGCAGAAATACCGGAACAAGTGGCGGCGCTAGCACCTGCTCGTGTGCTACTCCCTTTGATGTGGACGTCCCTGAAGAAGAAGCAGAAGAAGGCGCTTCTGTACCTACGCCTCCCACAGTTGCATGACAGGGACCCTCTAAACTAGCCTCGCAGGAGATCCCCCCACAGTCGCTTGCAAGATTGGAATGCCTTCAAAAAGGCTTCCAGGACGTCCAGTACTAGATTGCAGGGCCCTCCCAAAGACGAACGACAAGGTGTCCCCTCCACCGAAGCTGTGATGGAGCGAAAAATTTCCAATGAATTGCCGCACCCCGCTATTACCGAATATGACGGCACAACTAATCCTCAAGAGCATCTCTCACGCTTTGAGAATGCAACCCTTTTAAACAGGTACACAGACGGTATCAAGTGTCGTATCTTCGTTACCACTTTCCCAGGACCGCTCAACAATGATTCAACCAGTTGCCAATGGGAGCAATAGGAAATTTCCAAGAATTTCGATCCCTCTTCTTGCACCAATTTGCTAGCAGTCGAAAGCTATGAAAGACGGAGCTCGATCTCTTTGCCGTTTGACAAAAGGACAACGAACCATTGAAGGAGTACTTGCAAAGATTCAATGTTGTTGCATTGAAGGTGCCCTCTGCGACTCAAGAAGTGAAAACGAGTGGATTCTCTCAAGAAATTTTAGACGGGGATTTCTTCAAGTCCTTGGCCAAAAAACTCGTATCCAAATTTGATGCCCTCTTGTCTCGTGCTGCAAAATATATCAATATGGAGGATGCCCAAGCTTCAAAGAAGGAAAACCATGGAGAGAAAAGGAAGGACACGAAGGAGGAGGCCCCCTCCAAGAAACTTCGGACTGATTCTCAAGACAGGAAGCCCACCTTCCCGAGAGTAAATGCAATATACACTCCACTGACCGTACCCATCACTCAAGCCTTATGAAAGTAGAGGGAAAATGCCTATTGGTTCGCCTCAAATCATGGAAGGATGCCCCCCAGCGACCCAGGTTTGATAAATTTTGCCATTTCCGCAATGACAACGGTCATACTACCGAAAAATGTTGACATCTCACAAATGAGATTGAAAGATTTATCGAAAATGAATATTTACAAAATACGTGTGTTGGGACAAAGCCCGAGGAATAGGACCATACCAGAAATAAAAAACTGACAAAGCAAATGAGACACAAGACCGTACCTGGCAGAAAGGCTGATATTAATGACCTCCCTCGTAAAGGGGTTATACGAATGATCACAGTTGGTCCAAACGGAGGTGACTCTCACCATGCTAGAAAATCACAAGAAAGGTACATGACATAACAATGAAAGAAATGTTGGATGTAGAGGCGATGGAAGATATCCCCCTTATCCAATTCGGACGGGCAGAATGGTCAGGACCTAAAAACGCTCACAATGATGCTCTAATCATCATAGCACCACTGACCAACTACGAAGTGCGATCCATTTTCATAAACTCGGAAAGTTCGACTGGCATATTGTTTGGAGAGGCCTACGATCAAATGCAGCTACGGGACACCCCTTAGAAAAAGTGAATACTTTCCTGTACGGTTTCGCAGGAGAGGTAGTACATCCACGAGGCATGATCTCACTTCCATTAACACTAGGGACCAGATCCACTTGAAGGACATGTCTTCTCAAATTCTTAGTGATGGATACACCTTCCGCCTATAACGCTATCTTGGGAGACCCACTCTCAATGCTTTCCAAGCAACAATCTTCACGTACCCATGAAGATCAAACTTCCTACAATTGGAGGCGTGGGAGAAGTACAAGGCGGCCCTATCCAGTCACGCAAATGTTATGTGGAAGTTACGGAAAGAGGAAAAGAGTAGTAAAGAGGTGTGTACGGACACACCCCCCAGCAATAGGGGAAAAATGTTTAATCGATGGAAGAAGCTAAAAGAACCGAGGGGGTATCCCCCAAGATTCAACCAGCCGAAGAATTGTTGAATGTTGAACTTGTGCCCGGAGATCCAGAAAAAATCACTAGAATTAGTTCTCAAATGGAGAATACTGTTCGAGAAGAAATAATTCAATGTCTACGCCATAATATAAACATCTTTGCATTGACCCTCCAAGACTTGGAGGGAATAGACCCAAATGTGATCACTCATCATCTCAACATAGATTCCAGTGTCAGACCAGTCAAACAAAAGAAGAGACATTTTGGGCCAGAAAAAGGCAAAATAATACAAACCGAAGGAGATAAACTAATGACAGCCGGACAAATCTAGGAAATACAATTTCCCGAGTGGCTCTCTATGTGGTCCTCGTACCCAAGCCAAGAGGAAAATAGAGAATGCACATCGATTTTAGGGACCTAAACAAAGCATGTCCCAAGGATTTTTATCCTTTACCTCAGATTGATCACTAGTCGATTCCACCTCCAGGAGTGAATTACTGAGTATGATGGATGCTTCACAAGGATACCACTAGATAATGCTAGCTCCTGAAGATCGTAAAAGAGTCAGTTTCATCACTTCCGCTGGCACATTTTGTTATGTGACCATATCGTTCGGCATGAAGAATGCAAGCGCCACATACAAATATTTGATAGACAAAATATTTCGTTCGCAAATTGGGTGATATGGTCTTTGGCTTCTTTGCTTTTCACCAACATGTCATCTACGTAAACTTCAACATTTCTTCCACAAACCTAGAAGAGACATTTTTCGTCTTAAAAAACTATCACTTGAAACTCAATCCAGGAAAATGCGCGTTTGGAGTACAAGGAAGGCGTTTTCTCGGATTCATGGTGATTCAAAGAGGAATTAAGGCCGACCCCCTCAAGATCAAAGCTATATTGGACTTGAAAACCCCAACCAAGGTCAATGAAGTGCAAAGGCTGACAGGGAGAATAGCTGCACTCAGTCGTTTTATCTCTAAAACGGAGGAAAAAAGTCTACTTTTTTTCAAGGTACTGAGAAAAGCAAAAATGTTCAAATGGAATACCCCCTGCAAGCAAGCATTCGAAAAACTCAACAAGTATCTAGGGGGACTTACTTTATTTGGTGAAACCAATCCAGGGGGACACCCTCTACCTATATCTCTCAAGCACTCCCCAAGTTGTCAGCTCTATTTTTATTCGTAAAGAAGGGGGAAGCAAATGCCAATTTAGTATGTTAGTAAAGTACTCAATGGAGTAGAAAGACGATACATTCCTATCGAGAAAATAGCCCTAGCGCTAGTATCATAACTAGGCGATTGTGCGCTTATTTCCTTTTACACCCTATAAAGGTGAAAACGAACATAACTTGAAGCAGACTTTGGGAAATTCAGATACTTCCGGGCGATTGGTAAAATGGACTATGGAACTAAGCGAGTATGATATCTCGTACCTACCACGCATAACTATCAAAGCTCAGGCTTTAGCTAACTTCATCTCAGAAATGGCAGGGGCACCCGTGGAGGATGGCCCCAAGGTGAAAAATGGTTACTACATGTGGATGGATCTTGCATAGCTCAAAGCAGTGGTGCAGGCGTAGTCATCACTTCGCCTTATGGAGAAGATTTGGAATTTGCTGTAAAATTTGGACTCAAAGCCTCCAATAACGAAGCTAAATACGATGCATTGGTAATAAGCATGAGAATGACCCACGAAGTAGGAGCCAGACACCTTGTGGCTTACTCATTTTTTTTGCTAACAGTCATACAGGTAGAAAGCCCCTACGAAGCTAAGGAAAAAAACATGATACACTATTTGCCACATATAGTAGAGTTGTAAACAGGATTCGAAAGTTTCAAGTTGATTCAAATTCCAAGAGAAGAAAACGTTAAGGCAGACTACCTCTCTAAGCTCACCAGTATCTTAGAGGATTGCAAAACTAGGCACTTCACCATACAACACCTCCCCAAACGAAGAGCTCCCTTGAGCATACAAGCGATATCTTCAATAGAAGATTGGAGAACCCCACGTGATCCGGCGGTTCGAGGAGGGACACCTCCCTAACAATAGGTGGGATGCAGGCAGGCCTAAAATTCGAGCAACTCGCTTTCTACTACAAGGGGGAGTCCTCTACAAAAAATTCTTCACACACCCTTTACTTTGATGTTTATCTCAGCCAGAGAGAAAATACATTATTAAAGAAATACACAGCAGATGTTGTGGAGCACGTGCTGGAACACAAGCATTGGCTAACAAGGCCTTACGAGCCGGTTACTTCTAGCCCACCATGAAGCAAGACGCGTGACAGTTGGTGGACAAATACGAGAAATGTCAAAAGCATTATCCTCTTATACACCAACCTGCTGAACCCCTCACCACCATGTTCATCTTGTCCATTCGCATAATGGGGCATGGACATTGTAGGCTCTTTTCCCCTAGCCCCCAGCCATAGGAAGTTCCTTTTAGTGGCAATTGATTATTTCACCAAGTGGGTGGAGGTAAAACCACTCGCTCGTATCACATAGACAAAAGTCATGAAATTCATACAGAAAACATCATCTGCCGTTTTGGACTATCTTGAGAAATAATCTAAGATAATGGAAGACAATTCCAAGCTCGAAGAATACAAGATTGATGTAAAGGCCTGCACATCAAACAAAGATTCACCTCGGTGTCACATCCCTAGTCTAACGGACAAGTGGATGTCATCAATCATATCCTTGTACAATGAATAATAAGAAGACTAGAACGAGTTGGAAGAAAACTTGACATAAGAATTAACGAGTGTCTTATGGGTCTGTACAAGAGTGGATACTTTTAAACCGGTAGAAAAACTAGATCCTACATGGAAAGGACCTTACAAGGTTACAAGAGTAATTGGACGAGGAGTCTATGAATTAGAAAATCTAAAAGGCTGCCATACTGTGTCCATGGAACATACACAATTTCAAGAAGTATTATATATTATGAAGGGTGCCCCCTTTCATTGCATTAGCCCTCTAAAGGACACCCTCTTCTTATTATAAGTCCCCTAGAGGGACATCCCCTACATCATACTAGTCCTATAGAAAGACGCATTCTTTAAACAAATAACATCCTTTAGAAGGACGCCTTTCTAAAACACAAGTCCTCTTGAAGGATACCCACTACCTTAGTTCTTCAAAAGGACACATTCCCTGAGTTGGGGGCATCCCCCTACGAAGGTACGTCATTTTACCCATTTCATCCCAACTTTAAGCATCATAATAATACGAGGCAAAAATCATCGCAAGAGTAAGCCTTAGTAAAAATCATACAAGCATCCATCAATGAAAAGTGGCCCTAGGTTCTCATCCAAAGCCCCCGTACATCTCTTCACATATCTACAAACATATGCATATGCACTTCATATCTTTCGGAGGGAGAGGAGGAGTAGAATGCGGCCTTGAAGAACTGGTGGTGGTACCAAACGAACTTAGCCTTGCCTTCTTGGAAGAACTCCCATGGGTGACCCCTGCCACAGGAGAAACTTGCATCTTTCCATTTGAGTCTCTCGAAGCAGGAGTCCCCATAGGTGCATGAGAAGGGAGAGGGCCAGGACCTCCAGATGCACACGCCCGCATACACTTGCTGAACATTATGTTACCTATTAATAAAAGAAGAAAACTTTGTTACAATCGAGGATAAAGATAACAATCAAATATAAAGAGAAACATGGAATACCGAGGGATTCCACTAAAGGCTCCACCCTGGGACTCAGGCCGAAATGCCCCAACAGTCTTTCATTGATTAAAGAATGACAATCACATGGTGTCTCATTCAAGATCTCTAGAATGGAGGACAAGGAGGCGGTCCTCTCCCCAACCATTAAGTAAGCGAAAGCCTCCTTCCAGGGGTCAGGGAACCCCCAAGACCACGAACATAGAACGAAGAAAAAACTTTTTTTTTAGTGTTTCGGAGGATTGGGGGCAGATAAAAAAGACACACCAGTACATGGTGTAAACAAGAAAAACCAGGCTCGGCACATTTCAATCGAAATCATTGGGCAAATATGTTAGTAGAAATTAGGAACCCATGAAAATGAAATATTATAAAAAAATTAACCAAGATCCTAAAGGAATAGTGTGCCAGTTGATTTAAAGGCACTTGAAAAAGGTGGGCAACTTCAAAATAAAAAGAAGGAATGGGGAATTGCAAACCCAATCAAAGTTGAGCAGCAAAGAAGGACAAACAATTATTTGTGGAAAGGTGGGGGCGATATGGTAGGGATGGAGTATATATAATCATAAATGGAGGAATGAAAAACTCACTTCTTAACTGGTCAGTACCAGCCGTCTTGAGGTTGGAGGATCCCAAATCTGCAGAAAAACGGGGCACTTCCTTCCCCTCCTTTTTTGTTGCTTTCCCTTTCCTTCTAATTTCCTTTTCCTCTTCCCCAGGAGAAAACGCTTCTCCTTCATTACCCTCCTCCTCATCATCCTCGTCTATGAATCAACGAAAGGCAGCCGCCGACTCCACATTCGGCCACTCGAAGGCCCAGACGAACGAAGCTCTGCCCTTTTCAAGGTGGCCTCTGAGGAATCATCATCTGGGTGAGTCTCTCTAACAAAGCGAACCTACTCATCAGAAGATGCTATAACAAGAAAAACAACAAATAGCAAAGTAAGAATACAAGAAAAGAAGAAGGAGGAAACACTTACTAAATTTTTTGAAGATGGAGCTCTGGTCCTTCAAGAACAGAGGGAAGATGAAAGAAGAAGAAGAAAGGAAGTTAAATCATGCTCAGGATGTGCAGTGAGGAGTTAAACCCACATCCACACAATAACCGCCCTTGGTTGGATGGTTACTCTACGGAGTAAGGCGCGTGCGATGGGGCGGTTATCAAACCCCCTCCTTCTCTACCTCTTTATATGGCAAGTGCAATCATGATAACTAGCACCTAGCCGTCATTTCCATGCAGATATATGTCAGGACACGTTACCCTATGAAGATAGAAGGCGGGAAAAATAAATAAGCATGGAAAAAGAAGAGTGCCTTGTACCATGGATATAGGCGACATCCCTGTACCCCAATATAATGAAGACTCCTACTCTAAGAAGGAATAGGAAGCATCCCTCCTCCTTAGATTGCGGTGGCTGAATGCTACGTATGGCCCTGAGCAAAATTAAAAGACCAATAATAACTCAGAATGGCTCATTACCCAACAAGGCAGACCCACAACCTTTGAAGAGGAAGCCTAACGAAATCACTCAATAAAGAATGTTGGACTAAAGCCCATGACAAGGCACCCCCACGTGGACTGTCCACGTCAAGATGCGCCCCACGTGGCATGCATACAAGCTGCCAGGTATGTCCTGAAAGGAAGCTTAGTCCATGGAGGTTCCCCCCTACAACTCGAACTCCTGATCCAGAAGGACTCCCCCATGAGTAGCAGTCCCACTCGACCAAATACTCCATATTCAGCTTAAAGATAGAACTCTATCAGCAACAAACACTAGATAAGATTAAGTTAAAGCTTATCCAAACAATATTTATCCATTTTTATCGAGAATGAAGGCTGGTTGAAGAGCCCCACTTTGAGGGGACAGTCCCCCTATAAATACAGATCAAGTCCTAGGCGGGGGACACCTTCTAATCTCGAACTCTTGCCGTTGTTCTGCTATATTACTATCAAATTACTTTCTAAACACGATTTCCACGAATTCGATCATCATAATTTATTTTATTATTTTGACTTATTTTTTACAATTAATCTCTCTCAAATCGATACTAAATTGGACGTCAGAGTGCTAACAATTTATTTTGCAGGTTCCGTTCCTCAAGTTATTTTCTGTGTTGGCCCAAATGCAGCATCTAAGTCCAAGACCGTTGGACCCCGCATGCATCATAGGTAATTTTATGTTATTTTCTGTAACTTTAGGTATTTTACGTAATTTTTGCTAATGTTAGGTATTTTCTGAAGATATTTTTAGAAATAATAATATTAGGTTAATATATAGGAACTTAAAATATATTTTTTGAAACTTTAAATAGTTTCTAAAAGTATAATAAATTTTTGCTAATTTTCCAATAATTTTTTGAAATTTAAAAACAATTTCCTGAAATTTTTCTGAAATTTTAAAATAATTTTTTGAAATGAAATTAAAATAAATTTCTGAAATTAAAGTGTAATGTGTGTAGTTTTTGTAAATTAGACCGGTAATCACTATGTTTAATTCATTTTATTTACATAATAACGTAAATAATAATATTGTTAAACTAATATTTCCAGTAATGCTATTATTTACATAATAGTGTCAACAATCACAAAATTAGGCAAATATTCCCAATATAACTTTACATAAATATTAATTGTATTTACATAATTATGTCAAGAATCATTAAAATAACCATTTTATCCCAATAAGAGTCATTAATAACATTGTTAAGTAATTAGTAAGTAGAATAATCATAAATTAAGTATAAATTAGTGTATTTGGGGAATTTCTTCAACAATTATAAATACTAGTATTTACTATAATTTCTATAGATTATGTCTAGTGGTACGCCTCATGTACCACGTGGTTGTGGCTGAGGTCATGGCCTGCAACTTTCAGCGGCGCCGTCAGACGCTTCCTAGATTGGGGGAGCAGTCCTTCGACCACCACCCCCACCACCCACGACCCCTCCGCCAACGGCCTCATAGACTCCAGATGATGCTGGACCATCTGGTGCGACACTGACACCTGAGGTGGCCGGACAGCAGTCTGTTGTACCAGCGGCTGCTCCAGCACCACCACCACCAACAGTTCCCCCACAGTCAGCGCGTCAGTACATCAGTCTCGATAACTTGAGGTAATTTTTTTATGTGCATGTTTTAGTATTATTTTATCTTGAAAAATACTAATCAACATGTTCTTTCAGGTCGGATTGTCGTTTCCACGAGTGCATTAGTGCGATGGTGCGGGGACACTTCCCCCACCTATGGCCATGTTTGAGGCAGGTGCCGCCAGAGCACCGACGCTTCTGGTTCAAAAGCATGAAGGTAATGAAATTAAATTAAATTTATAGTTATCTTATCATTTAAATTTAGTTTATTGAATTTTTACTAATATTTTGTTTTATTTTCTTATTGTATATGACCTATTGGTGGGACTGTGACGATGAGTCCATGTTCCGAGTCTTCCACATGTGGGCCGGGAAATACATTCGGAAGACCTTCTCGATCTTCTAGGAGTAGCATCTTCAACACTCTCTCAGTCTCTGTCCAAGATTATATTCGAAGACCTATGCGACTATACTTGATACCAAGGTGGAGAGCTTCCCTAGCAGCAAGGGTTTATGCTAGTCCCATATCTGCCTTTTGTGGTTACCAAATAGATTTTCAAGCAAGTAGCAATCGCAAATGATTTTGAGCAACTATTTCTGGATAGTTTTGTTTTCTCCATTGAAGAGCACTCCATCAAAAATGATCTTCACACAATCTTTAAGGGATGAACCATGTATAGGTACCGATTCTTTCTTTCTGCATATGTTAGTTGAAGCCTGGTGAAGAAAAGTATCTCTAAACCTATGTGTTAGCATGAGAATTTGGTCTGGCATAAAAGACTTATGCTCCATCAGCAAGAGCTTCCAGTTCCACACAAATACCAACAAATAATGATAAGAGTGGAGAATTCCTCACTAGAAATAGATCAAACGATGTGGAGAAACCATTCGCTCATTCCAATAACATTTACATCAAAAAAAGTGCCATCAAATACTTGATAAACACTAGCACTGGGAGCAAAAGGGGCAACAAATAAGATGAGGAAAACTTCTTCAGATAGAGAATCACGCAAAGGACAAGAAAATAATTCTTCTCAGATTCTAGCAGTGAGGTTTACTGCAGTCGGTATAGCATTTAGACACACTTTCCATGCAATGATTAGAACCTTATTTGGCATTTGTGCATGCCTGATCTTCTTCTATAGCTCACGACCATCTGAATTTGAAGAGCTACTACTATAAAGGTTGATGGCTATTCATGCTAAGTGATAAGCCATCCAAACAGAAAAGATGTGGTTTGTCGTGTAATGCCACACTCGTATATCTTTCACATGTGATCAACCAAAAGGTAGGCTGAGGATTAATTCACTGTCTTCCAGCCAAAAATGCACCATACTAACTCGCTGCCTCACTCACCTATTTGCGTATCAGTGAGACAACTCACAAATGAGTTTGGTGCACAAGTAGTCAATGGTGTTAGGATTCTAAAAGTTGAAGGTCGTGGTATCCATTTATCTTCCCAAATCCGCACATCTTTCTCATCGCCAATCCTCCAGCAGAGACTTAATCTCAAGAGGGGTAAGGTATGTAGGATACTTCTACAAGTGTATGAAGGCCGATGACTAATCTTAGCCTTAAGTTAATTGGTATGTGGATAATCGTAGCTTTTAGTAGCTGACATAACAAACTTTGGGGATGAACAAGCAGTCTACATAGTTGTTTGGCTAGCATAGCCGTATTAAACAATTTAAGCTCACGAAAACCAATATCCCCCTCCATTTTAGCCCGACACAATATTTTCCAAGAGAGCTAGGTGATCCTTTTCTTGTCATTGTTACGCCACCAAAAATCAGTAGCATACATATGCAAGTTGTGAAGTAAAGAATTGGGTAAACGGAAGTATGACATAAGAAATGAGGGAATAACCTGAATAACAGATATAATTAATACCTATTTGTCTGCTTAAGAAAAATTCTTTTCGTTCTGGCTTTGAATTCTTTCCAAACTCTTGGATGGGAGAAAAAACCTCTCTCTTACATCTTTCTGTTGCCGCAGGCAATCTTAAATATATGTCATGTTTCGCTTCTCTCAGAATGCAAAGGTCTGGGAATATAGAAACTTGAATGTTTTTTAGAGTGTTTGGACTAAACACCACTAAAGACTTTCCGGGGTTGAATTCTTGCCCTGAAGTTGCCGCATGTGTTTGAATAAGTTGCCGAATAGTAAGAGAACTTTAACTTTCCCGTTTGCTGAAAATAAATGTATCATTAACAAATACGAGGTGGGAAATCCTTAATGCTTTAGGACAAACAACAATATCATTGATTAGACCATCCTCTTCTGCTTTCTGAATGAGAGAACTAAAAGCATATATGCACAATAAAACAAATAGGGTGAAATCGGATCTACTTGATGCAAGCCGCATTTTGGAGTAAGGAAACCAAAAGGTTTACAATTAAACATAAAGGAATATGACATAAACAAGACACAAAGCATAATAAGATTAATGAATAAAGAGATGGAGAGGATGTTTGTATAGTATCTACATGTTGGGTCATAGGATGAGGGATGGGGTTGCTAGGACTTGTTTAAAAGTACTGGTGAGTTTATTTGATGGCTATGAGGCTAAAAATCTCCAAGCATTGACCCTCCGCATTGAGTTCTCGGAGTTAAATTAAAATAACTAGAAAATTGGGGGTCAACGACATCCATTTACTTCCCAAACTTGCATTTCCAGTGGTACAACCTCTAACATTCTATCTAGTTACCGCTCTAAGCCATGATCCATAAGGGAAAATTATCACCAGGATGGACAAGCTATCCCTATATTGAAGTCCACATGTTCTGGATAGGTGCCCAAGATGTCCATAAAGATAATAGTAATTTGGAAACCTCATAAAGCTGAAAGTAACCAACTGTTCATCGCCTAGTGGAGTCCGAATCTTCATTGCCTGCTAGAGAGCCTTAGTAATATCATGGGTGATTCGAATCCAGAGAAAAGACCCCCACAAACCTCCCATGCGATCTAGATATGCTTCAATGAAATGGCTAATTCTATTTCTAATAGATTGTGCTATATATGCAACTATTCTTCTTCCCAATAGGAAGCCCGTGGATGTGGATGTGAAAGTCATAGCAATTTAGCGAGATATTATTCGAATTCTCATTATCATCAACCTTAGCCAACACAACTAAGTTCTTATCAAAAGCCCATAGCTTGCTGTTATACGCTCGATCACGATTTAAGATGTGCTTAAATTTAATCAGAAATTTGTTACCCTTGATGAGTTTCAATTCCATACGTCAAACTAGATAAATGCAGTTGACAATGTAGATGAAAGGCCATTGGCAAAGAATGACTTCGGCAATAAAATTCAACCAATCAAATAAAAGCCTTGATCTACAATTTCTACATACCAACATCCGATAGAGAGAACCAAACCTGCTTCTTCATCCTAAGTCAACGACAAGGCATTATTCATTCTATCCAAGTCGGACTCTATGATGATAGCCTTTAAAGGATAGAAAGCCCGAGATTATAAACCAACACCAATAGATTGAGTAAGTTCTGCACAAGAACCCTACAATGCAAAGAAGAGAGAGGATAGTTAAACAAATGAGTAGACAAAAGGGTGTCCTTAGGTATAGTAAGAGGTTAGAGAGGGAGTAAGGTGTTTTGCTCATTTCTTGTGGGCGGGGGGAGGGGACCAAGTGGGTAGGGTGATCTTCTTGCATGGAAGCACATGCTCTAGTGTTAATGTTTGGAAATAGAGAGGATGCTTGTATAGTATGTGTTATTGGGTCATAGGATGAGATATTGGATTGCTGAGAATTGTTTAAAAGTACTAGTGAGTTTATTTGATGGTTATTAGGCTGAAAAAATCCAAATATTGATGCTCTACATTGAGTTCTCGGAGTTAAATTAACATAACTAAAAAATTGGGGGTCAACGCCATCCTATTACTTCTCGAACTTGCATTTCCAATAGTACAACCTCTAACATTTGTCTAATCACCACTTTAAGCCATGATTCATTGGGAAAATTATCACAGGATGGTCAAAGCCATCTCCGTATTGAAGTTCACACATTCTGTTTAGGAGTCCAAGATGTCCACAAAGATAATAATAATTTGGAAGCCTCCCGAAGCTGAGGGTAACCAAATGTTCCTCGCCTAGTGCAGTCCGAATCTTCATTCCCCATGAGAGAGCCTTAGTAATATCAAGGGTGACTCAAATCTAAAGGGAAGCCCCCACGCACCTCCCATGAAATGGCTAATTCTATTTCCAACAGATATTGCTCATTTCAATTGGGACCCGTGGATATGGACGTGAATCCAAGTAGTTTTAGATGAGACGTTGATTCGGATTTCTCATTATATCAACCTTAGCTAACACAATTAAGTTCTTATCAAAAGCCCATGGATTGTAGTAGCCCTGATCAAATCTAAGATGTGATAAAATTTAATCAAAAAGATTTACCATCAATCAACGTAGTTTGAAAGGCCTCTTTGGAGATAAAATCTACAACCAAATAAAGCCTTGATTTATTAGTTTTTGGGTGCCAAGATCCGATAGAGAGACAAAAACCTGCTTCTTCGTCCTCAGTCAATCAAAAAATGACAAGGCATATTGATTCTATCCAAGTCGGACTCCATTATGATAGCCTTTATAGAGCCAGAGATTGTAAACCGACACAACAACAGATGAGTAAAAGCTCTGAACAAGACCCTGTAATGCAAAGGAGAGAGAAGATAGTTAAACAAACGAGTAGACAAGAATTAACAAAGGAATATAGGAGTATATTAGTTTATGATGATAATGAGAGATCCGGGCAAAGTTGGCCCCGATCACTAATCCATCACGTTCGTAGTACCAACGCAAGAGTTTGAAACTAGGAAAAAAGCCTCATGCGAGAGGAAAAGAACTCTCATTGCGAAGAAGAAAAGTTTTTTGCTCTACCTAGTATTGGCATTTTAAATATGTCAATTACTTTGTTCAAATTTAATTTGTACGTCATTAGCAAACTACACAAACACCAAAAAACCTTGCATTTAGTCATAACATTTAGAAGAATAATACTTGCAACATCATTGAGCTAAGTACCAAGAGCTCGAGCTCACCTTGAACTTCGAGCCTAGTAAAAGGACTCGAGCTCGAGCTCGAGCAGTCAGAAGCGAGCTCGAGCAGCTCGCAGTCGACTCAGCTCAATTAATTTTTTTCTAAAATATTCAAAATTAAAAAAATATAGACTATTGTACCATTATGGAACATATTATTAAAAAATTAAATATGAAGCATGAAGAGAATATTCCTAAAAGAATACGATAAAAATAAAATTGAAAGTCATAACATTAGTCCAATCATTCAGCGAGTAACCTAGTAATCAAAAAAGCTATAAACTTTGCAATCACACATAAAACCAAAACACCATATTTTAATATCATTTAAGTATATATGGCAAGGTTTTTAAATAAATGCATTTTGATGTAGTTGATATTGAAATTATATAACGATAATTTTTATATGCATTATATTAAATATTTATTTACAAAAAATTATGAAAGTGTACTAAATTGTTGATTAAGCTTCTTTTTAGATAATATAAACTATAATACCATATTTTAATATCATCTAAAACTAAAATATGAGATATGGACTAATAATTCTAATATATAGTGAATAACTGAATTTGTTATAAGAGATTGAGAATGATAAAATTTATATACATTATATTAATATTTATTTACAAAAAAAATATCAAAACGTACTAAATTTTCTAATAAGTTTGTTTTTAGATAATATAAACTACAATAACATATTTTAATATCATCTAAAACTAAAATATGAGATATTAACTAATAATTCTAATTGATAATGAATTTTAAATATTTATTTACAAAAAAGTATCAAAACTTACTAAATTATTGCTTAAACTTATTTTTAAATAATATAAATAAAAACCATATTTTTATTATATATAAATATAAATAAGAGATATATTGACTAATAATTCTAATATATGATGAATTTTGAATATAAACTTGATAAAATATTAAATATGTACTTTAATAATATATATATATAATAAAAAATAAATAAAAAAGGGGGTGATCAGCTCGCGAGCTCACCCTATAAGGCTCGAGCTCGAGCAGGCTCAGCTCGAGCTCGATAAGCTCGAGCTCGAGCCGAGCTTGAATACGAGCCGGCTCGCGACGGCTCACCTTGCACCCCTACTTTAGAATGACACTTGAGATGAATTTGTAGAATTCTTACAACTTTTTACTATTTCACATTTTATCATATTCTTGTTACGTACCTTTTCCACCCCCAAACCCAAGGCCAATGCATGTGGCTTATGACAGGAAAGAAAAGACTGATACTGATGCAGATGCAAATGCTGTACAGCTGATACCATCATCAGTAGGTGAAGTGCAGTGCAGGCCAAGATTGTCAAAATTATTACACCATCATTACACTATCATTCGTCCCTCCCACGAACCCACACACGTGTCGCGATCTTGATGGCTCCTACGGTGGACTAGGAACCGTGGGATGTGAGGGGCCTGTTTGGGACAGTGACTTGTGAGTGTGTGACTTTTTTCTCAGGGATGTTTTGCAATGCTCGAGGCGCTTTTTGCATGAAGAAAGTTGAGGTTGAAGTGACACCCATGCACCAGTACTCCCCATAGATACATGATAAAAAGGAAAAGAAAAGGAGAGCTGCTGAAATCAATGCTTCTTTTGTAGGGCGCTGAATTTACATTTTTGCCCCCCTAGAGCTTTTGGTACGTATGATAATTTAAGATCTTGTTTGTTTTCTTTCAGTTCTGTACCTTAATTTTAATTTTCTGTTTAAAATTTAATTCTCATTAGTTTTACCCTTTTTTTCAACTAATATATCGGATAAATTTCAAATTACATTCCTGTATTATTCAAAATATTCACACAAGGTTCTGAGAAAAATAAAAATATCATTTTACCCTCGTGTTTTATAAAAAGAGAACACTACCTTACCGGGGTGGGGGGAGGGGTAAGTTGTTTCTTTTTAAAAAATATAGAGAGATAACATACCCTCTTAATTTTCTAAATAGTGTAAATTGCATAGAACACCTATGTACTTTTGAAATTTAGCTAAAAACTCATGTATTAAAAAATAAGCGAAATACCATCTGTGTTTTTAAAATATTGCATACTCTCCCCTTCCATTAGATAAGCCCTAACGGCGTTAATTTTTTTCTGAATTAACCGCTATACCCTTCTTATAACAACCATTAATCTTCAATTGTAAAAAATAAACGTTTCAAATTTTAAGTAATTTAAATATATTTTTTTATTTATATATACACTATATATAAATATATATAAAAATATAAATATATATATATATGTATTTGTAGGCGGCGGTCGCGTGGACGGTGAAGCCATTACCCAGACTGTTCTGGGTGAGGGCGCTCACAAAGGGGCGATGACTGCTGCCTCCGCCGCCCCCTTTGGAAGGAGCGACAACTAGATTTGAACGACTGTGGTCGTCCAGAGAAGAAGGGCAACCTCCGTCGTCAACAATGAAGAAGGTAAAATAAACAATCTATTTTTTTAAAGAGTAATTTTAAAAATTTTAAATATTAAATAATTTTTAATATTTAATTTAAATATTATTTATAATAGATAGTATAATTTAAAATAATTGATATTATTTTTTGGTATTTTGATATTTAGTTAGCATTATTTACAAATAAATAAAATATATTTAAAGTAATAATAACTTAATTGAGTTAATAATATATAATTATTATAAGTGACTTTTATATTGCATATAATTTTTTAATTTGAAAAGTGAATTTTAGTATGTTAAATTTGTATTACATTTTTTAAATTAAAAATTTTAACTTTTAAAATATTTATATATTTCTGGGTGTTTTATATTAAATTAACATACTCCATAAATAAGTATAATTTATTGTAATATATTTGGACTCAATAAATAATTTATATTAATTAAGTATATTTAAATAAAATAATAATATAAATAATTAATTTAAAATATATTTAAATGTTAAAGAAATGGGCAATATAACACTATATACACTTAAAATTATCCCAAAAAAGGACAAAAAATTAGGTCCACTCGCACAATGACGAGTGTTACACACTTTTCGTTAATTTCTAAAGTTGAGAATTTTTCGCTGTATTTTATAAATTACGCGAAATTTTTTATTAATTTTTTAACATAGAAAACTTTTTAGCTAAACTTTAGAAACAGAATGGGGTATTATGCAATTTACCATTAACAATATTATGATAGACCATCGAATATCAAATAGATCCGACGTTAAGTAAAAATATATACTGCTTTACCTTCTTAATATAATAAAACAAGTAATTCTTTTTTAAGATGCACAAATTTCCATATAAGAAATTACATGAAACGAACGTTTTTTTATTTCAATTACCATATACTTTATTACCATACGCCGAAATAATAAAGACTATAATTTAGATTTCAATTGATAAATGTTATGACTCTTATATTATAAAAATTTAAGATTAAATTTTGTTAAATTTACATAAATTGTTGTAATACCGCCTCAACGGGCGACTAGACCTCTACTCGCACTATAAAAAAAATATTTTAATTATGATTAATTGCTATTATTAATAATAAATAGCAGTAGCAAATAATTATTGACCACAATTATGTAATTGTTATTGACCATAATTTTTACGAGAGTGACTAAAAGTCATGACAAATATTTTTACCATGATTTTTTTATAATTAGTTGTAGCAAATAATTTTTTCATGATAAAAAATACTAAGGGCACCTTTACTTCATTTGATTTGTCCAGATATCATTCATAATCCGGATCAATTTCATATTTACTTTCTTCAAGCTCAACCCGTGTTTAGCAGCTTCAGCCCGGTACACATGCAGACTATTGGGTGATTTGTATCCTCATTTGATGGCCAGAATTATAAAATCCTGATGGCCCACCATCTTTGACTAGTTTTGACATTCCACTTGTATCCCCATATTTTGTGCCATTATTTCTATTTTGCCCTCATAGTTTGTAATAATTCTCTACCAACCAATGCAGAAAAACAAAGACAATCTCAAACTCTCCATCTTTGAAGAAGAGACAACAATGGCCATGGAGTTTAATTTCTAGTAAATGCGGTTGTTTTAAAAAAATGTCCATATTATACTCTTTATTTTGAGATCCATTTTGCCAATAAAATTCTTTTGTTTGATTTTCTTTGTTCTATCTTGGTGCTCGATTTTTGTAAACAAAAAAAGAAAACTTTACATGTATTCTATTTATAAGAAAGAAGATGTTGTAGGGTGGAGACGGCGGTGGGGAGGGGGGGGGGACGCTGAGGCGACGGCGAATTTTGAATTTTTGATGAAATCGGGAAGAGGATGCGAGGAAGGGGTTGGAGTCTCCGCCGACGAGGACGGGATCTAGAAGAGAGAAGAGAGATACGAGAGCATGTTAACGATGGCGAAGAAAGGCGGGCTGAGAGATAGGTTTTTACAGAGAGATGGGTTTTTAAGAGAAGAAAACAATTTGAGAAGAAGATGAGTTTTTAGTTTTTACAGAGAAGAAGATGGGTTTTAATTTTTTCAAAGAAGAAGATTGACTTGAAAGAAATGTGTTTTTACGCATATGAAGACATGAACAATTTTCTTTTAACCATTACTTATAATAATTTATATTATTATGATTAATTAATTAAAATTTCTAAATCTTTTAATATAAAAGTTATTTTAAATTTTGCTTTAAAAATTATAATAATTATTTATTGTAAATTTAAATTTGGATAACAACAAATAAATAATAGATAAAATTTTAACATCAAATTTTCTTTTGATGTTAAAAATTTATAATAATTTGTAGAATTAATATAATATCAAACATATATTTGATATTATTTTATCATTAATATTGTTATTATATATATTTATATTATTATTATTACTAAATATTGTTTTTGATGGAGATGAATATAAATATAAATATAAGATGCATGTATAAACTATTTAAAAAAATTTAAATATTATTTGTGTTTTATCACAAGGGCAAAAAAGTCTATTGTTAATTTAATTGATTCTAATATGTTACATAGTAAACATGAGATAGACTAATACTTTCATAATCCAATTTTTAACAGTAATAAGTAAACATATCACAATACAATCAATCGTATCATTATCACAATTTCAATCACAACTTAATATATCACACTTTTATCATATCACCCAAAGTAAAGGTGCCCTAAGTTTTGGCATTGATTTATATAACTGTGGTTAATAATAATAATTTATTATAGTTTTTAATTATAGTCATTATTTTTATAGTCAATGGTAATTTTTTTTCTTTTTTAATTTTAGTGTCATCATATCCCCTTGTTAAATTCATGAATGATTGATACATTGGGTGCAGCCCTACAAGAAATACAACAAATTAATCTAATACTAATAGATAAAAAACCTGCTAGCTCAATAAATTTTTAAGAAAAGGAAAACGCGAGCTAGTAATTCCCCCCCCCCCCCAAAGTTTTTAGTGTCACATTGTTTTTTAATAATAATCTCTCCTAAAATTTGGTATAATTACGGATACCTTCTCGTTACTTTAAAAATTATAAATATATCTTGAAGTTTGATAAAATTATGTAATCCTTGGATGGAGTTATGAAATTATCAACTTTAACCCTTACTGTAATTTGTTTTACAAAAAATAAAAAGTTTGTGAAAAAAATCGGACAGGGTGGATTGGAAATTTTTTTTGAATTATAAAAAATTATCCACTTAATCTATAAAAATAAAAAAATAAATAAAAGTATAATTCTTAATCCACAAGGGCATTTTGATCAGTTTATCATAAGAAATGGATGAAACCTGACGGATTGGGTTAATTGTTAGACGACCATTAAAATTAGGAGATATTGACAGTTTTTTAAATAGTGAGGAAGTAGTTATAATTATGTCAAATTTCAGAAGAGATCGTTGTAAATTTACCCTTTTTTATGGAGAATTTAATATCGATAGTATTTGTACAAAATGGGTAAAATGAAATTAATTAACCCATGAATATGACACCATATTTTTAGACATTTTTGCCTTTTTATTTTTCCTTTTAAAGGAAATGAGCTGCATTCAATTTAGCTAACAAGTGAGCAACGGAATTGCACTCTCGACGAACACAATTAAAGTGGCAAGCTATAAAAGAAGAAGTTGCTAACTAGACGTCCGAAACCACCGAGCCAACATCAAAAAGTTCACAGGATTCTGATCGCAATTTGTGGAGGAGGGAGGCATAATCCTTTCAACAATAATAGATCTCCATCCCCGACGCTAAGTAAGAGGGATAGCTTCTTGAGCGGCCAATGCCTTTGTCAACTCGGCATGAGCTTGCCTAGGCCATCGAAAGGATATCCAGTCAATGCAGGCGCCAGCATGATCCCGTGCCACAACACCTAATCCCAACTCCCTCCCACGGTTCGGAATAGCTCCGTCGAAGTTAAGCTTGATAGTGCCAACTGGAGGACATTGCCAACACTGCGAGTTCCTAAAGGGGAAAGAGGTAGGGCGTCCGAGTTCCGCAACAGGAAGCTATCAAGGTACTGTCGAGCAAAACAAACCGCCTGGTCAGGAGCCTAACAACCTGCATCAAAAACCTTGGTATTCCGACACCGCCAGATAATCTAGCACAGAACAAGGAAGAGGTCGAGATCCGGGCAACTAAGTGTGGAAGCGACTAACCATATCCTAGGGAAGAAATCCAAGGCGACTGAGGTAAACTAAATGAACTGAAATTTGCCAAGCCCCAAATTCGACGAGCAAAAAAGCAAGAAATCAATACATGGAAAACATCTTCTCGGTCATCCTAACAGAATGGGCAAGCTACATATAGAGTCAAAATCCATTAGCCAAATTCAAACTAGTAGGAAGGGCATTCAAGAAAGCTTTCCAAATGAACACTTTAACCTTATTTAGGAGCTTGGCCTACCATAATCTCCTCCACCAGCCTTGTTCAGTGTTCAACAAACCACTCGAACATGGTTGATTCTCAAGCTCACAGGCTAGATGATAAGCACTACGAACGATAAAAAAACCTATTGTTCAGAAAGTGCCAAACCATGATATCGTCACAACCAGACCTGCTAAGATGAATGGTAAGTATAAGAGCGGAATTAATGGACCAAAAGAGCTAACAAATTCTCTCTCAACATTCCAATCTCTGGAGGAAGGATCAAGTAACTCTGCCACATATATCTTGCGACGGGCAGCCGGGGGTTGGGTGATCGAGCAAAAAGTGAGCGGGCAAGGTAGCCAAGGTTCAGACCAAATACGCATGCTAGTGTCAGACCCCACTCTCCAACGACGGCCGGCCCGAAAGAGCTCTTAGGCTGACATAAGACTTCTCTAAGTGAAGGACAGATGGTGGCCAAAGTGGTAGAAAAGATGTTGCTATTAGGGAAATACCGTGCTTTGAGCACACGATAGCCTCTCCGGACGACACAAAATACGCAACAGTTGCTTATCCAATATAGCCTGATTGAATAGATGAAGGTGTCGGAAGCCCAAACCTCTTTCAACTTGCTCTCACACATACATTGATAAGAAAACCAATGAATCTTAGATGATCCCCTATTGTTCCACTAGAACCTGGCAATCATACCTTGAACCTCGGACAGTAGAGTAATTGGGAGTTGAAAACACCCCATAGCATAGGATGGGATAGCTTGGTTAACAGACTTAATCAAGATCTCCTTGCCTGCTTGGGACAAGAACTTCTCATTCCAGCTTGAAATTCTGCCCCAGATACGGTCCTTGATTAAAGAGAAAAATCTCTCTTGGAGTGGGCCCGCATGGACAGAAGACCAAGATAAAGCTCCATTCAGTTCTCCGCCTGAATGCCAACGTCAGAAGTAATTTATGAACGGGCTGCTGTGGGATTATTTGGGCTAAAGGTTATTGAAGATTTTAGGAGATTAATTTCCTGGCCAGACACTCGCCGGTAGTTAACCAATAATGCCTGAATAGCTCGAGAATCGTTTAAGAAGGCTCGGCGAAAGATCAGGGTATCATCTGCAAATAAGAGATAGGATATGCAGGTGGCACGTCGGCAAATAGAGACTCCCTGAATGCAACAGTCAGATTTCGGCTTCCTTAATAACAAACTAAAAGTTTATGTACATAAGATAAACAAATATGGTGATATGCGATCCCCATGGTGGACTCCCCGTTCAGGAATCAAGTGACCAAATTGACAATCACTAAGCATAAAAGAGTATGAGGCAGACGTAACACAAAGTATAACAAGATGAATGAAAGGGAGGGGAAGCCAAGTTTGAACATAACCTGTTCCAAGAAGGTTCACTTAACATTATAATAGGCCTTGCTGTTCCAAGAGTAATCACAGAAGTCAGGGAGGGAGCATACTGCAATGGCTTATGATGATATGATTAATGACAAGTTGTGTGTTGTCATTGATCAGTAGAGATGATGTGACATATCATACGAGTTGTGTGATATGTGATATGATTGGTGATGGAATATCATATGAGTTGTGTATTGTGTGGAATCAGTGATGATGAGGTATCAAATGAGCTGTGTGATATCTAGAAAAATAAGAAATATTGTGATTGAGATGATGATGGTAGCCGACAAGGCCATTGAGTGATGCACTCCAATGTGGTTAAGCGGGGCTATAAGAAAATAAACTAAAATATCACTATTAAGCCGTAAGCTGATATATGATTATGAGCATATAATATTTCTTATACCTACTAATATTATTCGATGAATATTGGTTGGTTGATATGATTGTAATATGTTTGACTTGTGGCATATGTGTATATATATAAATTTATTAGCTATACTTATTGAGTAGGCAGCTCACTCCTTGCCACGTACTTTTCATGAGATAGGTCACACTGACTAGTCACATTAGATTTTGAGTCGTGACATTATTGGGAATAGGTGGGTCAGTCGTGATATTTGAAGCCAAGACTTTTGGTTATGAGAGTATTAAATATGCTAGTCTCTTGCCCGATTTGCATTTAAAATTTTGTATAGCTGGTTGTTGCCTTATTTTCCTTTAAGTTTTGTATACGAGGATATCTGAGAAGAATAAACATTATCTTTTGAATATGCCTATTATCTCGTGAGACGTTATATATTATATTGATAAATAAAAATATCTAATAAGTGGGGTTGTAATAAGAAACGTGTAAGATAATTAGTGGTAATTAAGTATAATGTTGTGGGGGGTGCTACATGTAGAGTGACAGATTGGTGTATAATCTGGTCAAGAGCTATAGTAGGGAGAAGATACTGGGAGACTAAGCAGGTGGTGGCACAAGAGTAGGGGTAACTAGTTTCGCGGGGGAGGACTCGTTGATTGGAACAAGATTTAGATCAGTGTGGGGAAGGGGGATGATATCATGTACTGGATAGGGGCATTGGAGAGGACTTGTTTTAGTGTAGGCCGATGGAGAATGGGGGTGAGAGGGGATCGGCGAGAGGGGGCCTTCGATGTAGGCACAGTTGTCTTGAAGTCACCAAAGACAGCAGGGCCACGACGAGACTGCTAAGTAGTATTTTCAGATTGAAGGGGCCTCACAGTAGTAAAGGTAGGCCGGCGAACAAGAGGAGTCACACTATTGCTAGAACCCTCATTCTTGACCGAGACATTGGCGGAGGGATAGCTCTGACCCAAGGACCAAAGGGGGAGTTCTACCCGGGACCACCGAAACTGTCCTGAAACTGTAACTCGCATTGTTGAGAGAGGTGCCCAAGCAGCCGCACAAGAAACAAAAATTAGGTAGCCGTTCGTAAGTGAAGGAGATAATGAATTCATCACCTAAAACAGTTTGTATCTTCAAAGCACGTTTCAGCGGCTTCCTCACGTTAATAGCCACTCTGATTCTAATAGATGATCCTCACTGAATCCATATCTTTAAAACGACCTAGTTTATTTCCAAGAAAAGAGCAGACATCACCTAGTCATCTTCCCCAACGGTAGCCCATGGACGAGGATGTGGAAATCACACTAGTCAAACTCAATAAGGCTAGGGTTATCCTGTGTTCCAACCGGTGCTAGAATAAGGAGGTTTTTGTTATAGCGCAAGGGCTCTATTCAAGAAATCTGTTGCGATTTAGCTGATGAGAGAAATGGAGGAGGAACCGACCATTTTCAATAAGCTTAAAATCCATACCTCGAATCGGATTGAAAATAGGTTTTAGAGTGGATGATAGAGCATTTAGGTGAAAAGATTTAGCCGCTAAGAGACGCCCAGAAATAAAGAACCCCTAGGTAGGAGAGTCAGCATGCCACAGCCTCACTGGCAGAGCAAGACCTAAGTCCTCTTCCTCAATAAAAGATAGAATAGTCCCCAATCTAGTAAGATCCGATGCCATAGCTAGGAGGAGAAGAACAAGACATGCAGCACACCCAGGGGTGAGAGAATCCCTTTTTGTAACCTAACAGAAGCAAAAGGATACCAACAGGACGAGAAAAGAAAAAGGGGGGGTAAGGTAAGAAATCGAACCAAAAGAGTACTACAAAATCCATGGGAAAGCAAACACACGAGGGCTTTGTGAGCAATGCAACGCTGATAATATAGTCGATGGCGACAGGCACAATTATGAGCACAAACCAGCGGGGATGGGGATCAAAGCCCTAATTTCTAGGGAAAAACCTCAAGGATGAGGGAAGACTCCCAAGATGGGAGAAGTTTCTCTTTATTTCTCCCTTATTGCAAATTGGCCTTTATGGGAAGTGAGGAATAGTGATAGCCTTAATTGACATGAGATTTTTTTGTTGCATTATACCTTTTGTGGGCTTTTTATTTTTGTGAGAGTAATATGAGGAGGGAAAGAAAAAAAAAATTATTCATTGAACAAAATACTTGTAATGAGATGAGTTATAATTAACTTTATAAGAGTAATATTAGAAAAGAATTTTTTCACACAATTGGTTCTTTACTTTACAGAATTTATAGAATTAAATGTGTTCTTTTTTTTAAATTTTGGGACTATTTTAAAATTTTTGTACAATACAAAAATAAACACATTGAATTTTCTTAATTTTTGAGTCGTTTTAAAATTTTCGTATAACAAAAGTTTTAAAGTATCTTCTATAGGGCTAAAAGTATAATTTCTCCTACACCTGACACACGATTTTGTAACTCAATAAATATGTATTTTATATCTTAGGGATCATGTGGAACGAAGGATTAATTACAATCTTTTTAATTACCAAAGTTAAAAATGTCGAAAACACATGTTATTTGATATTAAATTCTAAAATGTAATTTTTTTTTAAGAAAATATTAGCCAATTACTGAATTAACCCTTAGAAATTATATGCTTCTTTTCTAAAACCATGTTTCCTTTTTTATTTGGTTAAAAGCAGACACCCCCAACCTTTGGGTCGTTTTGCACTTTGCTCCCCAACCGTTTTTTTTTTTTTTTTACAAGTTACCTCCCAACCTTGGTATTTCATAGCACTTAACTTATATTTTCTATTTTCGGCGAATCTCGAGGGAATATTCTCTTGTGTGAATCGCACGCGATTTTGGGCTATTTTTTAAGGTTATGAAAGTAATTTCACCTTATCTCCACCCAAATTAACTCATAAATTGAAAACTCCCTAATTTATTCATGCTCCAAATTAAAAAAAAATTTAAAAAATCAAAAGAGGTGTGGGCGGGGCTATAGGGGGGTCGAAGGTGGTGGGCGATGACCATAGGGCCGGAGGATTTGACGGTGATTGTAAGGAGCAAAGGAGGTGACGCTATTTTTTTTTTTGGGGGGAGGGGCGGGGGTTGAAGGAAGGTGGGATCTTGGGGGGAAGAAAGTGGGCGAATGTGGTTGTGCAGTTGAGGAGGGTGGCTGCAATAACGAATGAAGAAATTGCAGTGGTGAAGGTGGTCGGCAATGGCAGATAAAGATGATATTGATTATTTTGTTTATATTTTTCTTTTTCTTATTTTTCTGATAAATCGGACCTATTGATGAAGGAGGCGGTTGTAGTTGCGAAGGAGGGTTGTTGCTGCGAAGGTGGTGGTGTAGCCATTGGAGGTGGGTGTTGGTGGGAAACGACGAAGGAGGTAGACGGTGGCTTGGACGGCGAAGGAGTTGAGCAATGACAGTTTTTTTGGCTTATGTTTTTTATTTATTTTTGTTTTTCTAAAATTGATGTGTGAAATTATTATTTTACCCAACCCTAACTTGTCCAAATGTGCATCCATTTCACACAACGGAATATTCCAATTAAGTTATCCTGAAATGGAAAAAAAAAAAGGTTGAAGGGCAACGTGCTACAAAAATAAAAAGTTGGGAGGTGACTTGTTAAACAAAAAATAATTATGAGGCAAAGTGCAAAACAACCCAAATATTAGGGATGTCTGATTTAACCCTTTTTTCACTACAAGAGAGCAGGCTTTCAGAGATGGAAATCAGAGACGGAAAATTATCCGTCAATATTTTTTTACCTTCAGAGACGGATTCAGAGACGGAAAATGTTTTCCGTCTTTAATTATAAAATAATTTTATTGCTTTTTTATGAATTGACATTCCAAAAAGAAAAAATTAAGAAAATAAAATTATAAAAGATATTCTGCCGCTAATTCCGTCTTTAATATGAAATTAATTTCAAAATTTAAGACGGAAAATTTTTTGTCTCAGAAACCATAAATCAGAGACGGAAATAGAGATGGATTTTGAATATATATATTTTTTTAATTTTCGTCTTTGTTTCCGTCTCAGAATTTAAGCTTCTAAGAAGGAATTAAATATGTATTTTCGTTTTTTTTTAATTATATATTTTTTGAGCCCTATTTACTCGTCTTCTTCTCCAGTAAAAAATGATTCACGAGGTCGTCTTCTTCTCCAGTAAACGAGCCCTAGTTTTCTCCTGTAAAATTGCGATTGGTTTATATCTGACGACGTTCATCTCCGGTGACCTCAACTGACATTCCGGCGGTGAAGCATCGAGTGTAGGCAACTTTCAATATTATTTACCAAGTTTTGGTGCCGTCGAGGCAGATCGAAAAGGTCATAGGAAGAGTGGGTCATCGGATTCAGAAGATTCGAGAGGAGACGGAAGCCACTATCAAGATTGTCGATGCCATCTTTGTGAGTACACCTTTATGGTTCATATTAGGTTGTTTCTTTTTAAAACATGTATCAATCGTTCTGGCTTAGAAAATTTAGAATCTTGATAGAAGTTCAAGCGTAGTATTGGGACTATGCGAATAGAATGTATCCACTTTTACTGCGTTTTTGTATTAGTTCAATTATGGATTGTTAATTCATGTGGATTGTCTTCCGCAAAAAACTGTGTGGAGCAAATGAATTAGCGAATTATCACCCATAGACTTACTTGGATTATAGAATTTATAAACGGGCGTCTTAATGAAATGTTATTGAAAGGATATACAACTAATTGATGAACTATAAAGCAAACACCTGAACAGGGGTTGGATACTGAATCTGCTGCATGCTTATTTTTTAAAATAACTCAAGCACGACTTTATGTTATGGTAGATTGGAGGATGAGTGTCAGAGGTCACTGGTATAATATATCTTAAGAATCCACTGATATGTACTGCAATTTGCTGAGCCTTGTAACTAGGTTGAAAGTAGTTTTGGAACTTTGGAAACACAAATGCTCTTAACATAGTAACTTGATATAGCATTTCTTTCGATTAGGTCTCCACTGCAACTATTCTTTCTCTTTCACATAGTTTCTTTCATTTTTAGGCGGTACATTTGGTCGGAGCTCTCAGGAACCAAAATTCAAAATTGAGTTCCATCCAGAAGACTCACCTTTCCATCCAGTAAGTGACATTGTGACTATTGGATTATCATTTAGTTTATTTGTGATATAGTTTTTTTTCATAAGCTTACAATTTTCAATATGGAGTCATTACTATTATAACTACCTAGCAATTTTAGTCCATTTTCAAAGGCTAGGAATCTGTTTATAATAGGACATAGTTCTAGGGCAATTAACTTCTGGGATGCATCTTGCCCCTTTTGCTTCCAGTAGCATCTATAACTCAACAGGTAATCTTGAGAGTGGAATTACTTTGTTTTTGTTGAAACGCCCACCAAAATTAATGATGTGAGTGTTCAGAATTTTATATTCTTGTTTTCCTGATATCCACTAATACTCAATGCATCCATTTTACTTGCAACAGTAGGCTTTTAATGTTCAGAAAACATGCAGAAAATAAACATCACTGCCACTCAAAACTTGGAGACATGTAACTCAACATCACTTTTAGTTTGTTCTTTTTTTATTTTACTTGAAACAACGAGTGTATTTCACCATGCAAGGGCCTATTACATTTTTCTGGAAACATGGAAGGGCTTGTGATGGATTCACTGTGCTTGTGTATCATCAAATTATGGTTGCTTTGCTTATTTATCATAGTTAGAAAGTTAACTTAGCAAAATCTTATTCTATCTTATATGATTTTGCAGAGTGATAATGATTTTTCTGTCAATGGCATACCATTGATAGCATTGTACTTTAGCTACGACTCACACATTCTCGTGTCTGGAGATAAAAGTGGAACAGTATAACAGTTATCCTGATAAATTTGTGGAGACACAACTTGAATATGCTTTCAGATTCCAGAGCTGCAAAGAAATTCACTTGAAATGTTTTATGCAGGTCCGTATATACACATTAAAATCTGAGACATTTGGCCCACAGAGCACATTTGCGTCCTTCCAAGGTACTATTGACGTACTGTTTCTATAATTTCTGTTTGATCTGAGTCTTTCTGATATCAGATATTCTTACTACTGTCTAAGGAAATTGATTTTTAACATTGCAATTGAATCTATGAGGCTATTACACTAAAAGAAGCTGCTAATTGTTGAACTTCAGAAGAGATATCTGAAACCTGATCAATCTGTGCCCAAATTTATTTTCAACAGACTTTGGAAAAGGTCTATGTTTATATGTCATCAATGGAATTAAGTAAAAAGGAAATAGTTGTAACATGTGAAAATGAAAAGATTTGAAATTGTAAGACTTTCTCATTTTTTAGTCACATTGTAATGGTAAGCAAATATAATTGTTTATCGTGCAACATGAAATCAAAAGAAGTTGATGGTAAAGCCACAAACTTAAGAAATATATGTCCACACAATTTCTTTCCCAATGTTGGGAAATTTCAAGTATTCTTTATTTCATTAGAGATACTAGTATAACTAAAAAACTCCTAAAAGGTATTTATCCCCTGATCATTTTTCACAAAACTGTACCATCTGCTCTGCATGTCTTTGCTGTGGTGTCTCAAGGCCTTGAACTAATGAATAGACTCATAGAGTGCACAGAAGAATTTTGTTTGCAGATCTTCAATATATATGAAATAAAAAAAGCTGGTGATAAAGCATTCTATCTGAAAGGAATATTTGTTATCGGTGACGGATCAATGACCAGAAAAAGTAGTGTGAACCTCTATGAGCAGGAATTAAGATTTGCTAACAATAGGTTGTCATACTAGGAAGAACATGTATGAAGAGGCCAACCTCTTCATTTTTTCCCTTAATTTATATCACACCCAGAGAATCTTTTCTTTTTTTGTTTTTTTGCAGCAAATGTACGGATTTACCTATTCTACAATCTTGCAGATTCCTACACACACACCATTCCTAATGTACTGCTAATTAATTCAACCTCAAAGTTTCAGTTAGTGGAACTACTATCTTCTAGTTTCACTTGTGCAGGTTTGTTTTTATATTGTCTTGTTTGAATTGTATATACCTGAACAGAAAAATAGCCGACGTGTGAAAATTATAATGATCAAACTAGTTGTACAATCTTCTTAGTATATATTTTTATATATTACTCGTTGTCAGATCGAAGACATATTTTCTGCTTTGAAAGAGAGTGTCGCAGAACTTAGTGCGGGCTTGGACTCCTCGAAGCATCAGGTCAGTATCTTCTTATCTTGTTCTATATTTTGTAGGCAATTTAGAGTTTGGTTATACATAAGGTGCTCTCAATTCAGTTGTCTATGCATCTCTTAGAGATTATCCTCTTCTTAATATATACTGATTTAGTGCTCTTTCAAGTTTCCCTTTGGCCATTATTATGATCATGTATACTAAATTAATGGAATGAATTATGGTTACTATATATAACCTATACATATATAATATGAACCTACTATAGGTAGGTAGATATGTAGACACATAGACACACATAGGGATCATGAAATGAAGAGGTTGCTTACAGAATATTATAAATAATTTATAACACATCTAATATATTATTAAAAATATATATTTATATAAATTATTTATTTATGTAATAAATAATTTATTGACTCGTTAAACATATAGATAATATTTTTTTCTACCAAAATAAATAAATTAATTCAAATAATCAAATGAACTAATATATTTAATTAGTGCATCTACCATTATTTATTCAGTACTCAATTAATTTTTTTTAATTAATAGAAATAATTAAGTATCAAAGTGATTATTCTTTTCTTACCATGGATGCATAATTATTTATTAATTCAAAATAATATTTTGAATTAATAAAAAGAATCATACACGATAAAATACACTCCAAAAATTAATGTCTTATATAATGTAATCACAAGGATAATTTTATCAAGAAAAAAAAATTTCATTCCCAAGCTCATAGGAATAGCTAATATCATGATATATGGATGGATTATTAGCTTTCAATCTAGATTAATTTGGCTGCAGTAGCTCCTTTATCTAAGATTATTAATAAATGCAGTACTCCTTTATCTAAGATTGATTCAAGAGGTGGGATACACTAATCGTCGATTTGCTGGGGGATCTGGTCATAAGGAGCAACAAGATTTTGGTGGAGATCGTTGAGATGATGTAGAAGTAAGTACTCTACAGGCAAAAAATATGGATGCTCTCTTTTTATTTTCAAGTTTCCTACTGACTTTATCCCTATGGTGTTACTGTTTGCAGCTTTGTTCTTTCTTGTTTTTGTTGGTACCTCTGATTTGTTTAAACTGAGGGATTGATTCATGGAGTATTATCTATCTCTTTTGGGTATTTTTCATCAGTATTATTTCGCACTTTTTTTCTTATCATTTTTGCATTTGTTGTTCTTTGATATGTTTGACTATTTAATAATTGGATTTCTGTATTAGAACTTTGTAGTGACCTTATCCTGATAACATTTTGTTATTGGTTAATGCAGTTGTAGCAGAAGTTTTCACAACCACCAGCTGATTACGAAGTGGATTATATCGACAAAATCAATGTTTATGGATATGTTGAAATTTTTGTGTTGTCTAGTTGGTGCAAATTGGACCAACATCTTTTGAGGAAACTAAGATTATTATTTAGACTAAGTTGGATGCAAATTGGAGCATGTGAATGAATATGAGTTGGTTTTGTAGTTGTACACCTTTTTTGGATGAATGCAAATTGGTTTTGTATGCAAAATTTGAGCAGGTGTGCAAAATTATTGTATTTATCTATCAAATTAGAGATAGATTCAACTACCAAAATAGCCACAGAATCAGAGATGGACTTAGAGATGATTATTTATACTCCATTTATAAATTAGAGACAGATTAACTACGGATTCAGAGATGGCTTCTAATAAAATTTTCTGAATTCAAAGATGGATTTAGAGACGGAATATTCCGTCTTAAATTCAGAGGCGGAAAACAGCTACGGAATCAGCCATTGGGCTTTCAACTACATATTTATTGACGAAAATTTCCGTCTCTAATACTCTTCAGAGACGGATTTGTAGGCTCAGAGATGGAAAAATTCGTCTTTAAAACCCTGTTTTCTTGTAGTGTTTTTAGGGTTAAATATATATACTATAAGGACCCGTTTATTTTTGGGTGTGGACTAAATATAGGTTAGGATATATCTATATTAAATGTAAGTTTGAATTAGATATGAATTAAAAACACAATATTTAATATACATGGTAGGGGAAATGACTGTTATTTTTAGGGGTGATAAAAAAATGTTCAAACCGTTTGAAACCGTTCGAACCGAATCGAATCGAACCGATTTTTATGATTTATTTTTCAAACCGCAATTCTAAAATTTAAAATAAAATTGAACCGCACTATTGGTTTGATTTTAATTTATAGCTTAAAAAAATCGCAAAAAACCGCACCACACCACTAAATATATATTTAATTTTTTAAAATTATATGTATATATATAATAATTTGATAAAATAATTAATTTCGTAGAAAATTTCATATTAAAATTATATAACCTCAAAATTCATATATTACAAAGCCATTTTTGTAAAATTCAAATTTTGACTTTGTACAACAAAAATTGTTTAATTCTTAAACTCATTCAATTTGAAGCCTTGTTAATTTTTTTAATTTTTTCATCCTTTACAATCAAAATTAAAAATATATTATAATTATTAATCAATATCATACATTTTATTTTAGATAATAATAAATTATGTTACTTTTATTTATACATTTAATCTTTATACAAAGACAAGCTTAATCAACAACTTAGTAAATTTATTTTTATAAAATAATTATTTAATATGACACATATAAATTTTATTTTATAATTTAATATCTGTTTGTAATCTCTTATACTTTTTAAATTTGACAAGTCCTAACAATTAACTTATGATTTTTTTTATATTTATTTGTGATTTTTATATTTATATCAAGATACATAGTATGCATTATGCAATCTATTTTATTACTTATGAATTTATGTCAAAATTTGGTAATTGCATGGTCTAGAGTATTAATTACCTAATACTAATTATTGAAGATTGACCAAGGATGTACTTAATTTTTCATTTGCTTTCTTAATAATGTATTTAATATGTACATAACTTAATTTTAGCTTGCTACCTAAAAATACTTATTTTATTTCTTGATTTTTGTTAGTTTTAATGTTTTATTTTTTTTGTAAGTATTCAAACCACCAAACCACAACGAAACCGCACCTTTGATTTTGGTTTTTAAAGTAGCAATTAGGGTTGGCAATTTCAACCCGAACCGAAAAATCCGCCCCGTATGGGGCGGGTTTGGGATGCCATTTTTCGGGTCCAGGGCGGGTTACGGATCCTGTTTCGAACCCGCCCCATTGAACCCAGCCCCGGCCCCGATCCAACCCCACCTCTTTTTTTATTGTATATTATTAATATATACAAATATTATAAATAAAAATTATCTTATTATATATATATGAATCCCTAAATAATTTTTGCATATACCCAACTATATATAAAAATACCAAAAATAAAAATTAGTTGATAAGAAATTAAATAATTTAGATGAACGTATTTTTTGTCTTATCCAATTCATTTTAGATTGAAAATTATATTAAAATATTTAAATCTAAACTGATATTATTTTCTAAAAAAATATTAATTTAATATATTCTTTGTGTAAATTGATTAGGTCGAGACGGGGCGACAATTTTAGCATGGCGAGGCAAGGCGGGGGCGGGTTATGGGGCTGACAAAAATTAAATGAGGCGGATCTGGTACGGGTCCAGGCGGGGCGGGGGCGGGTTATGGGGCTGGCAAAAATTAAATGGGGCGGGTCTGATACGGGTCCAGGCGGGGCGGGGCGGGTTATGGGGCTAGCAAAAATTAAATGGGGCGGGTCTGATACGGGTCCAGGCGGGGCGGGGGCGGGTTATGGGTCTGGCAAAAATTAAATGGGGCGGGTCTTGAATCCAGGCGGACCCGTACCAGACCCGCCCCATTGCCATCACTAGTAACAATTTAAAAAATTATTTTATAAAACGGCAAAGAGCAATGCAATTTGAAAATAGCTATTAAAAAATCAAAACCGCACCGTGAGCACCCCTAGTTATTTCATATCTATACTAATATAAAAAAGAAACTCCTTATACACTCATAAATGGAAGTTATGTGACACCGCCGCACCATTTTTTTGAAATACCAAAATTAGCCTTTTTATTATCTACTCTATCTATCTGTATCTATATCTTCTATATCTGTATCTAAACTATATAAAAAAGAAAATGACATTGAACTAATAATATAACTAACTTATTCAAGTTATTAAATTTTATTTTAATTGAAAAATTAATTTTTTTCATTCTTTCTTTCTTTTTTTAATTTAATATATTAGTTTATATATTTTACTCTTATATAATATATTTTAAAGTGTAAAAAATTATTTATTATATGCACGCAGGGTCGGCGTGCCACAACGGCTAGTTTTTATATAGTGTTTAGTAGTTTGGATTCATTTGGGACAAATTGCTAATTATCAAAACGTGCCTTTGGATTGATGGATTTGGATTTAAAAGAAATTTTGAAAAAAAGAATTTCAATAAGTCCATTTGAGAAAAAGTAAAATCCATCAATATTCAACAAAACATATTCTAAATTGAAAGATTTAAATCTTTTAAATTTAGAATTATTCAACACAATTCAAAAAATTTGTTATTAAGGGTTTGAAATTCAATACAATCTAAAACAATCTTATAAGATGCTTCGGTTATACAATATTTACTAATTGCCAAAACAATTTCAAGAACTTTTATGTCTTTATAGAGCTTAATTGGCTCTTGGTTGCATTTGGTTGTCATTATTTGTCCCACTCATAAAAGCTTGGTCAATTAATGGAATTCAGTTCAAATCTCGTACAGGGCCCTGCATTTAGTACTGGGCTGGCTCAATGCGCAGTAAATATTGGGGATAATTATACTATTCTTTCTTGAAATTTGGTATAATTATATGTAAAATTTTTATAATTTGAGAAATCATATATAGTATTCTTGATTTTTATTTTTGTCGAATAAATAAGTCCCTTCGTTAGTGAAAATTTACTAAATTTGTTGATATTAACACAAAAATTGAATGAAAATTGATATTTACCATTGATTGATTGATTACTAACTTAATACAAGTCAAACAATTTTTTTCCGCACTAAACTACTATTTTAATAATGAAAATATACCATCAAATTCATTAATATGTGAAGACGTATGAGGGTAATTTGATCATAAAAAGATTTATTTGACCTAAATAAGTCAACCAGTGGATAAAATATAGATTTTTTTGGCTTAAAGGCAATTTTGGTCCTCTGATTATACCTATTTCTCATTTTAATCCTTTAATTTTCTAGGATTTCAAAATGATCCTCTAACTTTTTTAATTGCTCAAGTTTGGTCCTCCGTTTGCCGAAATTTCTCTAAACTTACCGGAAAACGCCACATGGATCTGATGTGGCATTTTAAATTGGAAAAATTAATTTTAATTGTTAATTAACAAGATATGGCAAATACATGACTTTAATTAAAATAAAATAAAATATGATGTGGCATTTAATTGCCATATCATATTAGGGGATTTTCTTAAAAATATATACAGAATTATATATATATAATAGTCATTGTGGTACGCCGTTCTTGCGTGTATATAATAAAATATTTTTTATAATTTAAAATATATTATAAATAAGAGCAAAATATACAAATCAATACATGATACTAAAAAAGAAAATTAATTTCTTAGTTAATGTATAATAGAAAGTGAATGAGTTAGTTATCTTATTACTTGAAGGGCATCTTTGATTTTACAAAAAATTAGTGCGACGGTGTCACTAATCGCTATTTGTGAGTATAGAGCCCCTTTCCTTTTTTTTATAGTATAGATATAATTACATTATATATACTATTATATTATATATAATTACATATATTTATATATATATATATATATACAAGTTGGGTGGCGATCGTTGCCTTATTGACTATGGCGATTGTCGCTGCCCAACCTCTAGGCGAGGGCGAGGTCGCACAACTAGTTTGGGCGACCTCGCTGTCGCCTAGCACAAAAGGGGGCGACGAGTTGCCCAGAAAAAATGGGCGTCCCTGTCGCCAGATTGGGCGACTGCGACGCCCCTTTCTCCTCTGGTTGACAATCATCATCACCTAGAGGTTGCGGCGATGGTCACCGTTGTCAAAGTGGCAACGGTGTCGTTGTTGTCTATCTATATATATATATATATATATAAATACACAATATATATATATATATATATATATATTATATATATATATAATTATGTATATATACACACAAAAAAAAAAACGAGAAATGCATTATTTTGTAATTTTTTTAAATAAAAATATTTTAATTTTTTAAAATTTAAAAAATAAAAATATTTTTATTTTTAAAAATATATAATGATAAATATTTTTTATATTAAATTCTAATTTTAAAACTTTGATATACTATTTTTTGTATGTGATATTTAATTAATGTATTGATAATAAATATAATTTATCAAAATATATTTACATTGAATAATATTTAAATTAGTTGAAAAATATTATTTTTAAATTTTTAAAAGATGAAGTTAATATATTTTAATATTTAAAAAGTATTAAAATTTTATTTTAAATATAATAATATAATTTAATGCCAACTTGAATTTTTTTTTTAAAAAAAAAATTGAATGTATTTGCCAAGTCAACTTCAAATAACAAATATTAATTCCCCAATTTCAAATGCCACATCAGATCCAGGTGGTATTTTTCGGCAAGTTAAGAGAAATTCCAACAAAGGGAGGATTAAAATTGAGCAATTAAAAAAATTAGAGGACCACTTTGAAACCCTAGAAAATTAAAGGACTAAAGTGAGAAATGGGTATAATTAGAAGACTAAATTGTATTTAAGCCGGTATTTTTTCTTATTTTTTGGCTCATATAAGTAAATTTGGTGAATTTTGATTAATGGAGGGACTTATTTATTAGACAAAAGCAAACTTCAGGAGTGTTTATATAAATTTTCAAACTATAAAAATTATGTATAATTACACCAAATTTTAGAAAAATTAAGTATAATTATCCCTAAACATTGAATTGACTTGGATTGAGCGCACGATCCCAGCTGATTCTTTGTAGTGAGCAAGTCCTAAGAGAATTGGGTATTAGGGATGAAAAATTAGAGACGGAAAGATATTCATCTTTTATTTTAGCAAAAAGAGACGGATTTAAAGGGGTTTGACTACACTTATTTAAATATTTCATAAATTTATACATCTTATAAATATTTTGGAGTTTATAAAATATTAAATATTATTTTAAAAATAAAATTTTCAAATGTTTATATAAAATAAGATTATGGCCTTATAGGATGTTAATAATGACAATATATAATTAATATATATATCATCAAAATTAAACGAGTCTGTTAAGTTTTTAAAATAAAGTTGGATATCTAATAAAAATATTTTACAGAAAAATTTTACCAAAAGGTTTCAATATCTAATAAATTTATAGAAAAATTTACCAAAAGGTTTCAATATCTAATAATTTTTTTAATATTTTATTAAATTTAAATATTTATTCATAAAATATTCATCAAACAAGAGCAAAATATTTTTATATGGTTATTTTTTTTCAAAACTTATGTATGGGTGTAATATTAATGGGAAAAAAATGTAGGACAATTATATGCATGGGTATTGAGTATAGAAATAAATATGTACTTTATTTTCGTTTTGACCTTACGCTTTACATTTTTTAACCAATTTTGAATGAAAATAAAGTTGGATTGCGCAGGGAATTCATATCCATCCAATTTTACTTTCCCCTCTATCTATTGTTACTACTCAAACACCAAACTTTTGTTGTAATTGGTATGTCAATGTTGTTAATTTGTAAGAACAATTAATTTAAAATATGAATGTCAATACATATATAGGCAAATTCATATATTAGATTGACTCGAAAAACAAATAGTGATGCCGTCCTACATAGAAATATGATGGCAGAATTTTGTGACTTGATGTATATATAAAGTAGACGTGGGGGTGATTGTTTTCACGTTCATTCTTGTCTTACATTAGAAGTTTATTAGTTAAATAAACTCTTTATATTGAGTTTAAGGTTCAAAGGATATTTTCATTGTTATGTAGACTAAAGTGAACATGGGGTTGACCCACACGCTTGTCACTGCCTGCCCACTCCAGCCCGGCTCCGACCACTAGCCACAAATAGAAAAAAGTTTGTGATTCGGTTGGCAATTTGCTTTGGATCGAGAGTTGTTACGATACAATTCTATCATAAATTTTCAATTTAAATTTCTATTGTAACAACGTATCTAAGTGAACATGTCTGATATGTGAATTTCAAAAATTGTTATTATTAAATTTGGTTGGTTTTTAAAACTGTACTACAATTGATTGAACTTTTTTCAACAACTTTTTCTTATTTATCTCTTTTTACTTATACTTTTCTTATACACTTATTTTTCACCATAGTCAAACAAGGTCATAGTGTTGTACATCACTATCTTGGTACGTCATATATAGTTACTCCAAATAAAGCAACAATTGCGGGAAAAATACAAGCCACCTCCCTATGATATGGGAAATGTGCAAATTACCCTCCTATGAAAAAAAAAAAAAAAGATTATCTCCCTGTCTTTTTTGAAAAGGAGCAATTACCCTCCTAAAGGGGGAGGTGTACACTCGCCATTTGCACGACTGGGTATAGTTTTTAAAAAAATATATTTTTTACATAAATATATAATATATTAATATGTATTTGATAATATAAAATTCTTTATTAAATAAAATATTATTTTATATAATATATATAATTTTATATTATATAATATTTTAATATATATTTTTATTAATTAAAAAAACATAACCCACCCACCCCACCCCCACCCACCCCCACACCGGCACCGTTGCCCAACCTCATTGCCACCTTCGAGCACCACCCTGTCACCCGTACTAGGGATAAGGGTAAAAACAAAATTGTTTTTCTCGAATTCTTACAATGTTTGTTTGATTGATTTCTATGTTTCAGTTTTTAATTTTTCAGACAGTAATTTATAAAGTGAAAAATATATTCTTTTATATGTATTTTTATTTAAATATATTGATTTAACACTTTATTTTATATTTTATTTCTAATTTTCAGTGGGAGATATTTGTTTTTAATTTTGTATAAGTTATTATGTGGATGATAATACGTTTGAATTAATTAATGAGAATGTGTTTTTTTATTGTTAGTGATGTTAAATCAATAATTTTTTTATTTGATGATAAGATGATAATTTTATATTTTTTCCAGTTTGTGATAGATCATCTTTGGAATCAGAAACATGGACATCTGGTAAATAGGGATAGACTGGGCCACACTTTTGATGAGGATCATTTTTCCTGTTTCAGAAAGGTTCTTTTCTTTCCAAAGTGAGAGCTTGTTCGTCATCTTTCCAATTAGGTCATTGAAAGCTAGGTTTCTAGATGAAGGCTTGCAAAAGGATAGTCCTAAGTGCTTGGATTTATGGTTGCATTCGGCCATTTGTAGGGTATCCAAAATGATCCGTCTGCTTCTGTTTGGGACATTATTGCTAAAGTGTACAAAGGATTTTCTTGCATTTGCTTCCTGGCTTGAGAAAGGTTTCAAATTTGGAAAGACATTCTTTAACTGCCAATGCATCTCGTTCTTTCGCCCTGCAAAAAATGGTGAGGTCATCAGCATAAAAGATATGTGAAATTGAAGGGGCATTTCTACAGATTTTAACTCCTTATATGTTTCCATTTGCTTCTTCTTGTAATAATAAACAGAACAAAACTTTAGCAAGGATAATAAAGATAGGGTGATAGCGGATCTCCCTGTCTGATTTCTTTAGATGGCCGAAAAAATCTAAAAGGTGATATCATAATTAAGAAGCTAGCGGTCGAAATGCATTGATGAATCCAACCCACCAAATCCTTGCAGAATCCAAAATTTTCCAACAGTTTCAACAAAGCTGACCATTCAACAGGATCATACGCTTTTGTGAGGTCGATCTTGATCGTCATGAATCTATTTTTTCCTTTCTTGCGGTGTAGGTAGTACATGATTTCATGTGAGATGATGGAATTGTCATTAATGGTTCTTCCAGGTACGAAAGCCATTTGTAGTGGGGAGATAATTCTGTGTAGGACTGGTTTAATCCTATTTTTCAATATCTTGGATATGACTTTGTATGTAGTGTCACAGAGCCTTATGGGTTGAAAGTGTTCCACGGAGCAGGCATTTGGATTCTCTGGGATTAGAGAAATATAGGTGTGGTTAAAGGCTGTAGGGGGTTGTCCAGAGGCAAAGAAATGAATCACAACTTTAATCCTTTGTTCTCCCACAATGTGCCAATATTGCTTGAAGAATGTGGGTGGAAAACCGTCTGAACCTAGGCTTTTGAGTGAGGCCATTCCAAACAAAACATCTTTAACTTCCTCTGGAGATGGGGGCCTACAAATTTCTTGATTTCCATCATCTGACAGGATATTAGCTCATGGAGGAAATTGTTAGCATCAGAGTCAATACTTGAAATTTCAGAGGTAAATAAAGATTGGAAGTAATTCGCGAATTCAATACCAATTGACTCCCATTCTGTGGTCAACAAACCTTCACTTGTTCGGATGGAGTGGATGAATTAGCTTTTGACTTAAATATGTCAGGTAAAAAAATTTGGTTTTTGCATCTCCATTTTCTAGCCACTTTTGTTTAGCCTTTTATTTCCACTTAGTTTCCAATCTCTTAAATTATTCGTCAAGTTCACATTGGAGATTTTGTTCCAGTTCTAGTATTTCACATATCTGATCCATTTGTTGTATGGCCTCAATCTTTTGTTTGGTTAGACTGATATGGTCATGGCACCATCTAAAAGATTTCCTGTTCCATTTCCTCAGCTCGCACCTAAGAATTATCAATAAATTATGAAGACGTCTTATAGGATTACCCACAGAAGACATAAGTCATATATCAACAATAACAATCTCACAAGAAAAATCTCTACATCACATTTCCTCAAAGAAAAACGGTCTCGGGTGATCTGCATTTTTTGGATGTGTATCAAGCAAAAGGGGGCAGTAGTTAGAAGCAATGGCTGGGAGGTGGAGAATGAAAGCTTTGGGATATGAAAGGCACCACTCAGCATTAGCTACCCCTCTGTCCAGTCTCGACTGAATATTGGCCAAGCCAGGTCTTTATTTGTCCAAGTAAATCTGGAGCCCGAAAATCCTAAGTCAATAAGGTTGCAGACATCCAATTCATCACCTAGGCTATTTCTAGAAGCAGAAGCAAAAGGTTTGCCTCCCTCTTTTCATCCTGAGATAAAACAGTATTAAACTCTCCCATGACCAACCATGGTCCCTCAAAAGAGATACCTAGGTCTGAAATGGTTAGCCAAAAAAAGGGCTTAAGAGTAGTAATGGCAGGGCAGAGAACCCCTGTGAACTGCCATGGACGTGCAGCAGCATTTAAGGAAATTAAAGCACTAATCATCGACTAATTTTAAAAATAATGTTCACATTGAGACTAGGGTTCCAAGCTAGAGAAAGCCCCCAGCTTTGTTGTAAGTGGGAACGAAGTCAAAATGAAGCAGATTAAAAGTTTGAAGGATGACTAGTCTCCTCTGCGTCTCTTTGTGTTAATTTTGCATGTGGTTGTGCATTGATTACATATTCTTTGTAGGAACACAACAACATTGCGCATGATATGGTTCTCTTGCACCTTGCACTTGCTAGTTCCCTGCAGTCTCGAATCGCTAACTGCGATTGTTTCTCCACAATACCAAGAGGTTGCTCAAGGGCGGTTTGTGTACCATATGTTATTTTCTCTGAGCTCTTTTGGTTATAGCGACATGATCTCTGTGATACTTTATTAATCTCCTATGGAAATTTTCAGCAATAACTTGTAAGTATGTTCAGTTTACATTTGTCCAAGTTTTATACTGCTGTAAGTTCAATAGAATATTCCTTTTCAATGTTTTTTTGCTCTATTGCTCTGTCATGCAGTTCAGTCATGTCATATCCCAGGATGTTAATTTTGCATGTGGATGTGCATTGACTTCGTAATCTTTCTAGGAACACAACAACATTGCCATTGATACGATTCTCTTCCACTTTGCACATGGCGTTGGTTGCCTGCAGTCTGAAGTTGCTACCTGCGATTGTTTCACCACGCATTGCATTTTTTACAGGACGCAGTAGTTTCTGTGGTTTGCACTGATGATACATTTCTCCATGAGAAGCTGTGTGACGAACGTCGCCGCGATTACTGTGTAAACGCTTCCCGTCCTGCTCAAGTAATCGTGAATCGTCTATGCCTATGCCGGTGGTGTGACTCCTCTCTGCACACTCGTTGTCAACACAGATTAAAGATAAGTTTTTCTAGTTTGGTTTCTCACATTTGATCTTATTTACAATTTTAATTGCCTTAAAATCGTAAAAATTTCTTTAAGTGTAAAGTTAGGCGGCAAACTATGTTTTACTAACACTACTTATGCTAGGTTTGTTATTTAAATACTGTAAAAAATAAACACTGAGAAAAACAAAAACACAGTGATGTGTAGTAATTTGAGTTACTTTGAGAGGAAACATATGGAGAATTGATCCATTGAGACTAGAAAAAGAAATGGCTTGAAGCGGCGATTTATAGAAAGATATGGAGATGTAAAAACCTACATGAACATTTTCATTGGGGTTTTGATATTTTTGTACCATATTTAGTAATTGAGTTCTATTCGCTGCTCGCTGTCTCTTCCAGTCTCTCTCTCCGTACGCTATGCTCTCAGGAATATAGAAACTCCCTATAGTCCCATGGTGCTTTACACACACGTTATTTTCCCTGGTCTTTTGAATATCTTGCGTGTGTCTTTGTTTGTGTCTTTTTTTGCATGTTGATGTGCACTGATTACATATTCTTTCTAGGAACACAACAACTTTGCCAACGTTTTAGTTCTCTTGTAATTGGCGTTGGTTGCCTCCAGTCTGAAATTGCTAACTGTGGTTTTCTGTGCGCAGTACCAAGAGGTTGCTCAACTGCTGATTCCATACCATAAGTTAGTTTCTGCGAGGTCTTTGGGTAATTAGGTCGTGATCGACATGAGATTTTATTAAAGTCGTAAGAAACTTTTCATCAATAACTTGTAAACATCTTCAATTCACATTTGTCCAAGTCTCATGTCGCCGTAGCTTTAACTGAATATTCCTTTCAGTGCTCTTGGTTGTGTTATTTAGTAAGGTTGTTCAGTTGTGGCAAACCTCAGGAAGTGCATTTGTGGTAGGTGGACATATTTCCGGACGCAACATTTTATGTGGTACATATTGATGTTAGAGACAAAGGTGTATGAGGAACATTGTGATTCATGTGTGAACACTTCCCCTTCCTGCTGAAGGACATTGAATCATCTATGGCTTTGTCTGTGTATTAATTTTGCATGTGGTTGTGCTCTAATTACATATTCTTTCTAGGAACACCAACAACTTTGCTCATGAAATGGTTCTCTTGCACCTTGCACTTGCTAGTTGCCTGCAGTCTGGAATTGCTAACTGCGATTTATTCTCCACAATACCAACAGGTTGCTGAAGGGCAGATTGCGTACCATATGTTATTTTTTATGATCTCTTTTGGTTATAGCGACATGATATCAGTGAGATTTTATTAATCTCCTATGGAAATTTTCAGCAATAACTTGTAATTATGTTCAGTTCATTTGTCCAAGTTTTATGCTGCTCTAACTTCAATTGAATATTCCTTTTCAGTGTTCTTTGCTCTATTGCTCTGTCATGCAGTTCAGTCAAGTCATACCTCAGGATGTTCATTTTGCATGTGGATGTGCACTGACTTCGTAATCTTTCTAGGAACACAACAACATTGCCATTGATACGGTTCTCTTCCACTTTGCACTTGGCGTTGGTTGCCTGCAGTCTGAAGTTGCTAACTGCGATTGTTTCACCACGCATTGCATTTTTGACAGGACGCAGCAGTTTCTATGGTTTGCACTGATGTTACATTTCTCCATGAGAAGTTGTGTGACGAACGTCGCCGCGATTCCTGTGTAAACGCTTCCCTCATGCTCAAGAAATCGTGAATCGTCTACGCCTATGCCGGCGGTGTGACTCCTCTCTGCGCACTCATTGTCAGCACAGATTGAAGATAAGTTTTTCTAGTTCGGTTTCTCACCTTTGATCTTATTTATGATTTTAATTGCCTTAAACGGTAAGAATTTCTTTAAGTGCAAAGTTAGGCGGCAAACTATGTTGTACTAATACTACGTATGCTAGGTTTGTTATTTAAATACTGTAAAAACATAAACACTTAGGAGTGTAAAAGAGAATGTGGGTGGCACATGCTCTGAAGCAAGCCAGGAAGTGGAGACACTAATCCGATTAAATGAGAATCCTAGTTGTTCCTCATCTCATGGTGCCTTTGTGAAGGAAAAGGACCCTCGATAGGTATTTTGGCATGCATTTTTAACTAAAGCAATAGATAAGAGATCACGTTAAGCGTCAATATTTTCATTCAGTTGTAGTAACCTGGATGATGATTATGGCGAAGGATTACCCGTGGACTGGAAAAAAAGGTTGGATCAGAATACTGGAACAGTGAAATCACAGTCACATATTGGTAGCATTTGTGCTCGGTGCGTCGTATCTGTCTAATATATTTCTCCTACTTTGCATTGTCTTCGAGGAAATTTTACATGTGCTAATACTTCGGCGGCTCGGACATGAATGCCCCGCTAATTACTTCTTTGGTTTTTTTGTGTGCAGCTACAAATTTTTTACGAGTAACACACTATTTAAATAAATTAAGATAAATTAAGGAACAAGCTTTGACTAATGAAAGTAAGTTAATTTCACAGCTTAAATCTTCAAATTATTTGCGATGTGCTGTAGTTTGATGGGATTCATGCTTGTTCTGTTAGTGAAAGGTATTGAAAAGATTATTGGCTGGCGTTTACGCAATCACTTTATGCATTCCTCTGAAGCTTCATCCGAGGAGTCAAAACACTTTATTTGAAGCAAAAGGTGAATTTATGTCGAAATTCCTTGGGCAATAACAAAAGGCAAAGTGCAGAAACTACAAAGGATGAAAGAATGACTAGGAGGTGGGGTTGGTTAAGTTTCTAACTGTTTTTCCTTTTGTCTTCATATTGCAGTATAAGCTCATAGGGAAACATTCTGCAAAGCGTCCAAATTTAAAATAAGGGTGGGAAGAAGTCTTTGAAGGTTAAACTTTCTATCTCTCAATAATTTGGTCGGAAATTAGGTTGATGCTCTCTTGTATTGTTGCCAATGTGTTTCTTTGTTTATTGTTTGCGTAGTACTCGACTTCATACTTAGGATGGTTTGTTTGACATGATTCAAGCATCAAATATATCAAATATATCAAATATATTAAATAAATCATACATGGTTAGTTATTTGAATAATGTAAAAAATAAAAAATCAATACACTGTGGTCTAAATTTATGTAAGGTACTTTGAGATGATGCGTAGGGAGTGTTAATCCGTTGAGAGACTAACGGAAGAAATGGCTTGAAGCGGCGGTTTATAGAAATATGTGCAAATGCAAAAACCTGAACGAAAAATTTCGTTGGGTTTCTAACATTTTCTTAATGCCAATTCGATGGTTTCGTCGAATTGAATTTCTATTCGTTGCTCGCCGTCTCTTCATGTCTCTCTTTGGCTTTCGGATCTCCCAGTGCTATGCCTGTTGAGAATAGAAATTCCCTATCGTTCCTTGGTGCTTTTTGTTTCTTTAATTTTGTTTGTATGATTAATTGATAAGATTTGTTTATTTTTGAGGTGAACTCTATTTGATTTCTCTATGAAATTAAATTGGGGTTGGATTTGATAAAGGAATTCCTGAAGGTAATGATCTTGGGGGCCTCGATGAAGAAGATTTTTCGTGCAGGTAATTTGCATTATCTATCTCATTTCCTGCGCTCATGGATTCCCAAAGTCAGCACATGCATTTACAAAGTGTAAATGAAACCTATATTGTGGTGATTGTTTTCTTTAATTGCAGTTGACTTGCTCTGTGCCCTCATACTTCCAACAGTAATGACATTGAAACCCTCGACATTAATGAACTCTTTGAGGTTAAATCTTCTACACGATACAGATTATAAGAATAGCAAAACAATGCAGTTTCTCTTTTAGTGCATATTGTGTGCTTAAGAACACATATATACTCCCTCAAAAAGTAAGTGATAGGTAAGAGCATTTTAATTTTGTAGGTTGCTTCGTAAGAAAGTGAAGGTGCTCCGTGAATCTTGTTTTCCCAAACACAGCAACCATACAGATTCCGCAGGTAATGAAACTTTGGTTTGAACGTGATGTTTCTGTTATTAAGTTTGAAGCAAGTTGCTAATCTTGTTTAAATATGAGTGATAGGGCGAAGGATTACCCGGGGACTGGAAACAAAAGTTGGATCAGGATAATGGAACAGTGGAATCACAGTCATATATTGGTAGCATCTGCTCAGTGCATCGTGTCTGTTTAATATTGCTTCATATTTCTCTGTACTTTGCATTGTCTTCCAGCAAATTTTACATGTCTTAATACTTCCACGGTTCGCACATGAATGTCCCGCTAAATACTTCTTGTATTTTTTATGTGCAGCTACAGATTCGTTACGAGTAATACACCATTTAAGTATATTGAGATAAGTTAAGGAAATTTTACATGTCTTAATACTGTCTTCCAGCAAATTTTACATGTCTTAATACTTCCACGGTTCGCACATGAATGTCCCGCTAAATACTTCTTGTATTTTTTATGTGCAGCTACAGATTCGTTACGAGTAATACACCATTTAAGTATATTGAGATAAGTTAAGGAACAAGTTTTAACTAATGAAAGTAATTCAATTTCATAGCTTAAATCATCAAATTAGGTGCGATATGCTGCAGTTTGATGGGATTCATGCTTGTTCTGTTGGTGATAGGTATTGAAGGGATTATTGGCTGGGTTTACGCAATCAATTTATGCATTCCTTCGAAGCTTGATCCGAGGAGTCAAAACACTTTATTTGAAGGAAAGGTGAATTTATGTCGAAATTCCTTGGGTAATAACAAAAGCAAAGTGCAGAAACTACAAAGGATGAAAGAATGACTAGGTGGGTTGGTTAAGTTTCTAACTGTTTTTCCTTTTGTCTTTATATTGCAGTATCTGCTACGGGGGAAACATTCTGCAAAGCATCCAAATTGAAATGGTTTGAAGAAGTCTTTGTAGGTTGAACTTTCTATCCCTGAATAATTTGGTCTAAAATTAGGTTGATGCTCTCCTGTATTATTTCACAGAACGTGGTCTGAGAGAATGGCGGCCCAAATATTAGGATGTGGCTATTTAAAACGAATTTGAGAAAAAACTCCTTGCTGAGGCTGATCCACCACCAGGTGTTGACATCGGAGCATTCGAAAATGTGAAGGAAACCTTGAAGGAATTGGTGATGCTACCTCCGCAAAGACCAATATTATTCGGCAAAGGACTTCTGATCAAGGTGCATAAGTTCTGTAGTGTCAAGCATTTTGAAGTTCAAAAGATTCTTTTGTGTTATAATAAGTTTATCATGTTTACTGATTCCGCAGGTAATGAAACTTTGGTTTGAACGTGATGTTTCTGTCATTAAGTTTGAAGCAAAGTTGCTAATCTTGTTTAAATATGATAGAGCGAAGGATTACCCGTGGACTGGAAACAAAAGTTGGATTGGGATACTGGAACGGTAACATCACAGTCACATATTGGTAGCAACTGCTCGGTGCGTCATATCTGTCTAATACTAATTCATATTTCTCCCTACTTTGCATTGTCTTCCAGGATATTTTGCATGTGCTAATACTGTCTCAGAATCTTTATTTTTGGCAGAGAAAAGTAGGTTACCATATTGATGACATAATACATGGGGGTGAAACCAATCTCCGTGCGAGAATTGCTTCTGCTACCCATACCATCTCAAATGAAAGAACAGCCTGCTTACGAACAATGGCTTCACTCTCAGATTAAAATGAAGAAATTGTTTCCGATGATGAGGTATGGCAGTCAAATAACTTAGTACCCTCTCATTGCTGCTTTATTACGAAGAATGCTTTATATTGGAGGAGACCAAAAGCTGTTATATTTTGCGATAGTATACTGTTTTACAATTAGGTTGCGATCCATCCAGAAAATTCACCCTCCTGGTCTTAGGAGTGTAAGAGAGAATGTGGGTGGCACATGCTTTGAAGCAAGTCAGGAAGTGGAGACACTAATCCGATTAAATGTGATCTTAGTTGTTCGTCATCATATGCTGCCTTTGTGAAGGAAAAAAGACCCACGATAAGTATTTTGGCATGCATTTTTAACAAAAGTATTGGATAAGAGATCACATTAAGCGTCATATATTCTCACCGAGTCTTGTCGCTAAAGCAAATAGGGTTATGTTAAAATGCGTACTATATCTACCCCTTATCGCTTGATTCTCCCTTAGTTCTAGAGTATTTGCTAATCAAATCAATTCTGAGGCTGATTTCTTCCTGATGTAGGTTGTGCCTTGAACAGATATTTGATGCACCTAGTACACAACACTGCAGGTGCTGGTCATAGGACAAAAGCCAAGCCAAAATTCTTATTCCTTTTGCATTCACGGATTTCAAAACCAGATGAAGTTAGTGTTGTAGCTGGTGAAGACATTATCAAATTTAAGGATGATTCTGAGCTGATTTTTCATGAAAAAGAACCCAAACAGCCAGAAGAATGTATAGCCCCATTGGAACTGGCCCATCAATATGATCTGAAAAAGCACTCCATGGTTGAATTTCTAGACTACTTCCAGGAGAGGAGTGGTCTGCCCCTAGAACGTCCAGAACCAGTTGAGTTCTTCTCGATTAACCATTATTTCTTCCCTAGTTCTGCATTATAAATTAAATTGTATAGATACTGCAGATTAAGGGAAGAGAACAAAGAGTGCAGATGGTTTTAAATTAATTCGGTTGTAGGAACCTGGATGATGATGATGACAGGTACTTGAGACTATGGATACTGGGTTTCCCTGTCGCAGTGATGATGAGGTATTTCCTCGGTAACTGGTATTTTTGCAGTTACCATGAAAATCATTTTATTTATGTAATTATCCACATGCTTGCCTGTTGAATGGTTGCTTCAGGAGAATCCTCAAAATCTAAAGTGAATGATCCCTAGGAGGACTACGGCGGATCAATTTCATGAAGCTTTTGGGACAGTATCTGCAATTGATGAGAGGCCCCACTTGGCTTTCCTAGACCATTCTGGTAGGTATGAACCTGGTGCTTGTGATTTGATCTCATAACTTAGATGATGTAATGCGGCTAATGGCTCATTGACAATTGATACACTTTCTCCTGCCTGCCGTCACGCAGTTGTGGTTGATCAAAGTTGAGCTTGAAAAATGTCTAATTTTCTTAAATTAATTGAGACTATTTCGTGTCTGTATGATAGCTTGGGAAAGCTGCCTAATAGAAGTAAAGAAACTCTAAAGGCAATGAAGTAGCTCAACCGCCTTTTCCCAAACAAAGTAACGATACAGATTCTGCAGGTAATGAAACTTTGGTTTGAACGTGATGTTTCTGTCATTAAGTTTGTAGCAAGTTGCTAATCTTGTTTAAGTATGATATGGCGAAGGATTACCCATGGACTGGAGAAAAAGTTGGATCGGAATACTAGAAAGTGAAATCACAGTCACATATTGGTAGCATATGCTCGATGAGTCGCATCTCACTAATATTGCTTCATATTTCTCCATACTTTGCATTGTCTTCTAGGAAATTTTATATGTGCTAATACTTCCGGGGTTCGCACATGAACGTCCCGCTAAATACTTCTTTGGTTTTTTTATGTGCAGCTACAGATTTGTTACGAGTAACACACCATTCAAGTATATTGAGACAACTTAAGGAACAAGCTTTGACTAATGAATGTAAGTCAATTTAACAGCTTAAATCTTCAAATTAGTTGCATTGTGCTTCAGTTTGATGGGATTCATGCTTGTTTTGTTGGTGATAGGTATTGAAAAGATTATTGGATGGGGTTTACGCGATCACTTTATGCATTCCTCCAAAGCTTTATCCAAAGAGTCGAAACACTCTATTTGAAGTAAAAGGTGAATTTATGTCGAAATTCCTTGGGCAATAACAAAAGGCAAAGTGCAGAATCTACAAAGGATGAAAGAATAACTAGGTGGGGTTGGTTAAGTTTCTAACTGTTTTTCTTTTTGTCTTTATATTTTGCAGCATCAGCTAGGGGGAAACTTTCTGGAAAGCATCCAAATTTAAAATAAGGGTGTGAAGAAGTCTTTGAAGGTTAAACTTTCTATCTCTCAATAATTTGGTCAGAAATTAGGTTGATGCTCTCTTGTATTGTTGCCAATGTGTTTCTTTGTTTATTGTTTGCGCAGTAGTCGACTTCTTGTTAAGGATGGTTTGTTTGACATGATTCAAGCATCAAATATATCAAATAAATCATACATGGTTAGTTAGTTGAATAATTTAAAAAATAAAAACCAATACACCGTGGTGTAAATTTATGTTAGGTACTTTGAGAGGATGCATAGGGAGATTTAATCCGTTGAGAGACTAACGGAAGAAATAGCTTGAAGCGGCGGTTTATAGAAAGATGTGTAAATGCAAAAACCAGAACGAAAAATTGCGTTGGGTTCCTGACATTTTAGTGCCAATTCGATTGTTTCGTCGAATTGAATTTCTATTCGTTGCTCGCCGTCTCTTCATGTCTCTCTTTGGCCTTCGGATCTCCCAGTGTTGTCCTTGTTAAGAATAGAAATTCCCTATAGTTCTGTGGTGCTTTTTGTTTCTTTAATTTTATATGTGTGATTCTTGATAAGATTTGTTTATTTTTTAGGTGAACTCTATTTAATTTCTCTGTGAAATTAAATTGGGGTTGGATTTGACAAAGGAATTCCTGAAGGTAATGATTTTGGGGGCCTCAATGAAGAAGATCGTTTGTGCAGGTAATTTGCATTATCTGTCCCATTTCTTGTGCTCATGCATTTACAAAGTGTGACTAAAGCCTTTATTGTGGTGATTATTTTCTTTAAATGCAGTTGACTTGCTGTGCGCGCTCGTAGTTTCAACAATAATGAAATTGAAACCCTCGTCATTAATGAACTCTTTGAGGCTAAATCTTCTACACGGTACAGATCATAGGAATAGCAAAACATGTGCTAATACTTCCGCAGTTCGCACATGAATGTCCCGCTAAATACTTCTTTAGTTTTATTGTGTACAGCTACAGATTTGTTACGCGTAACACACTATTTAAGTATATTGAGACAACTTAAGGAACAAGCTTTGACTAATGAAAGTAAGTCGATTTCACAGCTTAAATCTTCAAGTTAGGTGCATGTGTTGCAGTTTGATGGGATTCATGCTTGCTTGTTCTGTTGGTTATAGGTATTGAAAAGATTATTGGTTGGGGTTTGAGCAATCACTTTATGAATTCCTCCGAAGCTTCATCCGAGGAGTTGAAACACTTTATTTGAAGCAAAACGTGAATTTATGTCGAAATTCCTTGGGCAATAATAAAAGGCAAACTGCAGAAACTACAAAGGATGAAAGAATGACTAGGTGGGGTTGGTTAAGTTTCTAACTGTTTTTCCTTTTGTCTTTATATTGCATATCAGCTACGGGGGAAACATTATGCAGAGCATCCAAATTTAAAATAAAGGTGTGAAGAAGTCTTTGAAGGTTAAACTTTCTATCCCTGAATAATTTGGTTTGAAATTAGGTTGATGCTCTCCTGTATTGTTTCACAGAATGTGGTCTGAGAGAATGACGACTCAAAGATTAGGATGTGGCTACTTAAAATGAATTTGAGAAGAAACTGCTTGCTGAAACTGATCCACCACCAGGTGTTGACATTGGAGCATTCGAAAATGTGAAGGAAACCTTGAAGGAATTGGTGATGCTACCTCCGCAAAGGCCAGTATTATTCGGCAAAAGACTTCTGATCAAGGTGCATAAGTTGTGTAGTTCTCGAGCATTTTGAAGTTCAAAAGATTCTTTATGTGTTATAATGAGTTTATCATGTTTATTGATTCCGCAAGTAATGAAACTTTGGTTAAAACGTGATGTTTATGTCATTAAGTTTGAAGCAAAGTTGCTAATCTTGTTTAAATATGATAGAGCGAAGGATTACCCGTGGACTGGAAACAAAAGTTGGATTGGGATACTGGAACGGTGACATCACAGTCACATATTGGTAGCAACTGCTCGGTGCGTCGTATCTGTCTAATACTAATTCATATTTCTCCCTACTTTGCATTGTCTTCTAGGAAATTTTGCATGTGCTAATACTGTCTCAGAATCTTTATTTTTGGCAGAGAAAAGTAGGTTACCATATTGATGACATAATACATGGGGGTGAAACCAATCTCCGCGCTAGAATTGCTTCTGCTATCCATACCGTCTCAAATGAAAGAATAGCCTGCTTACGAACAATGGCTTCACTCTCAGATTAAAATGAAGAAATTATTTCCGATGATGAGGTATGGCAGTAGAATAACTTAGTACCCTCTCATTGCTGCTTTATTAGGAAGAATGCCTTATATTGGAGGAGACCAAAGGCTGCTATATTTTGCGATAGTATACTGTTTTACAGTTGGGTTGCGATCCATCCAGAAAATTCACCCTCCTGGTCTTAGGAGTGTAAGAGAGAATGTGGGTGGCACATGCTGTTAAGCAAGTCAGGAAGTGGAGACACTAATCCGATTAAATGTGATCCTAGCTGTTCGTCATCTCATGGTGCCTTTCTGAAGGAAAAAAGACCCACGATAGGTATTTTGGCATGCATTTTTAACAAAAGCATTGGATAAGAGATCACATTAAGCGTCATATATTTTCATCGAGTCTTGTCGCTAAAGCAAATAGGGTTCTGTTAAATGCGTACTATATCTACCCCTTATCGCTTGATTCTCCCTTAGTTCCAGAGTATTTGCTAATCAAATCTATTCTAAGGCTGATTTCTTCTTGATGTAGGTTGTGCCTTGAACGGATATTTGATGCACCTAGTACAAAACACTGCAGGTGCAGGTCATAGTACAAAAGCCAAGCCCAAATTCTTATTCCTTTTGCATTCACGAATTAACCAGATGAAGTTAGTGCTGTAGCTGGTGAAGACATGATCAAATTTAAGGATTATTCTATTATTCTTATAGTCATTTGGGCTTAATATCGGACATTTGAAATCATGCTGAGGTAATAAACAATACTTATTCATTGTACGGTCCATAGTATAGTCTCGTGTAGCAAGGTTGAATAGGAACGACGACCATCATGGTAAAAAGTACAACCATAATTTGTAAAGAATATTGAGCATGAATGGTAGATATTGAAGGATATCCTACCGAAAGATTAGCAAACTTATTAGGTACCGCATTAGATATAGTATTTTTAATTCTATAAATTAGGTTCATATCATTTTTAGTTTATTTATTATGGTATTAGCACTTTTAGTCATATAACTTACAAAAATTAATAGTTTTTGTCCTCATGTTGGTTTGTATCTGCAATTCGACTATGTAGGTCACGTGCCTAGCACGTTGCCGTTAAGTATTTTTTATTAGAGGAAAATTTGGCCTTTTTATCCAATAGTAGCATATGGGTGCTTTATTTAGCCTGCTTAATTCATTTGTTGAAGACATGATTCTTTGTGTTGTTTCTGCTTGGCTTCAACTTATAAAGTTATGGGAATAATAAGATTCAATTTTTGTTAGAGAAGAGAGAAATCACTATGTTTTTTGCCCTAATTTTCTTGAAAAAAAAAAAAATCCCTCAACTATAGTTATATTTTTTTCCCAAAAATGGTCCCAAGTTTGAAATAAAACAAATTTTCTCTTTAGCCAAAAAAACTTAACATGCTAGCCATGTATGCTACATCGTTAAATTATAGACAAAAAAATGAATGATGACCAAAAGTGCTAATTTTTATAAGTTACGGGACTAAAAGTGTTGATCCCATAACTTATGGAATCAAAAAAAATATTTTCCCTATTTAAAATTATTTTTAATTAACTATAATATATTTAATTAATATAATAAATTAATTAAAAAAAATTTAAAAATCGGGAGCGACGGTGATGCCTTCATATCCCGCCCTCGCCCTCCTCCATCTGGGGAACTGCGGGCGGGGGTTGGTGCGGGGCAAGGTTGGGAGGAGGGAGGCGGGGGGTGGGGTGGGGTGGGGTGGTAGTTAGTTTATATATATATATATATATATATATATATATATATATATATTATATATATATATATATATATATATAATATAATAATTTAATATTAAATTTATATATAATATAAGTTAAATAATTTATTGAATCAAGACCTTTCATTTTTTAAAGATTTAACAATTGAGATTAATTGATTAGATCTAATGAGCATTATTTGATCAAAAAAGATCCAATGATTATTAAAATAAAAATTATATATATTCAAGATGCGTAGTGGGTCGAGGTGGACTAGCCTGGCCTAAGACCTATTTGAACCAATAAAAAAATAGGTTGGGTTGGCTTAGGCTCACTTGGGACCAGGCTGGTCCTAGGCCGGTCCTAGGTATTGAAACCTAGGACCAGCTCAGCCTAGTGGCCCAAGACCACCTGGTCCTTAACCGGGCCTGGACCTGAGCTATTTTTTTTTATAATAATAATGCATAACATAAAAATTTTATTTTATTTCTGCTAAACTAATTATTCTAGTAGCTTTTTAATATTTCTGAAACTCTAAAAACTATTATCATTATTGTTCTACTTCTAATTTTTTAGTACTTTAATTTATTAATTATTTATTTATTTATTTTCAAAATTTATTATTTCGAATTTATTATCATCTAAGTTTAGTATATAATATTAACTATTATTTTTTTAGTTATGATTTTTTGTATGATTTAATATTATTTATTGTATTTCATAAAAAATTGAAGTAATTGTTCAAAAGAAAACTTATATTTTATAAAAAAAATAAAAATAAAAATAATATAGGCACATTCGGGGCTTGGTCCGGACCTGGTGTGGTCCTGGTCCGGGCCGGTTCACGGGCTAGGCCTGCGTTTATAAATAGACCCAATTGGGGCCCATTTAAAGGCCTAGGACCGCCCCAAGACCTGTCATCAACAGTATTAGGCTGGTCCTGGGCCGGACTTCTCTTGTGTCAGTCCTGAACTGGGTCGGCCCACTGTGCACCTTGAATATATATTAAATAAGAGTATAACGGTCATTTCTTAAAAAAGTTAAAGCCGTTAGTTTATTTAACTGAGAGGGGTGATTAAACTACATTTAAAAAAAATACAAGGGGATTTTAGTCTATTTTTAAAACAGAAGAGGTTTTTAGCGGACTTTTTAAAACACATAGGGGTTTTATGCATTTTAGTCATGTCTTTTAAAATGAAGTATTCCCATGTCTAGGAAGGTAAATTGTTTCATTTTAAAAAAATACAGGGGGATAAATTTTTTTTATAGGAGATAATTTGTACATTTACAATATTATAGGGAGTAAATTGCAATTTTCCCTACTTTTAAAATCGGGGGATTTTTGTAGATTTTGATAACATAGATAGTGATGGGGATTGAGAAAGAATAGTATATGAATTATAATAATAAATAATATCTATTTAGATAGGAATATTTACCGAAGTAGAATTTTAACCTAGCTTAACTCCATTAGGATTCTTCGTTGCCTATTGATATATGGGCTAAATTTATTATTCAATACCTTTTGATTATTTGAATCAATATTTCCTCTAGAAATCTTTAGATTTAGCATAGACAGTTAATTTTATTTGGCACCAGAGCCAAATTCTGATTCAAATTTGGTTCCGCAACAATTAAAGTTTTATGATATGTAAAATAAGTAAATATCCCCTATAAAAAAAATTAGCAAATTATCCCCTCTATTTAAAAAAATAAAGCAACTTACCCCTTATCAATGATTTAAATAGAGGGGTTATTTATTTTATTTTTCAAAATACAGAGGATAATTTATTATTTTTTTTCATAGAGATTTTTTTTTTTTTGCTCATTTTTCATATCATTGGATAAATTGCATTACCCCCAAGGCATTTCCACCAGGCCTCATCAACAAGAAACAGATTCACACATCGACCACAACGACTCAATCATATCTTAGTCAGATTTGCTTCATGTTTCATCAATTTTTAGGGTAAATAGCAATTTACCTCCTTGTGATATTGAAAATGATCAAATTATCCCCTGTCAAATGACCACGACGACTCAATCATATCTTAGTCAGATTTGCTTCATGTTTCATCAATTTTTAGGGTAAATAGCAATTTACCTCCTTGTGATATTGAAAATGATCAAATTATCCCCTATGAAAAATAAATAGCAATTTACCCCCATGTGTTTTAAAAAATGAAGCAATTTACCTCCCTGCCTAAGGAGTTGAATTGCTTCAATGTTAAAAACATAGGGAGGTAAATTGCTATAGTTTGAAAAACATAGAGGGGCGAATTGCTATTTTATTTTTCATAAGGGAGTTGTTTGTCTATTTTTCATAACACGGGTAGGTAGATTGCAGTTTACCCTAAATTTTTATCTCCTCTTAAAATTGATTTTCCTCTTGAAATTGATTTTAATTCTTTTCTTTTGGTACTTAGTAAATTTGCATGTAATGTGAATTCTATTTTCTTTATTGGATATAGTTTTTGTGGCTCTATGACTTGTTATGATTTTCTTGCCTCAGGTTATTCTCTTTTTATTCCTTTCAAAAATGTGGTAATAAGTTGGTAAATTTATTATTAGTAATTCTAGCCCATAACGTGTACTTTCTTTATCACATCCTAATAGGGAATAGCATTTTTTGTTTTGTAATTTTAGTATATTTTCAATTTTGATTTTATTGATTAAGAAATTTTTATTTTTGGTCCTGTAATTTTAAAAAAGTAGTATTTTTAGTTTTATAATACATTTTTGTTATATATATTTTAACGAAAAATAGTATATGGCCGTTAGAGCCTTTACACTTTTAGTCTCATATATTACATGATTATCATTTTTTGTCCCATAACTTTGAAAAAGTAGCCTTCATTCCCATCCACTTAATGGCACGTGGCTTTTCTATTACATATCTAATGAAAGGATTTAATGAGATCAAAAGTGTTACTTTTTTAAAGTTACAGGACCAAAAGTGAAAATCTCGTTTTTAAATAATATAATAATAATTAAGTATATATTTTAACTAATTAAAAATTATTTAAAATTACAGTTAACTAATGTAAATATATAATTAGTGGAGAATAATTTTAAATCATTATTAATTATATATTTTAGTTAATTAAAAATAACTTTAAACATATAATTAATTAAGAATAATTTTAAATAATTATTTTAGTTTCTAATTTTTGAATTTTAAAATAACTAAGAAATTTATTAATTAAATTAAATATAACTAATTGAAATATTTTTAAATATAATTGTTAACATTATTATTAGATGGGATATATTTGTTAACACTATTTTCACACGCACAGCACTTTGCTATATTGCCAATGGCTAACATGTTAGATGGGATCAAGCAATAAACACAAATTTAATCAAATATAATATCTATAATTGCACGCTGATAACTAATAGTCTTGAGCAAACTTTAATTAACGCGATCCTCCAACCACGACACGCGAAAGCAAGAAAATTAGAACCAATTTATTATTTTTCCATGGAATATCATGACAAAAATTAACTTGGAATATACACATTAATGAACCAATAATAAAAGATTTATATTCTAACCAACCAATTTCTTCATAGTGTTTGGTTCTTGCTCTTTTTTTCATTAATATCACACACACACACACACACAATATGTATGTGTTGACATAGTGATATCATGGAATATCATTGTTATTGTTGCATTATTCGATTCCCTTGCAAGCAAACAAACATGGTATAAAAAAATTTCCATGCTTTTTTTTTATTATGTCAAAAAGTTAATATCCATAATGATAGTGAATATATTTTTTGATGTTCAAATATTATGACATGCAACATTAAATAAATAAATAAATACAATAAATTCAGATAATTCGACAGACATCTTATTCGGCAAAACTTACAATCAAATATAAATGGTGAACATTCTCCCTGAAAACAGTAGGCACTTCCTTGTACGGTTTCACAGACGAGGTGGTACATAGGCGCCTTCTGTGCACTAGCATGTATGATAATGCTAAAGGTAGGGACTCCTAACTTCTTTTACCTTGCTTTTCTTTTTTTTTTTTTGGGTAAAGGTAAATTGCATTAATGAAAATAGAATGTACAACTATACATGGCTTTACAAAGAATGGGCTGAATGTGCATTTGGCCAAGCTATTTTCCAAATCCTAGACAATGTTATCGTCTGTAAATTGGGATTACACTCATCTGTCATTATTCTCAACCGGATGTCTTCAATAATCCGATGTGCTATTGAATCAATTGTTGTTCCAGTATTGTTGAACTTTCTGTTGTTTCTTTCCATCCATAGGTGGTAGACTAATGCCGCTAGGAGTGCTCGAGAGGCAACATTAAATAAGTGGTGAGATCTCCACCGTTTACTGGCCCAACTGATGCCTTGTTGCCAATAATAAATCGGCCATTGAAATCGGACTTGCCTTTGAACTAAAGACAGGCATCGTTTGGAGTATTGACATTTGAAAAATAGGTGGTCATGTGACTCCACAAATTGTCCATCACATAGTACACATCCAATATCCCCATGCGATAACCAAATTTTATCCATTGTGGATAGTTTCTCTAGTATAGCAAGCCATAGAATGAAGGCATGTTTTGGAATTTTATACCTGCCGTGAAGGAGTGTATGACATTCCACCTTGGTTCTATTAGGCTGAAATAGACTACATGCGGATTGTGTGGAAAATCTGCCCGATCTGGTCCTCCATACTATCTGATCAGGCCTGTTCGCGTAGATCGGCGATAATTGAGTGGCAAGTTCGTTGAAATCAGGATCAGTTGACGTCGGCCAGTTCCATTGACCATGTCGCATTACTCTAGAAAGGAGGGTGTCAATTGGAAGGCCTGTAACATTTGGTCCCTGCGATAAAGAAACACATAGAGGACCTCTCTCATGCCATATATCCTGCCATAGCTGAAAGTAAAGACCATCTCCTACTTTGTATTGTAGTCCTCTTTGAAAGAAAGGTCTTAGCTTTATCATTTTTTTCCATCCCCAAGAGCCTGTCGAGCCATGAAAAGTCCAAAGGGTCTTCTTGTGCAGTCGGTGCTTAATAATCCAGTCAGCCCAATTGAATTCCTATCATTTTGGATAAGCTTCCATAGGTGTTTGAGCATAAGAGCTTGGTTCATAACTAGGATGTTCGGAATCCTAGTCCTCCTTCCTCTTTCAGTCTACATACTTGTTCCCATGCTACTTTCGCATATCCTCGCCCCGTTGATCCTTGCCATAGAAACTTTCGCATTTTAGCTTCAAGGATTTTAACTCCTTTAGTAATATAAAGACTAAGCCCAATAGGAGTGTAGGGAGCTTAGTACTGACTTAATAAGTTGTGCACGACCAGCATAGGTCAGATTTAGGTGATTCCAGCCAGCAATTCGAGATCCAACTTGTCTATAAGGGGTTTGCAGTCAGCCATGGTGAGTCTGGAAGAAATAAGCGGGACCCCGAGGTACTTGACAGGTAAGAAGCCTTCCTGAAATCCAAGAGGTCAAGAATCTGTTGTTTACCTTGTTGTCCCGCTCGCGAGAGAATAATTTGGCTCTTGTTTGGATTGACTTGCAGGCCTGATAGTGCAGCAAATTCCTGAAGTGAGTCTTTGATCACTTGAATAGAAGGAAGATCGGCCTTGCAAAATAATAAGACATCATCAGCAAAGCAAAGATTTAATATTCGTTGCTCCTGCATTTCTAATGAAACTGAAATTGGGGGGGCGTTGTGAACTCTATATTGGAAGAGAGAGTGCCATGTTTGCATAACAAGTACGAATAGGTAAGGTGACAAAGGGTCACCCTGTCGAAGTCCTCTTTTTCCCGGAAAAAAACCATATATAGAACCATTGAGGGAGACGGAGAAAGAGGCAGTTGTCACACACTGTTCAATCCATCCAATAAATCTGGTTGGAAACTTGTATAGTTTCAGTACCTCTATCAAAAAATCCCATTCCACCGAGTCATAGCTTTTTGGAGATCAATTTTGATGGTACATCTAGGTGGTAGTTTTGCTTGATTATAACCTGCAAGGAGCTCTTGGGCTAGTAGAATAGTATCAGAAATGTTACGGCCCGAAAAATGCATTTTGGGAGTAATCAATCAATAGGTGGAGAACCCGCTGCATCCTCTTAACAATGATCTTAGAAATGATCTTGTAAATGACATTACAGCATGATATTGGTCGAAAGTCTGAGACTTGGGATGGTATTTGAACTTTAGGAATTAAAACTAGTAGAGTAGCATTGACATGTTGAGAAGTCTACCCGTTGTGAAGAATTCACCAACAGCTGCCGAAATATCGTTTCCGACGACTGACTAAGAGGCTTTAAAAAACCCCGATGTGTAACCGTCAGGGCCTGGGGCACTGTCTTCATCAATATCAAATGCAGCGTCCTTGATTTCTGTCAAAGTAATAGGTGCACAGATAGTGTCGGCTTCCTCAATAGTGAGACAGTATTTTAAACCTGATTGGAGAAAATTCAGATCGATATCCTTTGGACTCTTGTACCTCCCAACAATGTCTGGAAGTAAGAAACAATTCGTCGGTAACATCTTTCATATCTGTAAACACCTCTCCAGCTGGTGTCGATATTTGGAAGATACGCTGTCGGGCTCTCATAGCATTGATTTTTCTGAAGAATACTTTAGAGTTCTGGTCACCATGTTTTAACCACTGTAACTTGGATCGTTGGTGTAGCATGTTTTCCTCCATTTTCACCGCCACAGAATAGACTATCCTACAGCACTGCACAAGCTGCAGTAAGAAGTCCTCCTTGTAAGTCGTAAAAAGTTCCTGAGCTTTGTCAAGGAAGCCCTTAGCCCTTCTTACATTTTCAGACAGGTTTCCTGTTTCCTTCCGTTGCATTCGGAATGTAGACTTGAGAGCTTTTAGTTTCCTCACTATCTCATACATAGCCGTTCCATGAATTGTGTGTCTCCATATGTGGCTGACAGATGCAAGAAATCCAGGTCGTTTAGCCAGATAGTTGTCAAAACGAAAGATGCCTCGGTCAGTACCTCTGTTTTCGCCTTGTAAAATGAGAGGGGAATGGTCCGAGGTGCTGGTAGTGCGGCTATATAGGATGAGTTCGGCCACCTATCCAACCATGCTTCATTTGCTAACACCCTGTCCAACCTTTTCCATAGGCTACTTCCTTCGCTGCAATTGTGCCAAGTATAAGAACACCCAGTAAACGGTAGATGAATAAGCCCTGTTTCCATAATGCAGCTGCGGAATTCTGACATAGATGCTGACGTATCCGCTGCGCTGCCATAGACTTCACTCTCATCTATAACAGCATTAAAGTCTCCCAGAACGAGCCATGGTTCTTCAGAAATGTTATCGGCAAGGTGTTGAAGTGTAGACCATAAAGTCTTCCTAGGAATAAGATCACAGTCTCCATACAGAACAGATATCAAACACGTAGTGTGTTTGCATTTGTGAGTAATTCGGCAGTGAATAATTTGGGATTCAACCCATAAAATTTCAACATCAATCTCAAGATTAAACCAAGCTAACCAAATACGCCCAGCAGGGCCATTATAGTCGTCAAACCAGGACCAAGATTTTAAAATTTTCGATCGAACACGCTAAATATGAGCAATATTCACTCTAGTTTCAATTAATCCAAAAAATTGAATGTTATGCTCTCTTACCAGTTGCTCAACAGCCCTTTGATGGTCAATGCCATTGAGCCCCCTAACATTCCAAGCTGCCACAGTTATCATGTATCTTCCAGCGGCGAGCTGCTTGGTATAGGACCCGAGTTGATACGATCACCCTCCGCAGTCACTTCCAAATCCTGAGAAGCTGCAGTTAAAAGATCAAAATGATTATAGAGTATGATGTCTTTACCTTTAGAGCTAGTGGGGCATCTCTCCTTTGGTTGGTGAAGGTGATCTGCCTCTGGGTCAGGGGGTTGTATCCCTGCCATTTTTTGCACTTCAGTGTCCATCTTCTTTTGTTCCATATTATGTTTCTTCACAAATACTGTAACTGGGCGACATGCTCTGTTTTTTGTTTTCTGGATAGGTTTGAGAAGTATGGCCTAGCGAGCAACAAGTTTTGCATCTTTGCGGCACCCATTCGTACTCGATATCTATTCTTGACGGTGTTTCCTTTCCTTCTCGCAACATTGGACTCACAACTACAACGTGTTTTGGTATTACAGAATTGTAATCTAGCATTACGCAGACTCGGGCAAAATCAAGGCGGGAACATTCTCTGGTAATCTTGTCTGTATATAGTGGGACCCCGATTCCACTGGCAACAGCGCTGAGTCCTTCCTCCATCCAGTATTCCATCGGGAGATGCTTCAATCGAACCCAAACTGGGATTCGGGTGTGTTTCTGGCGCCGAAGTGACATACCCTGCTCCCAGCATTGTAGAACAATAGGCTGACCTTGGATTAACCAAGGTCCCCCTTCAATAATGTCTTCCATAGCAACCCTGTTCTTGAATCGAAAAAAATAAAACCCATTGGATGTAGCTGAAACCTGTTGTAAATCCTTCCAATTGGATCGAACGTAAGACTCAACATGAGGGAAGTAGGGCTTCTTCCCCAAGAAATAGCCGACTGTCGTGGAGTGCCATCTCTGGGCCCCTTTTTCAACAGTGGCCGACCGAACAATAATTTCTCCCTTTTCCCTCGATGGCGGAATATAGGAAAGAGTTTTTCGAGACGATTGAAGAAATGCATCCGCAATAGCATCAATAGAATTGGACTGTAATTTGACATTACCAACAAAAATCTCCTATGCAATTTCGACGGGTGGGTTCGGGCTTGAATCAGGCAGATTTTCAGGTAGGGCATTCTGAACATGAATCGCTGGAGAATTCACTGGGACATCGACTTTTGTCAAATTGAAATTCTGGGCAGCCATACCTGTGCCGATATTTCTTCTTGGCTGTGGGAATCACTAGGTGGGAAAGGGATTACCTCTCGACCAGCCACCGGCTTCAATTTTGCCGACTTCGAGTCTGTATGAATTGGGGATTGAAATATGTTTCCACCGTTCTTTGAGCGAGTTCAGCTGCTCCATAGACGCAGATTCTCCATTCAAGATTCTAGTCGCTAATTCAAAAATTCTTGAAAATCAAATTCTTCGTTAAAATTGACAATAGCACGATCAGAGATTTCCCTGATGGTAGTATCCGCTCCAGTGATCGCTTCCTCAGTATCGTCATCAGCCTCATCTAAGTTGTCATTCGAGTTTTGGACGTGTGTTTGTGTCATGAGTGTGAGTATTGTGTGTGAGAGAAGAGAGAGAATCCATCTCAACAGTTCGCTTAAGCTTGTTTTACGATCGATCGATCCACTTAAATATATACAAACATTCCATTATTGTTTTACTTTAAAAAATATCATACATGTATTATATATATATATATATATATATATATTAATGTAATAAAATTTAAACTAGAAAATATAACCCAAACTTTATCAAAATTCCTTTTTCTATTTCAAGAAAAGCAAGGTATGAATGCAAGGTAAGGATAGCATTCATACCTTGCTTTTCTTGACAAATAGAAAAAGGAATTTTGATAAAGTTTGGGTTATATTTTCTATTTTAAATTTTACATTTAATATATATATATATAATACATGTATGATATTTTTTTAAAAATAAAATAAATAATGGAATGTTTGTATATATTTAATTGGATCAATCAATCGTATGTATATTTAGGATTTTTTTAACTTAGTAGGATTGGGGAAAATAGAATTGAAATTTCTTATAAAAATATTAAAAATAAATAAGTAGTAAGAGTGCCTTTTGGTGTTCTAAAAACTTTTGATTTATCATTTTCTTCTACATCTCATAAGAATTTTTATTATCTCTCTTTCTAACTTTTTTTTTTTCTGTCTTCTCAAATTATAGGCATCTTTCGGTTGTCTCAATAACCTCTAATAAGTTTCTTGCTTTTTTCTCTGTTTTCTTTTCACAATTTATGATTTATTCAAATTAAAAATATATTTTTTTAAAATCATATTAAATCATATATGTTTAATTAAGTGTGCACGTATTTTTTAATTTGCCAGAAATACTAAATTTTTTATTAAAAATAATAGGTATAAAAGACAAGTTATTCATCAGAATGGAAAAATAGGGCATGAAAATAATAATAAACAAAAAACAGCATTTTGTTCCAACATTTACTATACCTTTATATTAAGGGAGAGCATCTAATTTGGTGTCTTTTTCTTTTTTGGTCTGTCATTTTTTATTTTTGTTCATTATTTCAACCTTTTTTTTCTCAACCTCCATTTTTTCTCTATCACTCAACTTTCATGTTTTTTCTTTCCAACTTTTCTCTAAATAACTACTCAAAATCTCTATATTTTTAATATTTTTTATCTATTTAATTAAATATATAATTTGAAAATATAATAGTTATATCTTAATATTTTTAATTAATTGCACACAATTTTGACGTGCCACACACACCAGTACTATATATGAAGGAGAGCATCTCTTTAATATATTTCTTATTTTTGTTATGCCTTTTTTTTTCCCCTACTCACTAACTTCCACATATCCCTCACTATCTACAAGAGATAAAAAATTATTTTAAAATAGTTATTTATTTTTCATTAATATTGTTTTCTCTTTCTTTTATTTTAAATATCTATACTAATATAAAAATAAAAAAAGGCTTCATATATACTATTATAAAAGGAAAGGGGCTCCATACTCACAAATGGCGATTAGTGACACCGTCGCACCAATTTTTTGTAGAGTAAAAAATGCTCTTCAAATAATAAGATAACTAACTCATTCCACTTTCTAAATTATACATTAACTAATAAATTAGTTTTCTTTTTCAGTGGCATGTATTGATTTGTATATTTTGCTCTTATTTATAATGTATTTTAAAATATAAAAAATTATTTATTATATGCACGCAGGAACGGCGTGCCAAACAACCAGTACTCACAAATGGCGGTTAGTGACACCGTCGCACCAATTTTTTATAAAGTCAAAAATGCCCTTCAACTAATAAGATAACCAACTGATTCCACTTTCCAAATTATTCATTAACTAATAAATTACTTTTATTTTATTTTTTAACTTCATATTGATTTGTTTATTTTGCTCTTATTTATAATAAATTTTAAAATATGAAAAAATTATTTATTATATGCATGCAGACACGACGTGCCACAACGGCTAGTTCTCTTATAAATTGTTATTTTTTTATTGTTATTATTTTATCAAATAATTAATTATTGTAAATTTTGTGTACACATTGATCGTCCGACATCCAACTAGTTATTAATAATTGGAATCGGGTGTGGTGAGAAAGGGCAAAAGCAGAGGCTTCCCGCGTAAGCTCCATTTCCCTTTCCCTTTCCCAGAACCATCCCACCCCATTTCCATTTGCCTTTCCCTTTCACTTTCACTTTCACGTTCACTTTCCCTTTCCCTTTAAGAACCTCCATCTTAAGCTAAGCCCTCCTTCGCTCTCTAGTCTCTACACTTGACACTCCAATTCCTTCACTCCAAGAACACTCCCATAGACTAATTAATGCGATATTTGGATTGATTGGTGAGTGCGATTAGGAAAGTGGGGTCTCTGTAAATTGTGGTGATCACGGCCAACAGGTAAATGGGTTTTCCGCAATTTCTTGGGAGTTGTTCTTGTTGCCGGTCCTTTTATATGGAAATGAATGGTCTTTCTAATTGAAGTTTGAATCTCTGTTATGAATGATCTAGTGAACACATTCATGCTGTATTTTGTGAATGATTCAGTGGAGTATATGGGCCAATTGGGAAATAGTGTATGTTTCTGTAGTTTATCTTTGGGCGCAGACTTAGTTTTGTTTTCATTTGGTCATTGACTTGAAAGTCAATTTGGAATTAGTGATATCCGTGCATAATCCGCCGACCAATGATATTAAAGGAAGCGTTGTTTTCCTCCTTCATCAGTTAATGTTATCTGGTCGCTCGCGTGTAATTTATTTATGTAAATGTTTCTTGTTCGCTTTTCTCACGCTATTCTATATGTTGTTCCAATCTATGATTTTGGCTGATATTGATGCAATTCATGCTTTCAGTATGTTTCTTCTGAGATGCTTTATCTCTAGAGCATTGGTGCTGATCTGGACTTATTGGTTCATATTCTTTTGTTCTCCATTCGTGACCTCCTCATTAAAGGTTATTTTTCATGCAGACTTTTAGCTGCACAACTTGTGACTCTTATGAAAAGACAATGGGATCTGAGATAGGTGATAACGACTTGGTCGTCACTCAAATTAGTGTTGGTGGGCTAGAAAGTTACGTCACGGCCAAGATGCTTTTGGACTATTTTGAAGATAATATTGGACTGGTCTGGAGGTGTAGGTTGAAGACTTCGTCAACTCCTCCAGAATCAAACCCCAAATTATGAGATTGACGCGGAGAGTGTACAGAGAAAGATTGATTATGTCAAGATTGAACCCCATGCATTTGTGCATTTTGCAGTTGCACATTCAGCAAAAGCAGCGTTAGATGCTGCAGGCCGGTGAGCTTATACTGGGAAGGAAGCCTTTAAAGGTTAGTTTGGGGCCACAGAATCCTCACCGCATGAATGAGAGGAGAAGAACCACAACACCATATAAGCTATCTGATATTCTCATTGAGGCTGGAGTAATGAGGAGCAGAGATGAGTTCCTTGTTGGTTGGAGAGGACCTCGCACTGGGGTTGATTTTCTTGTTGACCCCTTCAATGGGACATGCAAATTGCATTTTACAAAGGATACTGCTTTCTCCTTCAAAGGAGAAGCTAGATCTGCTGTAATAAAGTGCAATTTCAAGATTGAGTTCTTGGCAAGAGAAATAAATGAGATAACTCAATACAAAGATTTTTCTTCCTTAATAGTTTTATTGCAACTAGCTTCATCGCCCTTGCTTTACTACAGAACTGCAGATGATGACATTGAAGAATCAGTGCCTTTTGATTTGTTGGATGATGATGATCCATGGATCCGCACAACAGATTTCACGCCCAGTGGGGCAATTGGTAGGTGCAACACTTACCGAATTTCAGCCCGACCTAGGAATGGTCCATCTCTCATCAAGGCATTGGAATATCTCCGAAACCTTAGGTACCAGTTCTTAATGAACATCCAGGTCCGACCCTTCGGGTCCAGGATGAGCCTGATTTTGGGATGCCCATGTCAGACCCCTTTTTCTGTCTTCAGTACAAGGAAGGTATAAACTTCAAGATTATGTTTTTGGTGAATGCTGTGGTGCATAGAGGCATAATCAATCAGCATCAAATGTCTGAGAAGTTCTTTGATCTGTTGAGAAGTCAGCCAGAGGAGCTCAATATAGTTACGCTGAAGCACATGTGTACCTATAAGCATCCTGTTTATGATGCTATTAACGCTTTGGATTTAGTGCAGAAATGGCTATTGAACAACCCTAAGCTCCTTGAGAAACCTCGGGAGATGGACGATGTTGTTGAGGTTCGAAGATTGATCATAACTCCATCAAAGGCTTATTGTCTTCCACCAGAAGTGGAACTGTCAAATAGAGTTCTGAGAAATTACAAAACATTGCGGATCGATTCTTAAGAGTTACTTTTATGGATGAAGCAATGCAGACCCTCAACAAGAATGTCCTCACGTACTATGCTAGTCCCATTGTGAGGGACATTACCTCAAATTCCAACCCACAAAGGACGAACATGTTCAAAAGAGTAAAGGATATTTTAGTTAATGGGTTTTATTTGTGTGGTCGAAAGTACTCTTTTCTGGCATTTTCAGCAAATCAACTGCGAGACCGTTCAGCATGGTTTTTTGCTGAGGACAAGAATACTGGGGTTGCCAACATTAAGAGTTGGATGGGAAAGTTTACACAGCAGAATGTTGCAAAGTGTGCTGCAAGGATGGGACAATGCTTCTCTTCGACTTATGCCAATTGAAGTCCCATTAGCTGAAGTTAGCTCTCAGTTCCCTGATGTTGAGAGAAATGGCTATGTTTTCTCTGATGGTATTGGTATGATATCAGCTGATCTTGCAATTGAAGTTGCAGAAAAACTGCAGCTGGGTTCAAACCCTCCATGTGCTTATCAAATCAGATATGCGGGTTACAAAGGTGTTGTTGCACGTTGGCCTGCAAAAGATGATGGAATCCGGTTATATCTTAGACGAAGTATGAAGAAATTTGAGTCAAATCACAAGACACTTGAGATTTGTTCTTGGACTAGATTCCAGCCTGGTTTTCTGAATCGGCAGATCATCACACTACTATCTGCTCTGGAAGTTCGAGATGATGTATTCTGGAGAATGCAAGAAACAATGGTTTCAAGACTTGACTGGATGCTTGAAGACTCGGACACGGCTTTTGACGTCCTTACTGCTTCATGCACTGATCAAGGAAATACAGCAGCAATAATGTTAAGTGCAGGTTTCAGGCCTCAAACTGAACCTCATTTACGAGGGATGCTAACCAGCATCAGAGCTGCCCAACTTGGGGACCTCAGGGAAAGAGCTAGAATTTTTGTTCCTCTGGGAAGGTGGTTGATGGGCTGTTTGGATGAGCTTGATAAACTTGAACATGGGCAATGCTTCATCCAGGTCTCAAACCCTTCCATAGAAGATTGTTTTGTTAAGCATGGGTCTCAATTTTCAGAGACCAAGAAAAAGCTTAAAGTTGTCACGGGCCTTGTAGCAATTGCAAAGAACCCCTGTCTTCACCCTGGAGATGTGCGGATTCTGGAGGCAGTTGATGTCCCTGAGTTGCATCATCTTTATGATTGTCTTGTCTTCCCTCAGAAGGGAGATAGACCACATACAAATGAAGCATCTGGGAGTGATCTGGATGGGGATCTCTACTTTGTCACTTGGGATGAGAATCTCATTCCTCCAAGCAAGAGAAGTTGGACCCCAATGGAATATGCACCTGGAGAAGTAAAACAATTGCCACGTGAAGTGAAGCACTCGGTAATCACCTGATTCTTAGAAAATTTTGTTGTCGATTTTTTTGATAAGTGATTATCATTTGATTTTTTTGGTGGTTCTGTCATTTATCTATGAATTTCTGGTCAGTTATTTTCTCTGCCTGTTAAAGTGGGGTCCACTCAGCAGTGATGCCCACAAAAATCTATTTCGTCAGTTTTTGTATTTTTAATTGGAATAGTTCAGAAATTGAGAATGATTTATTATGTTATGCAACAAGCGAACCTACGGACATTCTTTGCATTGCATATCTGATGTAGACTTGGTTTTGTTAGTGCTGACCCTTTTTCTTGTTATTAGGTACTTATGATGTCTCAACTGAGCCATTTAGGATCTAAGTTGTCTTTTATGTACATAATTGTTATCATTGTATGCCTTTTATACAGGACATAATTGATTTTTCACGAGGAACATGGTGAATGAAAGTCTAGGTACTATCTGCAACGCTCATGTTGTTCATGCGGATCTTAGTGAATATGGGGCTTTGGATGAGAAATGCATCAAATTGGCTGAGCTTGCAGCGACTGCCGTTGATTTCCCTAAAACAGGAAAGATTGTGCATATGCCTGCTGAACTGAAGCCAAAGATGTATCCTGATTTCATGGGGAAAGAGGAATTTCAATCTTACAACTCCAATAAGATTTTAGGTAAGCTCTACCGTAAAATTAAATGCTTACGACAGAGATCATGAAGCATCTCCTGAACATACATTTGCTTCGGATGACATTATATACAACCAAGACCTTGAGGTTGCAGGATCTACTAGTTTTATTGCTGATGCATGGAACTGTAAGTGTTCGTATGACGGCCAGCTGATTGGTCTTTTGGGACAGTACAAAGTGAATAGAGAAGAAGAGGTTGTCACGGGGCACATATGGTCCATGCCAAAGTACAGTAGCAAAAAACAAGGAGAAGTGAAGGAGAGACTCAAGCATGCGTATAGCACCTTGAGAAAGGAGTTTAGGAAAGTTTTTGAGTGCATGGGCCCAGAATTTGATCAGTTTTCAGATGATGAGAAAAATATTATGTACGAAAGAAAGGCATCAGCTTGGTATCAGGTAACTTACCAAGAAAGTTGGGTGAAAAAATCCAAGGAGTTGCATGCAGTAGATGATGCTGGAAAGTCAGTAATGTTAAGCTTTGCTTGGATTGCTGCTGATTATCTGGCTCGGATTAAAATCAAACGAAGAATGATGGAAAATAGTATCTCCACTAAGCCGATTGATTCTTTGGGAAGGTACTTGGCTGACAAAATATGATTCAGATGTTGTATTACTTTGTTTGAAGAAGTTCTGGAATCATATATTTGTAGTTTTTTGTTGTTTGGTTACAAGGCCACTCTGCCGTGGAAACTCAACTCATGGTCCTCTCCAAATTCACATGACATGGGCATCGCCACGCTTACTCTACCTACATCTCTTCCTTCGTGCTTCTTTGTTCTGGAAGTGTTGTTAAAGTAATGGATATGTAATAAGTAGTGTTTTCAATTAGTATTTTTTGTTTCTTTGTTCTAGCTAGGTCGTAAGGGTACATGTCTCAATCAATCAATCTTATCTTATGTGTAATTCTAGTTGGTGATTAATTAATAAGTACTCCACTCCCTCCAATATCTTAATATATGCTTCTGGTTTATTTATCTTATTCTCTGTGCCCCTCTCCATTTTGACTTGAAATCTGTGTATGGAGCTCCACATCAATGTAGCCCAGGGGAAGTGTTGGAGGTCCTCGCTTTGTGCACATGTAGCCTTGGCAAAATTACACAGAAAAAAACAGAGGAATGAACCAAGAAAAATCTGCACACGTAGCCTCGGAGAATAAGCCACGGTGGAGTTAGTGGTGGAGTGAGCTAGCGATGGCCGACCCAAGGAGGAGAACGTGATGGGGCCTGATGGGGCCCCTGTGCAAGGCAGCGCCCACAGGAGAAGCAGCAATGGAGGTCGGGTACAACACGAAAAGAAAAAACCCGCAGGTAAAAATCCTTAAAACCAGTGTTTTCTTTCTTTCATTTCATTTCTTGAATTTTTGGCGAAGAGGGTTTCTTCATTTGATGAATTTCTGGGTTGGTGTTGGAGATAATGCTTTGTGAATCATACTTCTACATGGGTATAATTGTGGGTGACTTTATGATATAATTGCTTGGGTAAGGTTTGACCTACCTATTTTGCAATTTCTCGTAAAGTACGGCTCTCAACAGATTCCTATAGTTTGATTGAGCCTTTCTTCCATTGTTCCCTGTTTTCTGTCATGTGTTCCATTGCTTATTTTGCAATATTTTCTAAAGTAGTGGTAGTTATAAACACATTATATGTCTTCTTTCATATTCCAACTTACAGATTATGCTGGAAAAAGCTGTTTCGATGGAGGGAAAAACCACAATCTTCAACATTTCTGCATCATCAATTGTTATCAAAATGGAGGGGTAAGATATTTTGCTTTCTCACTTCTCTTATGATCATCCTTACTTGGACCTGCTTGGCTCAATCATGCCCTGTTCAGTACTTTTTGGTTGCATTTGATTGCTGCTATGATTTATATTGATAATCTTAGTTGTTTTGCTTTCTTCTCTTTCTTTTTCCCCTTCACTAGTTATAGCCTTATCACGTTGCACATTGAATTAAGATTAATTAGACCTCTTTTTTAGCTAAATCAAGTACACCATATTATATATGATATTATTGTGTGGCCACATCATTGTCTCTGGTGCAATTCTTTTTTTCATATCAACAATCTTGTTTCTTTTTTGCCTTAACTGTAACAGGTTATATTTGCTAGACTGTGGTTTATTATGATTACTGATATGGTTTCATTGCATTTTCTGTACTCCAAATCATTCTCGCTGATAAAAAGTTAGTGACAGAAGAGGAACTTTGCATTTATCTATTTATATCTATATAAAAGCATGAATAGGTTTTTTGGTTTCTTTCTTTTCTGGTTATTCCTAAATTATCCTAATTAGTTTAATTTATATAGGATTTATTAGTTGTTTAATTATGTTAATCATCTCCTAGTTATTTCTTCCAAACACTGATGAAAGAGGGGCTGTTCAGTTTTCTCATTCTCCTGGCTGTTCAGTTTTCTTTTCACTCGTCTCCTTCTCGTGGTGTTCATTTTCTTCTTCACTCTTTGACTTCTCCCATTGTTGCGCTGTTCGTCCTTTTTGCTGCCGTTTGAAGATTGTTTCGCCAGCATCCTTGGCCATCTTACGCTTGGGTAAGCTTCCTTTTCGTATTATATAGACACGCCCGACTGCAAACTTAGACCAGGTTGAATATTTTGCCCTTTGACAAGTTGAAAATCATTATTTGCTGTCCATTTTTTTGAATCTGTGAGGACGAACAAGGAGAAGTTTTGACAGCTATATCAGATATGATCAGTTACGGCCCAGATTGTTTTGAGGTACAACTAAGCTATTAGTCGATCTTTATTTCCGAGTTACAACTAAGCTAATAGTTGGTCTTATTACGGTCATTTCTGGACAATTTCCGTGATATAATTCCTTTTATTAAAGTTCAGCAATGGAATTGGAGCTTTGTTGAGTTAGAAATTTGCACGTCATCAACTGAGGAACAGAGTTATCCTTTCTCAGAAGGAAAATTGATCGAAAAACTGAAGGAATTATTATTTTAAAAAATCTTCTGTCTGAGACCATGAATAAATTGATAAGTTTTAGTGATGCACCAAATATAAACATGAGAGTAGGTCCCATATCTTATCTGCACCATAAACATGAGCCTAAACAAGTCCAGGGACTTGTTGGGTTCAGAAAGTAAAGTTATTCCAAAATCCTTTCCTGCACAGTTGATGAGCAAAATGACCATCCTAGAATATCTTCTGAGGCATTTTACTTGTAAATATCAAAGCATAAGGATCCAGTACCTTTTTCACTTCTCTGGATTTGTGTATGATGTTTAAACAAGTAGCGACACTATTGATTTGCAGCAATGCACACAGAAATGTAGCAGAACACCAAAGAATTAGGATATAAAATTTTTAGTGTCAAATTCAATTTGCTTTATCATACCTTTCATGTATGTCAAATCCCCCCACCACTGTATTTTCATTGTACTCAACACTAAAAACAATCCCAATGTGTTTAAGCGCTTTTACAAATTTCCGAAAAAGGCTCAATTACACTTTTAATGATTGCAATTAAACCATACGAAGTCATGCTGGGAATTCATTAAACTCAGAAAATCAACCAAGAAAAATAAAGAACTTACTTTCCTCAGCACGACAACTTCTCTCCGTATAACCTTTTCATGGTCATCAGACAAGTTGTGGACTTGTGCCCATACGAGGTCATGTTGAGGACTTCATTGAACACAGAAAATCATCAAGGAAAAAGGGAATCTGGCCGAGTTGAAATAGTTTTAATTATTTTTACCGTATGATACTATAGCTAGAAATACAATATTAATAACACCCAGGGAATTTTAATGCAGGAGGAGATTGTAGGACTTTGATGTTTGTCAAATTAGCCCAATGTGGCTGACTTAGGAGAAACCTTTTGTTCCTTGAATTTGGCAAGTTAGTCGGTGTCCGAGGTGTTGAACATAGGCCTGCATAGAGACAAGCAGCATGTACGAAGCACAAATCCAGCCAGAGAATCCTTGCTTTGCTACATTGAATAAAGATGTCTTCCAACTAATCTTCACTTTCTTTTTTGTTTCAATTTTATGTATGAACAGGCAAACAAGATGAGAAGGAAACCAAAAGGGTGCAGGAAAGTTTGCAGTCTTTGGAATTTAGGCTAGCTGTTAGAGAACACATTTGCAAAAATCTTCAAGAAAAGGTAGCAATATAACAAATGAGACATCTGAAACGTTTGCACTGGAAATAAACTGGTGAAGTATAGATTAGTTAACTTAATAAAATGTAACCTTCTACCTTAAAGTGTTTAAATTGTCCTTTATGCGACTTATGTTACAGTCTCAAGACTCTGACCTGCAAATCTATTTCTGATATTACTTGAAATACTCTCTACAGGTCCGAGATCTTGGAAACCAATTAGCAGAGGAAAGGAAAGCAAGATTGAAATAGGAAAACAGAGTGTTGGCCTTAATTTCTACTCAGTCAGCTTCATCAATGTCAAACCAAGCACAGAAGACCTCAACAGATAGAGAGCCACCCCACCCATTGCTCCATCAAAATTCAGGTTAGCGTTACGAAGAATTATGAAATCTTGTACCCATCCCTCTCCTGTTCCCTCAAACAAAACTTGGATGTATGTTTACTATTTTTTGCTCCTCTTTTACTAAAAATTGTGCAAATGTAAAATCGTATATCTTTATATATTGTCTATTGGTTTTTAGAGAATATTCAGAATTTTCCTATTTCTTTTCCAAGAACAAGTAGATATGTATTTAATAATTCAATTGAAAATATTTATTAATTCAACTTGCCGTGATTCTTCAGAAAATCAAAGTTCTCCTTCTTCAACTGGTATCAATTTACAAGAACGAGAAGGTTTGTGGTTATGAAAGTTGGAAAAATACTATTAATTCTATGCTTAAATAAAATTTTGAATTTTGTCAAAATTATTATTATATAATATAAATTCTTTGAGGTATGCTTTGAAATTTGATAATGTGTAAGGATAACATTTTTCTTTAGTTAGTTGTTCTATAATTTTCTCTATGGAATTGAAGGTCATATTCAATTCATTTTGATCATACCTCTTTTTTTTTGTGTGTTTTTTTGCATATGGATTTATATAGATTATTTTGATTATCAACTATAATTGTAAATTATTTGTATGCTGCCGTTTAATCATTCACTTTTAGAATTTAAACGTATACTATTCTTCTACTCCATATTTAAGTTTAGAATTTAAATTTTATACTTTACTTTCTTTTATATAGTTGGCAAGAAAAAATACAAGGTTTAAGCATGCTTAACCATCATAAAGGAGTAACAACACCATTACAATTTGTTTTACATCTTTAAGTTGATTTTCATAAAATATTAATGACAGAAGCATTGTTTTAGTTTATAATTTGTCAGAAAATTAATGTCTCAGGGAATAATTTTTCTTCTGCAGATGCTCTTGACAAGATCAAGAAGGTATGCATTCATTAAAGTTAAAAACTTAATATTAATTTCCACAATTAAATGTAAATAGAAGTAGTTGAAATTATTTCTTGTATTGAGTGATTTATTCTTTTATTTGATGTGATACTACTTTTTTTTATTTTTTTAACTAAGAGAGACAACATATACTTTGATAATTGTTATTACAGAAAAGCTTATGTTTAGTTAAAATTATAGTTTTTTCCTTTAAAATGAAGATGATGCTCCATTTATTTGGTTTTGTATATACTCGATTCTCCTTTTAATTATACATATATGTAATTTTTCTCATTAAATTTGCATAACAAAGATTAAGTTCTTATTGACTATTATATATGCAATATATAATAGTTTCTAAACTATATTTATTGCATTAAATATTTTTTTGATAAAATAAATAATGAAGAAGTTCCTACTTTAATTTGGAGATATTTTCTTATGCAAATGATGTCCTTTCAGAAGATACAAAAGTATGCACTTATCCAAGTTAGAACCACTACAGTCCACATTTTGATTCCCTTGAAATTTGTCATAATTATGAATACTCCCTCGTTGAATGAAAAATTACAAATACAATTTGATGAAATTATGTCATTTTTGGATGGAGGTATGAAATTGTCAATTTTGCTTTTATTGTATTTTTTATTTTTTTAAAAATATATAAACTTATAAATTTAAAAATTTAAAATTTAAAAATTTAAACTTATAAATTTAAAAGAGTATCTTGGTTCATAAAAAAATTAAAAAAAAAATTAAAGAATAAATAAAATTATAGTTTTTTAATCCACAACGGCATTTTGGTCAGTTTACTTAAAAAATGGATGGAATCCTAACGGATTGGGCTAATTGTAAGATGGTTGTTAAAATTATGGGATATTGGTAATTTTTCAAACAATGAGGGGTATTTCTAATTATGCGAAACCTCAAGGGAAGTTGTTGTAATTTACCCTTAATTTATTTATCAATATTTACTTGGGCTTTATTTTCTGGCAATTCTCATTTATATTTAGATGATATATGAAACTTGCTTTAATTGAGTATTTATTTAAATCTCCTCCAAGAAGCTGACAGTGCCATTGATTACGCTGTTTGAGGAAATGATATCCGTATATGTTGGATGTCTGGTAGAGGAAAATCTGACATTAATTGATTGATATTAATAAAAAATTAAAAAAAAATTATATTAATCCTTGATTGACTTATTATTAATTTATTGCATGTTAAATAAATTTTTTTTGGACTAAATAGTTATCATGACAATCTTGAAGGAACTATTTTTATGAATTATATTTTAAATAAATAATTGATCATCTATGTAGTATATTAATTATTACAGAGGGCTAAGCCTAAAATCACAGTATTTGAATTTCTCATTACAGTTAACAAAAAAGAAAAATGGTTAATGGCAGACTGAACGTTATAGCAGAAGCAATTTGAAAGAAACAACACCTACCAGAAAATCAGGAAAAAAAAAAGAATACATAAGCTAAAGCAAATACAGGATAATAGACCAAAAGCAAAACTTGTTAATTAGTAAGATGGCAAGACATCAATTAAAATTAATTACAAACATGAGTGAGATCTCCACTAAAAAAAAAATCAGTAACAGTCGAGGGATGATGAAGAAACCCTTAACAACTTGAACAGAAAGTATACGACAAAATTCATTTAGAAAAGCAAGAAAAAAAAGGGATCAAGATCAAAAAACAGAAAAACTAATGAAAATTACAATATATTCATGTTATATTATTATTTAAATTTGATATCTTTAACTTGTTTACATTTTCCTATATATTAAGGCAATTGCTCAAGATGACCAACATTTTACGAATTCATTTCTTTTTATTGTGAAAATATATTTTATATTTAATCATTAAAATTTAAAATTATAATATTATTTTAGTAAAAATTGTATGAATCACGTGCAAGGCATGTATTCATTATTAGTCTATATAAAAGTGTGAATCACCTAAAAAGTTTTTTTAGTTTTTTTATTGAACTAACCTTGTAATATTAATTTTTTTAAGGATAAACTTGTAAAATGATATACTTATTAATTCCTATTAATTACTGTTCACATTGCACATTTACTCTTATTAATTACTTTTCACATTATCATATTTATTCATGTTTATTGTTTTTCACATTATAATTATTTATTCATGTTATTTTTTATTTATTATATCACAATATAATATACTTACTAGATAAAAAATACTCCTATGATATAACACGTGATGAGAAAACAAAATCATGAAAATTGAAAGGATTTAATATTGAGAAATTTTCTGGCATAGATATAAATTAAAATTAGTTAAATCACTTGACATATTAAAATAGGTTAGATGACAAATGAAAAATAATTAAATGAATTATCATATAAAATAAATATTTTAAAGAATATCATAGGGTAGAAGAAAAAAGAGAACCAATTAAATCACTTATCATGTAAAGTGAATATTTTTTGTAGTAAGATAGATTAAAAATATAATTTGAGTATTTGAGATGTAATTACTCTGTACGTTATATGATTTTTTTTAATCATCTATAATATAATAGAACAAAATGTTAATGTACAAGATTTGATCTTTTCAACAATGTACGATAGAAATTGCTCCTTGTAGAAAGAATATAAAAATGTTTAATTTATACTTCTAAACCATCTTCACATATATTTGTTTCTGAAAAAAGAAAAAAAATAAGAAAAAATGGGCATGCAAGAATAGATAAACATTGGCTATATTATTATAAAAAGGATGAATGATCAAAAGATTTTCTAATTTATTTATAGGGTTAATTATACTTAGTCCCCTCTAATAATGCATACATTTTTCTCGAAAGAAGTTTTGAAATTGCACTTACATCCCACCCAAGAATTCATTATTTACACCTGACGCTTGTTGTTAGGATTTGGACTAAAAGTGCTGACTTTAGGAAAAACAATTGCACAAATTTTTATATTTTATCATTCACTTAACCTTTTCATATAATAATTGTACTTATAAACAAAAAGGTAAAATGATGTTAACATCACTCCATATATATATAACAATTACCAACTTGGCACATATTAAAAATTAAATGAACCACAATTGATTAATCATACTAATTACTCTTCTTATTTTATTTTAGTTTGCAATATTTATGTAGTTATGATAAATTTATTCAAGGTCTTTTGAAATTTAAATAAATTAACTATTTCTTAGAAACAAAGTAACTAAAATTATCAATCTAAAGCTTTGCAAAAAGATATTGCACAAATAGATTATTAATAACAATATCTGGGTAGTATTTACTTAGTGTATGTTTATTTTAATTAAATATGATAAATTAGTTTAGGAATTTCCTTTCAATAACACTATTTGCGGTATAATTGAAAAAGTTAATTATGAAAAAATTGATAATTTCTTCCTTAAACATATATTAAACTAGCTACAATAGAAAAAGTATAAGTTTGAAGTTTTATGCAACTAATAAACTAAACAAATACAATAAGCTTCTTAATAAACCTTGAATGATAAATTACTTTTAAATTATTACTCAAAAGCATTTCATAGATATAGGTTAATTTAAAACTCAAAAAGATAATGTTCAAACTGTCTTTCCAAAAGTAATAATCAAATAGACTAATAACTAATTTATAATTTTGAACCTACTATCAATTATTTAAAACATCATTTATAGATCATATATTAGTATTAAGCAACAAGTGGAAGATATAATATATATATATATATATATATATATATATATATATATATGTAAGTTAAGCACGGACTTTCATTTATCATGTCTGTTACTTTTTGAGTGTGAAAATATGACGTTATTAAACCTTTAGGTTCAAATATTAAACATTTGTTTATTTTGTACATATATTTACTAAGACAACTTATATTCTTAAAAAGCCTAAAAGTAAGTAATTTTCAAAAAACTATGTTCCATAATCTTAGCTATGCCAAAGTATTTCCATATTTCTTAGCTATGACAAAAATACTTGTGATGATTTTTAACTGTGCCTAATGTTTTTGCCTCGCCTACTGAAACAAATATTAATAGTCGTTGTATAATTGGGCTAATGATTATTTACAATATTTTTTTCCTTTTGGGTATGGTAATTAGCCGTTATAAATATTTATATTTCTTTTATGTTGTCAACTAAATTTTATGATTACTAAAATCATATGAATTAATTATCTGTCATTTTTCTTAAATTATGAGCATTTCCTTTTGTATAAGTCAAAATTGTATTATTCGAACATACTCATATGCAGTAGTATCACCTCCAAACATAATTCGAATTATTCACTTCAGGAGTCAAAAAGATTTAGCACAAATTTTCATATTTGGAGGGGTCTAATATTTATAAAATAAAATTCATCTTGATATTTGAATTTTGTCATTAATGTCACTTTAGTACCTAAATACAAATGACCCAATTGGTACCGAAATTTCACCATTAATATAACTTTGATAGCCAATGATGTTTTCATTTTCTATATTATCTTTTATGTAATGACTATTTACCTTAGTACTAAAAATGAGAATAATTAATACACCAAATTTTCTTTTTGCATAAATTTCACTCAAGACTTTTTTTTTGTTAGAACCATTTGACTTTCAAGTCATATATTTTGATTATTACACTTGATAATAATTTTTTTTATTTTTTCTACTAACTTTATTTATAAATATTTATAATATAATTTATTATTAATCATTAATTATATTAAAAGTAAAATTTAAGACGTATTGCAACCTCCAAAAGAATTCAATTTTCATTTTACTTTTAAAAAATTACAGTAAAAAATTTAAGCTATTGAATTAAATTTAAATTTTTGCAATAAGATTTTAATATGTTTGAAGATGAATATTTATGTCCTATATATTTATTATATTAATTAATAAGGAAAAAAGTATTTGAGTGGACTTGATTATTGTATAAGTTATTATTCAATAATTAATGAATTTTTTTATTATATTAAATAAATGTAGAAAAGCATACAAAACATACTAAAAGTATAATAATTTCTATGGCCAAATATGAAGAATAAAAGTAGGATGGCTAAAATAAAAATAGAATATTTTCTTTGATGTTTATGAAATTCTTTATTAAGTGCATTTACTATTTTTCATTTTTGAATCTAACGTCAAATCATCATTACTTCAAAATTATAGAAAATAAATGGAAAACATCAATGGAGTTCTAAAATGAGATTAATAATAAACTACGGGTACCAATTAAAGTACTCGGGATACTAAAATGACATTAATAATAAGAGTAAGACCAAAATAAATTTTATCCGGTATTTATATATATATTTGAGGCACCTCTTTTATTTTTTTTTCCCATAAATTCATATTTTCAATTGCCTTCTCTTCAATACTTAGGGGAAACACTCAATAAATTAAATTTATTGTGTTATCAATTTATGACTTATCAATTTAATCATGCAAAAAAACAATGTTCTTCATACAAGTTTAAAACACTCTAATGTAATTATGCAAATATATAAAATTTTCAGAGTTAAATTAGTTGGTAAAATAAAAATATAATTATGAAATGATAATAAATGAGATCTACATTCTCGAGCAGCCAAAATTGGCAGAAGCAAAAGTTAATGGTCAGAAGTTGTGCAAAATATATGAAGGGTTTAAAAGAAAATTTCACAAAAGATAGATAAAGATAATAGGAAACAAAGTATTCGATTAACTTAATAGGAAAAAAAATAATTGACAATAATATTTATAAAGATCCCAAGAGAGATTAAAATAAGATTTACTGACGTAAGAATGAAATTATGTGGCAAATAGATTTATAATAAAAAATTATATCCTTTTCAAAATTATGCTTGGATTCTTTTTTTCTTTTCTTTTTTTTTTTTTTTTTTTTTTGAGTTGATTTATGTTTTGTTTTTCAGCTTAATTTGAATATTTTAATTGTTAAAAACAATCTATGAAAACTAAAATAAGATATCATTATATTAAAGTCATAGAGAGAACTGTAATACAATAATATCTTTGTAAAATTAAAATTGTGTTTATAACAGAACTAAGTTGACCACTTGAAGTTGTAGTGAAAAAGAGCAACTTTTTGTTAAGTAAAATTCTTGCACACTTTTTCTATCATTTTGAACTAAAAGAAAAAATAAGTGTAATTCCGAATGTATTTATAAGATAATTTTTACTTGAATTTCACTCATGATTAGTCATCTGTTTGCTACTACCACAATAGATTAGATGTTTTCCAGAAGAAAGTGTAATACAAAAGAATTTGTGGTTTTGAATCTTAGATTTTTTTAAAAGAGCTTGAATTTTTAAATAGTAAGAATATAAAAACAATTTTTAAATGATTGTTAAAATTTAAATAATAGTTTAGTTTGATCACAGAAGAACTAAAATAAATGAATTTAATTTAGTCAAAGTTGAAATAAAATTGTGAAATAGACATACCCAAAATTTATTTTTATTTATTTTAATAAAAAATAATTAAAGAGGCTATTGAAATCAAGAGAAATATTAGTGCTTTCAATTTTAGTATAATAAGTTATTAAATTATCTTAAACTATATAAATTGTAATATGAATTTGGATACTAAGAAGTAAATTGACCCAAACAAAAGATGATACGGTTTATAGCAAAATGCATATAATTTATTACAACCTATACAATCTAAGAATATTTTTAAATAATTGCATCAAAATAATTAACTTAGTAATACGAAAACAAATAAAGTTCAAGAAAGAAAATAGAAAAATAAAATCAACAACAGCAGTGAAACTATATATTCATTAAGGACATTTCTAAAAAGAATCTTAATAAATTGCATCTATTATACACCATATAAAAAATTATTATATTAATACTTAAACAAACAATTATTACTAATTATATTTTTCAAAACAATTCAATGTTTATGACATGTTTACAATTTTTATATATATTTTTTTAAAAATTAATAAAAAAAAGAAGATAGATGTCGATTGTCCACATGTACATGGATGCACTAGAAAAATAGGATGCGCTCCCTATTAGAAAAGAAAATCGAAAATAAAACATCAATTAAGTCACTTAATTTTGAGTGGTTCAAAATTTCAAGTAAAGTTCATAAAGTAAATACATCAAATTTATAAGAAACATGATGCTCAAAGACAATGAAAATAGTTAACGATGAATAAGAAAGATGATATTGAAACTCAAACGACAAACAATGGGTAGATGATAAATAATTACATTAAAAAAAAAACCTCAATATATAAATTCATGAAGCCGGGCAAGAGAATCCCTCCTCCGACGAAATCAAACTAGCAAATGAATAGCGGAACCATGTGTTTACATAACAATTTATTTAGTTATATTGTTATTTAACTTTTGAGTTTTCATTGAATATATTTACAATAGTTATTAAAAGATAAATTCACTAAACTTAATGAATAAGATCTTTTCATTTATAAAGTATTATTAAATTTTAAAATAATACTTATTAATTTATGAAATACTTTATATTTTTTTGCTTAATTAGACTTATAAAATTGGTCGAGGTAATAAGTATCACGTGCAACGCACGTGGTTCCTACTAGTTATAAAGTAAAGGGGTGATATACTCATAATATGGTAGTTTTAATACCATGCTACACCAAATTTTTGAAGTGCCAAATATATCCCTACAATCCCCAAATTTTTTATGCTTCCAAATTTACCCTTATGTTTTTCGTAGAAAAAAATAATAATTACGTTGACCCCCTTTGTTATTATGGGAATATACAAATTCCCTCCTCCCTCTTACTTTGAAAATTACATTAACTTACCATGTTAGTTTATTACTATTACAAATTGGCCCCTCTATTAGTCAAATTAACAATTAATGTTGATTTTAATTCAAATATTTATGTAACCTTCATATTTTGCCCTTGGATAGAATTTTTATAAATTTTATTAACAAAAATACCCTTGAGGGTGAATTTGTATGTGAGCATTCAAAGTTTGAAAATCAGTCACGATCACCAATAGAATTCTCATCATAGCTCTTGTGGAAGGGGGGAATTGTTCTTTGCGATATGAAAGGAAGTTCGAAGGAAAAGGAAAGTGAGAGGTCTTTAGCCAGACGGGAAAAACATATTGGTATTTTTGTCTTTTTAATTATTTTGCCTGATTATATTTTTTAAAAAGAAATTTAAATCAGGACAAAAGTGTAAATTTTTAAATTCTATTAGTCAACCTTAGTTAGAGAGGTGTATTTATAATTTTCATAGTAATAGAGAAAAACTTGTATATTCCCATAGTAACAGGGGAAGTCAAGGTAATTATCCCAAAAAAAAAAAAAAAAAAAATCTCACGTTCTAGAAACCAGTCTTCATCTTCCTCCTCATCTCACAACCTTCCACTTCTCAGTTCCAAACCCACGTTCGAGCAATCGCTCTCCGTCTTCTTCCCTCTTATCTCACAACCTCCCACTTCTCAGTTCCCATCCAACAAATTAGACTAAAGAAAAGGGGTCAAGTCCTACAAAGAGTCTAGGAAGGAGGAGAAAACAAAGCTCCATTGTGAGCCGAAACGGGTACCTCTTCCTATATCTACAAAGAGTCATACAAATGAGGTTAATTTTAAAATTTAATTACAATTTAATTTTAAATCAATTCTCTCCTAGTCAATGATGTAAACATAGGGGACAAATTGGGTCCAAATGCTTCAATATTTAGTATCCTGTGCTTTGGCTTTGTTTGAAAATCTACTTGCTATTTTTTGCTTGTTTCTTTCGAGAAATTATTTTTTGGATGTATGGTGTGAACTAGGGGTGCAAACGAGCCGAGCTCGGCTCAAAATTTGAGCTCGAGCTCGAGCTCGAGCTCCCTTAACTGAGCTCGAGCTCGGCGAGCCAAACAAAGAGGGGCTCGAGCTCGAGCTCGAGCAGTTCGAGCTCGAGCTCGAGCTGAGAGCGAGCGCGAAGCTCGAGCCTCTAGTGCTCGACTCGAGCTCGCTCGTTTTTTTTTTTTTCGAATTCGAATTAAAAATTAGACTATTGTACCATATGGAACATATTATTAAAAAATTTAAATATGAAACATGAAGAGAATATTCATAAGAAGACTAAAAAGAAATACGATAATTTTTATATGCATTATATTAAATATTAATTTACAAAAAATTATGAAAGTGTACTAAATTGTTGATTAAGATTCTTTTTGGATAATATAAACTATAATACCATATTTTAATATCATCTAAAACTAAATATGAGATATGGACTAATAGCTTTAATATAGTGAATAAGTACATTTTGTTGTAATGGAATGAAATTGCAACAATAAAATATATGCATTATATTAAATATTTATCTAAACGTATTAAATTATTGACTAAGCTTGTTTTTAAATAATATAAAACAAAATATCATATTTTAGTATCATCTAAAACTAAAATATGATACACTGACTGTAAATTCTAATTATCTAATATATGATAAATTTTTAAAAGAAATATATTTTGTTGTAGTGGAAATTAAAACTATAACAATAAAATTCATATACATTATATTAAATATTTATTTACAGAAAATTATTAAAATGTACTAAATTGTTGATTAAGCTTCTTTTAGATAATATAAACTATAATACAATATTTGAATACCATCTAAAACTAAAATATGAGATATGGACTAATAATTCTAATATATAGTGAATAACTGAATTTTGTTATAAGAGATTGAGAATGATAAATTTATATACATTATATTAATATTTATTTACAAAAAAATTATCAAAACGTACTAAATTTTCTAATAAGTTTGTTTTTAGATAATATAAACTACAATAATACATTTTAATATCATCTAAAACTAAAATATGAGATATTAACTAATAATTCTAATTGATAATGAATTTTAAATTATTTTTATAAAAAAGTATCAAAACTTACTAAATTATTGCTTAACCTTATTTATAAATAATATAAATAAAAATACCATATTTTATTATCATATAAAATCTAAATAAGAGATATATTGACTAATAATTCTAATATATGATGAATTTTCAATATAAACTTGATACAATATTAAATATGCACTTTAATAATATATATATATATATATATATATATATAATAAAAAATAAATAAAAAAAGGGGGTGAGCTCGCGAGCCGGCTCGCGAGCTCACGAGCTCACCCTAAAAGGCTCGAGCTCGAGCTCACTAAGAGCTCGAGCTCGAGCAGGCTCGGCTCGAGCTCGAGAAGCTCGAGCTTTATTACGAGCCGGCTCGCGAGCTCGCGAGCCGGCTCGGCTCATCTTGCACCCCTAGTGTGAACTTTTGGTGTAAAATCAACACAATAGTCATGTAGCCTTTTGTGATGCATGCCAATTTTCCTGCATTAGCAGTTGGCATGAGCGAGCAAGAGATTGAATTGGACAAGATGCTGCTGGTTGCAATACTAAAAGGGCATTAGAAGGCAGCCAGCTGCAGCTGCTTAGATCATATATCTTCAAAAGGACCTGCCTTCATGACTCAAGTACTGATCAGTACTGCTGATGATTTGTGCCTGGAAAAGTTTTAGACAAGCATGTATTACATCAAATTCAACATTTTTAATCGATATTCTGATATATATATATATAAATTATATATATATATATATATATATGTATATGTATATGTATATGTATATGTATGTATATATATGTATCAAGTGCTGGTAAATATCAGCGTAAAGCGTATCAACCGATTGGAACCTTCTGTTATAGTCAATAAATCTAGTAAGTTGCACCACATGGAATATTCTTGACAAATACTTAATATTTACACTTCATAAGATTATACAAATAGTAAGGGGTAATATCAAATAAATCAATATATTCACCGTATGTTGCACGTCTCCTTCGAGTGAGTGTGGCTTATACCCTTTCACAAAATCAAAGGGCATATGAAGTTCCATTTATATAAAGATGAAAACAGTTCCAACAATTATAGTTAGTCGGCACAAACCAAATTCAAGCAGTTAAATGTTTTTGAAAACCAAATAGCAAAGAGTAGTTAACCAGTTTAGAGTTTAGAGTTTAGAGCATACAATGAGCATAAGGATCTCAACAAAGATATACACTACTAACAACATTTGCACATCTGACATTTTATGACAGGTCAACACTACCAGGTGCCTGTTCAAGTGCTAGCTGTTTTAACATCGACATCAGAGCAGGACGACATCTGCAGAAAGCCATATTAACTTATATGATCAGAAGTAGAAATGGCTTGAATGCACAAAACCCATAACAGTTGGAAAGCCTATAAAGCTATAAATTACTTCGAAGCGAGATGTAATGTTAGATCCATATGCAAGAATGGAACAAGATGCTCTGAGAAAATAACAATGACAAAGTTGGCACAAGGCTGTTATATACGTGAACAGCCATGTGCATCCGAGGAAGTACAAAGATAAATATTTCATGAGATCGCAGCATAGATTTGCCGAAGAATAAAAGACAAGCACTTCTTTAAGACTACAAACCAGCAAGTGAAAACATAGAGATTAAAGCAAGAGGCAGAATAATACACATGTTTTAAAAACAATTCATTGAGCTAATTACAATAAAGGTTTCCAGGCCATACCTTGCATTGGAGACTTGTTATTGCCGACTTGAGCAAATTGTCACCAACAATCAGCCTCAATTTCTTCACAAATTCATCCCGACTCAACTTCTTGTTCTGCCAAACAGCAGGGGAAAAACAGCTGTTCAAAGTTACTACAAAACTAGAACAGTAGAAAAGAATTAAAGTGTCCAACACACGTACCCTGAACAGCGCATAGTTGGTTTTCACAAGGTCCATGTTTTGAGAAGTGATGTTGTTTGAAATGGCAGCAAATAGCATAGGAAATGGCATCCAAGGGCTCTTGGGAGTCCTCGCTTGAAAAGTTTTACCGAGTACCTGGCGACAATAACTTCACTAAGTATAGAGACTAGGTCTTATAAGAAAATGGAACTGAAATATCATTTAGCTCATAACTCAAAATCATTGAACATCACAGCTGATCAAGTTATAGGTTGCTTAAAGTGGATTCTCGAAAGTACCAATAGCCATTGTGCCAGGACACTTTGGGAAGAATTAAAAGAGAAGCAAGTGACCGTGTGCATGTAGTACCTAAAATCATAATAAGGTAAGGGACTCATGCCACCAAAGGATATGCGACTCCGTCAAAGCAAAAACTGGCCATATCTAGTAATAGTTGTCTTCTAGACAGACCTCAGCTATACATTCAAAAGTACAATCTACAAGCTGTCCTTCCGCATATTGCTTCACAATGGGCAAGTATGAATAGTTACAGCAATATTTTGTCCATATACAGAGAATACTAGCAAACCCATGAACTATCTTTGAGCAATGGTCGAGGATTCTAATCTCTTATCACATGGAAAGGAAAATGAGTACTAACACATCAAAAGCAACGTCGTAAGACTCATAACACCTCTTTTTTCTCCTTTCACATTAGACAGCTATATATTAAGTCTCAGTCTTAATAAAATACACACATAACATATTAAGAAGGTAAACTCACATCAGGCATAAAAAGAGGGGAGAATACACGAACAAAGTCAGAAGACTCAGAACTCAAACATATATTAACCATATAACAAAATTTCCAACTCTTGCAAAGAAGACCATACCTGAGATTGAGGTCCTCCATAACACGTACTGGATCCAGGAATATCAACCTTGCACTCCTTTCCAAAAACAGTTCCTTTAAAGAATTATAGAATGATCTAAGGTGCTATACATTCTATAGTTTTTATGGCGAAGTGAACAATTAATAGGAAAATGATAAAAATCTTCACCATCATTACTAGAACTTTGAGCGTATATAAGATAAAAATCCAATTGACTCACACTTGAAGTTAAGCCAATTTCTGGAAATAAGGTCGCTTCATATAGCAGGGTGCGTGAGGTGTCAGAGAAAAGATTTGCAATTTTTACGAGCCATTGCCTTGACAGCACAGTTTCCCTTTCGAGTTATATATATCCATAACCTTCATCTTCCTTAAGAACTACATGTGAAATTTTCTAGTAATAAATACGTTATGAATGATTTGACTCTAAAAATTCATGAGAGCAAGCAAATAACATAGTCCTATGTAAGGATGTAAGGTGCCATGATATGAAACACTATAACTGCCTCTGAAAGAAGATTTCAACATATACCACTCAATAAGAGAATGTTAAATGCAAGGGCAAACTATTACCTCACTATAACTACCTTAAAAGAAGATTTCAGCACATACCATGATAAGAGAATGTTAAATGCAAGGGCAAACAATTACCTTCAACATCAGAAGTCATCTTGAAACTAACAACACACTCCGGGTAGATATGAGAATTCATATTCATGTTCCATACAATAACGCTTTGGATTTTGAAGATTGTCAACACCGCTATCGAAGTCCTCGCTACTAGGATGGAACTGACTCGATCCCAACGGAACTAGCTCCATGTTCCCCATTATAACACGACATAATACCAAATGTCGTGTGTCATTTTCGTCAACATCAAAATAATTGATACTGAAAGAAACAAAAGAGATACCAGACAAGTTGTAATCGAGAACCAAAAATACAGCACTATCATGGAATTCCAGATGGAAACAATTTACTTTGCAATATAGCTACAAATGCTAACTAGCCCAATGGTGAACTTCCAATCAGAAGCAATTAAGCAACATCCTTTAGAAAATCAAGCACACAATATGTAGAAATCTAGTGCACCAAAACATTGTAACTACTAACCAAATGGATTTGTTGATCTACCCAATAAAAGACCAGAAGAGGATAAGAGAATAAGAAAGAACAAGTGTGCTACCTCATCAAGAAAACATCAAAGCTGCATTGAGCATGAGAATAACAGTATCAACAATACCATTCACACATTTAATGCAATCATCTTTTGACACTAGAGAGCATAAACAAAATTAAAGTCAATCTTATTGCAAAGAGAAGTAGAAAAACTGAACCTGATAGGAGTGCCACTTGCAGGAATTAGATGCATTCCAATACCATGCATGCGCTCAATTTTCAATGGTTCATAATACCCAACCCCATACTGTAATATGGTTTGAACTGCTCCTCTCACACAAGGAAGCCATGCATATTGGACATTTGCATCCCCACGGTACCTTTTAGTGATTTCTACCTGTTTCTCAAAAAGCTCCAACCGAGTTTCCATTGCAATGCTCGTACAACGATGTATGTCAACAATTTTTGCAACAGATGAGCTGATAACTTTAAAAAACATCTGCTCTACAGCATCAGAATCCAAAGAGTCATGCATATGATCAACACCTAGTATCATGTTCCCATTCAACTGTTGATTAGCCCCACATTTCTCATCAACTTCCACATCTGATGATGCTTTAGCACAGCTGTTGATTTCATCCTCACAATCTTTTGCAGCATTGTCATGACTTCGTGCTTGCTCAACAATAGCATTGGACTCCCCACTAGATTCATCATATAATCCATGCAATTCAATCTCCAAATGCAAGTTGATATCATTGCACTCCTGAGACTCAGCTCCTTGATAGCAACAACCACAAGATTCATCATCAGTAACAATTTCAGGGAAGAAACACTTCCCAGAGACATCAATCCAAGCAATAGGCTGATGTGAACCAGTATCCATGTCCAACTGCAACATATGCAAGAAATCCAACAAGATCTTACTTCCATTAACCTCCATCTCTACTACAGGCTTCTTCACAAGGTCTTTGTTGATAAAAGTAACAACATCCTGGGAGAAATCATTCCATTCATCATTGTAATAATACATCAAACGGCGCACAATCCCACTTTTCTTGAAGTTGGAATAATATTTAAGCAGACGTTTCCCTGATGGAGAACCAAAACTGCTATGCTTGTTTTCATATCCATCCAGTTTCCTCCGCTTAGCAAAATTGTAGATGGCCGAACTGGGTGAGGATCGCAGAGGAACCAGGACTTGTGTGGCACCCTTGGAAGTGAGGGTGCACCGATCTGACTGCTTTCTCTTCAGATCAACGACAACATGTCTGCCACTATCCAATACCTTTTCTAACTTTGTGTTCATGTCTGCCTAATGGATCAATGCCTATCCACCAATTGACAGCCAAAAGTTCAAAGACAAAAGTCTTGTACAGGTTACTCTTGGTTTCACCTCAAAAAAGCAAAGCCATCAGCAGCACTGGGGAAAGCCTGAACATAAGAATACTGCTAAAAATTAGGGAAAAACTTCTCATGATGTCACAAGAACAAATCCAATGACAACAACTGCTACAGTCAAAACAATCAATTCAACCAGAAACCATAATATTGCATTGAATAAAGCTCAAAAAAGCAGTTCCGACGGTGCAGATAAAAAGCACTGGCGACTTTCTTTAACACTCACACATTTAGGAGAAAAACATAGCACTGAAGTGCTCCATTAGAGGAAAAGACATTCTAGCTACACATTATCTAGTGCATAGCCATGTAATGACACTAACTTGCCTAACCAAATACACATTATAGCATCAAGCAAATCAATCAACACAGTTTCAGCAATATGGGTAAGCAAATATCCAATATTTTGAGTTCCCCGTTGAGCCTGCAATGTTGTAAGAGAAATCTTGTTGACTTGGAAAACAAATATATATAAGTGGAGGAGAGAGGCATAAACGAGCGGAGATATAGTGCCAAAAACCATTCCTGATATAGGAAACTAAACCTAGCAAAACAAACTCTTAACCATTCTAGCAAAAGCAAGCCGCACCAAATTCCAAGGTAAATATAGATAACAGCACCCAACAAAACCAAAATGAGAGAAACAGATACAACCGTAAATACTCATTCATCTTATGTTGAAATTCATCTGACATCAGATTGTCCATCGGCCACACTAATTCCTCTCAAAAAAAAAAAAAGGCATTTCATGTAGTATAGAGCTTAACAAATGTTCATAAGTAAAACTTGATATACTTTTTTCTCCAAATAGTAATTTCAATCTAGTGGAGGTGCAGAAAGTAATACAGTCTGTTAAAATCATCATGAAAGAGAGGAATCTATAGTGGAAAAACTATGAAGAAATATAATATTACCATAAAGCGAAACTAAAGAGGGGAGCTCATCAAATAACTATGTTGTTTATTCAATTCCTTAAGAATTTCAAAAGAAAAAACTTAAATCTTTTGCCAAAATAATAGGAAATAGATACAACCAGAGTTGTTAAAAGCGCACGGCGTCTCACGGCATAAAGGTGCCTTGGAGCCATGGCAGCACACGTGTTTTTAAAGCTCAGCACATATTTGCATATATAAATTATATATTCATACATTAATATCGTTTAAGATCAACATGACACAAGTAATTAAATAAATACTAGAAATTATATTAATTATTATATCATAAAAAAATATATTGAAAACGACTAATGAGGGATTTCTCTTTCTTTTTCTATTTTCTTTATATATTTTTCTGTTACTTTCTTTAAAAAAAGTAAGTTAAAAGGTTTAGAAAACCCTACAATTTTTCTGCCACTGTCTTTTAAATTTACATTCTTTTTTTTTTTCTTTTCTCCTTTCAAATGGAAAAAAGGAAAAGAGAGAGGAGCTCTCTGAAACCCTAGTTCTGCGCCTGCGCCACTAATGTCCTACATCAGTGTCGCCACCGGAACCCTAGCGCCGGCACCCCCTTCGCATACCCAGTAACCGGCTTGTAGTAATACAAATTCTGATGTACGATCAAACATGCATGTACACAGAATAAAACAAACTCGAGCGATGACAGAAGGAATATAAGATTCGATATGCACAAAAATAAAGATTAGATATGCGAAAGCACCATTTTCATAGAAGACAAGGAGAGAATATGATAATATAAGCAAGAAGTAAGCATATTTTCATCAGCATGCCAAATATGCACCACAATTATTTACTGCAAACAATATCCTTCTTTTTAGCTTTTCTTGGTATATAATACCCGATGGTATGGGCATAACTCCACCACCCTCAGAACATTAATGAGCCAGCAGATGAGTAACATAAATAGACATTACCAAGAATTTCATAATCATGTTTCAGTATTATCTGCTATTCCAATCATAAGCAGGAGAACATACTTCATAAGAGGGTATCTAAAGGCCCAATGGGGATCAGAAGAAAGAATAATGCATTTTCATTGTTCACATTAACTCCCATGTACGGCAAGGAATCATCAGTTGTATCTCCCATCTTTCACAAGGTGGATTTATAAATTATGAAAAATAAGGGTGGATTGGGTTTTCTGAGCTCCGGGCATTCAACCAAGTCATGCTTGTTAAACAGTCTCTTTATCCTCCCTCTCCTCTCTCTATGAATTCGCCGCCCCCCCCCCCCCCCCCGTTCTATCTCCTTCTCTCTTTCTCCACGCATTCTCCCATCAAAAGAAAAATAAAAATAGTCAACAACATAGTAGAGGCAGCAAACCGCTGCCTTGTTGGTGGTGAAGCAAACACCACAAAGGCAACTGCTGCTGCCTTGTTCATTTTGAAGCAAGAGGCAGTTTTTTTCCGCTGAAAAAGAACAGAAAGAGAGACGAAGAAGGAACAATTGATCATTTGTGTGGGTGAAGAAAACCTTCGTCTCCTTTCTACTCTTTTCTCTTAATTTTATCATTATTTTTTTTTTAATTTAAGTTTCAACCCAGTTTTCAACTGGGTCACCAGTATTTGATGGTTCGCTCCAGTTTTCGGGAGGAGTGAGTTCCCATCCGAACCGGTCAAACCGGCCGGTCCAGGTTTGAAAACATTGGTTCTTGTCGTAACATTTGATTGCAGACAGCAAAAGGTAGTCTCATCTCAAAACTTTTTGAGTTCAAAAACATTTTTTCCTTCTAGCAACTTTAAAGAAAGAAAAGAAACTAAAAAAGTCCACTTAAAAACTATGACAGCATTACAAGAATTGCCCAAAGTCAGCTTCAGAAGCACCAAGCACCTTCCCTACAATTAACAAGTAAACCTGACCTGTGGCTGTCCTTCCCAGAAAATACTATTTAAAGTGTCTCAGGACCAAACAAGAAAGGAAACTCCTAAACCGAAGCTGTAAAAAACTGAGCCCTAAAATCTCTAGATTCCACAAAAAACCATCATATTGATGCATGCATCATCATGCCGTGCAAAAGTTTAAAACTTTTAGCTTGGAGAAAAAGCATCAGCCCTGGTCAAAGACCTGATCTTTCAGGTGGACTGTAATCACCTGGCCTCGATAGTCATCAACTCTGCAAGGTTCCACACCTCCCCGCATAAATAGCACAAAGTAAATATGATTGTCCATAAGGCACTGGAAAACACTTTATTTAAATTGCAAATTTCATCTCCTCAATAAATGATGTGAGAGGTAAGGAAGTACGATGGCTCTCAAAAGCAAAATAATTTCTACAGAACTTAAATATAATTGTGGACATAAGCAGAATATTTCCAATCTTAATCAACTCAACCGTAACTCCAGTAAAAAAAATTTGGCAAAAGCTCTTGTATTTTTAAAAGTGAAAACGAGCACCTCTAAATCCCAACTAATTAACCAAGACTCCAGAATTTAAGAAAATCTAACTAAAAGGCCGAAACTTTAAAGTAACAAATGCAATAAAATCACCCCCAACTTCAAAGAAAAGTCCAAATAAATAGGATGAGAATCGAGAAAAAGCACAAACTGATACCAGTTTCCTCCTTTTCTCATCAAAATTATCACTCCTCATGCTACAAAATTCACGATTCAAACAAAAAATCCACAAGCAATCACATGCAACCACAGATCCACAAAAGTCCACACCCATCAAAAAGTTTCAAGCTGCATAACACCATGAAAATCAAACAAACAATTACAGAAACATAAACAAATTAAGAAGCTAAAAACGATACTTACATAGGCGCACACAGAGAGAAGTCGTCGAATTAATTTCTTTTCCTTTTTTCTTGTCCCTTCTTCTCTGCTGCTCTGGTTTTTCAAACCCTAGATAAAAATAAATAAAAAATAAAAAATCGAATCAAGCATAACATAATGGAGTAGCGAAACGGGACCGCCGCCTTTCATTTCTGCTGGAGAAAATATTCTTTACCAGTCTGACCCTCCGATTACAGATATGCTTGCGGTTGTTCTGTACACATAAGGGTGTTTTTGTCTATTCAATCAATTAAGTTCTAGTAAAATTGAAAAATTGCTGGTAAGTTGTGAATTTGAGGCGGAAACTAGGAGCCCATTTTAACCTTCCCTCTTTTTTTTTTTTTTTTTAACTTTCTTTATTATTGTTGCCAAGTATGTTTTAGTTTTGTTTTACTTTAGGATAATTATACTCTCATTCATTGATATTTGATGTAATTACACGTAAATTTTTTGTAATTTGAAAAATTGCATCTAACGCCCTCAAAGTTTGTTGTCATTTAAAAAATAAGTTCATCCGATAGTCAAAATTCATTGAATTTGCTAATATTATGTGTATTTGCCCTATATTGACATATTACTGAGTTATAACAGGTCAAATAAATTTTTTTATGATCAAATTACCCTCATATATCTTAATGCATTATTGCATATGAAGAGGTATATCTTTATCATTATAAGGGTAGTTTAGTCCAAAAAAAGACCTGCAATAAGTCAATTTTAAGTCAATCAATGGTAAATATCAATTTTCATTCAATTTTTTTTGTTAATAACAGGTCAAATAAATTTTTCTATAACCAAATTATCCTTATACATCTTTGACGTATTATTGCATGTAAGGAGGTATATCTTTACCACTATAAGGGTAGTTTAGTCCAAAAATATTATTTGACTTGCAATAAGTCAATCAATGAAAAAATATCAATTTTCATTCAATTTTATTTTATTAATATCAGCAAAATCGATGAATTTTGACTAACGGATGGACTTATTTTTCAGACGAAAGCAAACCTCGGGGGGTGTAAGATATAATTTTTCAAACCACAGGGGATTTACGTATAATTATACAAAATCTCAGGAGATGGAAGTATAATCAACACACCACATTCATTTTTTTAAAAGAAATAAATAAAATAAAATTAATTTAGGGATATTACTAACACTAAAAAAAAATTTGGTGTAAGTAAAATTTTCATATTAATATAGATAGATAGTATAAAATCATATAGATGAGAAGAAGAACTTAAGTAGGGGCAGTTGAGGTAATTTAAAAAATTGGTGTTGCAGTGTAAGTAACCGCTATTTGTGAATGAAAATTTGTAGTATAGATAATAATTGAAATCATACGTTGCAATCATAGATTTTTTTCATTAGTTACATATGTATATTTTATGAGGATCTTATATAGATAATTTTATATAGAATGAAGAGAGCAACTAACTAAGTATAATATTTTTATTCGGTAACAATCGGAGTAACTATTAGAGGATAATTTGGAATGAAAGGAGTGTATTACTTTTATTATGAATTTAGCAGAAGGATATAGTTCAATTATGCACTTTTGGATTTGTTTGAATAACTGTTTGGTTGACATATATAAAAAATGATTTTACATTAATACGTTAGATATGCATAAATTCATACTTTCTCTCTAAAATGCGTTGTTGGTATAATTACTAGCTCTATAAATCGTTTTTGAGTTGAGCCCAATAAACAACTATCTTCATGAAATAAAATAAATTATAACAATCTATTTGCCATTTGAATTTTATTTGAGAACCCTTCAACACTTTCATTGACTAATTATTATAGCTTTCATCACCGGGTATTAATCCAAATCTAACTTATTAACTTTTTAAAATTGTATATTAATCGAATAAATTTATTTTTTCCTTCTACTGTTTATTAATGTACTTCCTCTCTCTTTTAACCAACTTTATCCACTTAGAAAGATTTTAAGCACTTTTGGTCCGTCAGACGCAGTTTTTAGCTCCTTTAGTCTGCAACACCGACTTACAACCAGTTTTACAGTATTTCTAGTCCTCAAACATTTTTTTTCTTCTCTAATGCCTCGGATAGGCCCATCATGCTAGAAATAAATTAAACTGCATAAAATTTGTACTTTTTCGACGCCTTGCACTTCCTTCCAAGCATCTCCCATTTACCCTTCCTCCACCAAACAACCGCAGCAGATGGTTTCGTAGACGCTTGGTCCTTCAGCAACACACAGCACAGACCCTAAATTCGTTTCCTTACCTTAGGTTGTAGAATACTTCCGATACAGAACTTATAGAATTTTGAACATTCAATTTGGAAAGAGCATTTCTTTTATTGAAGAATATAGGAAATATTCATAGATACTATTTCCTCCGTTGGAGGAGACAACTGTTTAGCCTCTCATAGTATTGAGGGCCAGACTCTTTGGGGAAACCCCCATGAACTAAGAACTGGAAAAATTACAAAGATAGACACTTGGAATGTTATGCTTTGAAGAGTAGGGGAAAATATTTGATGATCCTTTCTGCTTCGCTGCTTCCTTATTTATAACATCCGCGGACTCAAGTGTGGATTTCAAACTTGTTTTTGATGACGTCATTGCGTTCGTCATATGGATGACATCATTGCATGCGTCATCGTCCTTTCCAGCTGGTATCCATAATGGCTTGTTGGCCATTTAATTGCTAGCTGGCTCTGACTGTAAGCTTTTGTCGTTTCTGCGACAGTCTTCTTTTTGAATTTTTACATCCTTCGATTTTTACTTGTTTTGTAAAAATTCTTCCTTTTACCTTTGTCCGGGTTCGGTTCGGTTTCTTTTGGGTCACCCGTATCTTTAGCCGAACAGTGTTTTTCCTGTTTCTCACAGCAAGGGCATACATGGTTATGCCATTGCCCAACATGCAACATGTTGCATGCCTTCATCCTTGTAGACTCTGTTGCAGGCAGCTTGTTCTCCCATATGAGCATTCGTTTCTTTTCGAACATGCTTTCTGCAAACTCAGTGCTTTTTCCCGTTATGGAATTTAACAGGAATGATCCATTCACCTTGTTTGAGAAGATCTTGAATGGATACTTGACTTTGTCCATCTCGGTGAGACAGACCCATAGACCCCAAGCTCTTCTGGTGGAAATATCGTCTTCACTAATAGCTGACACAGTGGAGCTTCTTCTGTGGTAGCTTTGATTCTGTTGAAAGCCACCATGTTGGTCTCTGCAGCTTGATGAAATGAAACGCTGGATGAGACCTTTTCCTGCCATCTCTGGAGCTGCTGAAATGAATTTTAGCTCCAAGATATCGCCTTCTTTAAGTGGGGATTGTTCTGCCATGAATCATAAACTGCCCACTAATCCATTCGGTAATTTGGAGATTTCCGGAAAACTTGGTGACATAGTATGAACTGAAGCCAGAGCTCCAAACTCATACCATTCTCGAACTTCTTCAGGTTTTGATCCTTCATCATCCAGACCCTATTGTATTTTCCAGTGGTCTCGATAATGGTCTTGCTTGGGTTGACACCTTTGCGGGAAATTAATTTTTCCCACATCCTTGATAAACCTGCCAAGCAGAAGAAGATGAAGAAGATAATTCATAGTATTGCTTTAGAAGTGCTGTCATTGGCCTAAAGACTAATCTCTCCCTCTTTAACCCCCGAGGTGCTGGGTTGACTCGAATCATCAGAGGTTTTCACTCTCTGTGACTCGTCCGTTGCCGTTTCACCAAAATCTGATGATGGCCTTGTGCAAGCAGTACTTGAATCTGCCGCTACAGGTTTATAGTCCTGTACTCTAAGTGCAGGTTTAGAGCCCTGCTCTCTCAACTCGCGAGTCATCACCGAGGGCGATGCCTTTCGAATTGGTTCTAGTAGAGCGTTCCATAGCGCCGTTGAAGCTACCAAGGAACTCCTGATATTTGTCTGGACTTTGTCCAGATCAGCTCGTTGGACTTGTCCGGCTACTTGGGCGTTAACTGCTAGCCGTCCAAAATCTCGGTCAAGCTCCTCGAGGTTCTCTCTAAGGTGCCTGAGTCTCAGCATGACGAGTTTGCTTCAGATCCTCAATCTCTTGTCAAGAAATCTGCAAGAACATTTTCATGAGATTTAATAACGACATATATTATAAACAAAATATTGGCATTCAGCTTGCCATCTGATAATACGAGCTTTCTCAATTTTGGATTCCAGTTTGTTTTTCAGGAAAGCTTTAACATTAGTATTATCAACTTTCAATGTAAATTCTTTAGCAAGTAAGAAACAAAGGCATTTCTTAAAAGCCTTCCAAACTGCAAAGAATTCTTTCTCGTTGATATGCCACTTGGGCCTGTTGTTCAGTGAACAACCCTCCTGTGTATCTACAAGGTTCTTCCCTGTAGTAGTCTTCTTCATGAGCACTGCTGCCCATCATATCATTGGCGTCTGTATACTACCAATTCATCCTCGTCCTGCGGTATTGCAAGCTTTGGCAGATTATTGCAAACCTGCTTTAGCTCACGAACCCTTTGGGTGTGGATTTCCTCCCATTTCCACTTTGCACTTTCCGTTTCTTTCAAAAGTGGCCGGAAATCTTTTCTGTATTTTGCAAGATCCTTTATGAAGATTCCTGCAAAATTCACTACTCCTAAGAAGCTTTGTAATTGCTTCTTATCTTTGAGTACATCTGGAAAATTGCGGATTTTCTCCACAATATGCTCCTGCAACTCAATACCTGCTTCGTCAATAAGAATTCCTAAAAATTCAATTTTATTGACTGCTATAGTAGCTTTCTTTTCAGAAAGTACTAAACCTCTTTATGACATGCATCAGAAAATATTTCTAAATGTTTAATATGATCTTTCATATTTTTAGATACAATCAAGATGTCGTCAATATAGAAAACATGAACTCAAAATAATCTTTAAAAAGATTATCCATTTTTCTTTGAAATATCTGGGGTGCATTAGCTAAACCCATTGGCAACACATTCCAGATATATTGACCTTGTGGCGTGGAGAATGCAGTAAACTTCTTTGATTCACTCTCCATTTAATCTGATAAAAACCAGATTTGCAATCAAATTTAGAAAACACTTTTGCACCTTTAATGCAATCAATTAAGTGCTCTCTACTCGGGATGTAATAACCATCAAATTCAAGTATTTTATTAATACCTTGATAGTTAATTACCAACCTGGGTTTACCTCGCTTTATCTCACCATGGTTTCTTACCAGAAAATCCAGGGCTACTGTAGGCAGAGATTCCAGGCTCAATGAGTCCAAGGCTGATATGCTCCTTGATGATGATCTGCATATCCTTCTTGTCCTCCATGTTCATTTGAATAGGCTTGTATCGAACATACTTGTATTTGCACTCTTCTTTAATCTTTAGAGTAGCTTCGATCTTGTTCCTATCCCACCATGCCAGAGGATTTTCACTGAAATTTCTCTGGATGAGTCGCTTGACATTTTCGAGAGAAAGAATGCTTTCTTCGCTTATGTCCATTGTCTTTAGTTCTACCAGGGCTTCCCTGAGGTTTTTGATTTCATCCTCAGATTCCTCGTAGAAACTATCGCTATCGATGAGTCCCTGTTGCCTGAAAGACAAGAGAACTTTTCCAAATTTCCTTTTATCCTGCATTTTTGGATTAGTCAATTTGGCATCGAAATCACCACGCTTGCTGCGAAAATTTATAGGCATTATCCTGTTAAATGTCTTTTCTCTTCGCAGAACCTGTATCTCATTACCACAGTTAGTAGAAAAAATCAACAGATTTCTTTGATTATCCTGCATATATCTTGCGAATGTTTGGATAAAATTATTACCAAGCAAGATATCAGCTCCTGTATCATGAAAGTAAATGGGAGGTGTTTTTACCCTAAACCAGGGCGTCCCAAATGCTCCCCCGATCATGATTTTTGCCTCTCGAATTCCTGTATTGAGTATCAGGATTTTTTGTGAAAAATCCTTTCCTGCAATAACAGGTAAGGTTTCCCGTACTTCCTTAGGGAAAACTCCAGGCTTTGTTGTGCAAATCCCCGATCATGAGTCAATATAAGCTGCAAAATATTCTGTCTTATATTGATCATATAACATACAACAGATGTATGATATGTATATAGAAAAGGGGCTTGTCATTCAATCCTTATGGTCACACCATCAAGACTGAACTCCGTACCGTTTCCTTTTCTTCCCCATGGTTTATGATCCTCGAGGAAACTTAACCCCAAAGTCATACACCCATTTTCTCGTCCTGCAACACCAACTAGAAATTCATGGCCTGCTATTTCTAACATGCCTTCATATCTACCAACAACAGGTTGCTGCAAATGATATAAGTCATCACAAGGAAAAAAGTTTTCATTCTTAGTGATGTCAAATATAACTTGTATTTCTTTCCATCCTTCAGGGCATTTAAGCTTGACGTTATCTACCCTAATTTCTTGAGGAGTCAAGACTCTTGCTAAGTCTTTCTCTTTTCCTTTGTAGCCTGTTATCCTATCTTCTGAAAAGGACATTCTGCTACTATACTCAATCCTAGAGCTCATTGTTCGATCTAAGACTGGGTGATCTTTTATAATGATATCGACACCACCAATTCTAGGTATCCTAATTGGATCTGGTGCCATTACCTTAGCAAATTCCTTGAAAATTCTAGGAATCTCAATATACTCTTTCCTGAGGAATAAATCCGAATGATGTGTATTGGAAAGGGCATAAGCAATTCTATAAGTTATAGAATATGGTCTATTTCCTTCTTTCATAAGATCTTTTCTTTTAAAATCCTGATGAAGGGTTAAGACTCTACTGAAATCTTGGTCCGCTAGGTTGTATGCAATCCTAGGATGAATATCAAACATCAATTCCCCTGCATACAAATTACCTATCATTGTCCCAAGACAACCATCTCTTAAGTTATTGATTCTTCTATCCATTATTGATAAATGTATTTCTGAATCAATTCCTTCCTTAAAAGTTGCTTTTATACTACTTCAATAGTTCCTATGTGGATCCATTTCATAGTAACAACAATCTCTTCTCTAAGCCTACTTAATTCTTCAAGAATTTCTTCTTTAGGAAAAGCTGCATTTCCATCACATTACCAGTAAATTCCATGGGAATAGCAAACTCACCTGAACTTACTTTGTAGATTATGTGATGTTTCCTCTGGTTTAGTCCTATCTGGTTGAGGACTTTACCAATTCCTCCAATTCTGAATCCATCATATGGACTGAGGTTGGAATCTTGACGCATGATTCTTTCCATGGTTTTGTTTGACACCGTCATTCTGAAAAAGAATCCTGACAGGCTTTCAGAAGTCTGAAGCCTATCTCCCTCATCGTGACTATTCTGAATCGGTTGAAGATCCATCCGACTCAGTCACCATTTCCTCCTCATAGACACTTTCGTCTGAAGGAAGATCTTCAAATTGGTATATTGGTACCAATTCACCATAGTAGACCGCGTCTAATATGTCATCCGTGGCTTCGAATTTTCTGATTTCACCACGTTTCTGCGGGCAGTCTGGAGCGATATGTCCTCGTGCTCCACATGTCCAGCAGTTGCAATCTTTGAAACTTTCATTCGTCCGGGTATGGGCCCGTCTGAAAGTTCTTCTGGTAGGGGTTCTTCCTGTGGATCTTGTCTCTGTTCTTCTAGATCCTTGGGATGAAACCCTTGTTGGTCTACTCCTTTGCCCAGATTTGTATGTTCTGGCTTTGGTTTTGGACCACCATGATCTTCGCCTGAAAGGAGTTCTTCTGGAATTCCTGGAGTATAGATCACTCCGGTGTTTCCTCCTTTTTCTTGGCTCCCCTGATTCTCCTATAACAGTCGGAAAATCATTATTATCGCAACAGAGAGGAGTTCGTTTGATTGTACCTCTCAGTCGTTTCATGTTTTTCTGGATGGATGCTTGATAACACCAATCCTTTAACTTGTCTTTGAGAAAAGACATTCTCCTTGCTACTGAATCCATCTGTCCCTCAGGTACTTTGTATGATTGGATCAACATTTCCCTCCATGGACTGCAGATTTTCGCAAAGAACATTGGAGCTGCAACATCCACTGCTACTCCACTTTGAAAGAAATATTTACGGAACCAATAGATATATTCATCTACTGCGCAAATACTCCTTAGTTCAAGGCTGAAAAGAGCTTGTGCATACTCCCTAGCCTTCTCTGTTCTACTTCCCTCGAAGTATCCATCTCCGATGAAGTGAATCTTAATAAGCCTTCCTAGCCGATCCGCGATTGCACTCTTGGAATCTCCGGCAAGGATACTGGCTTTAGTATCGGTTGGGGTATTGTCCCATCCGATCTTCACAGAACCCTCTAAACTCAACTCCACTAATTTGATGAAGTTTTCTTTGTCGAGTTCTAAGGTAGTTGCCGCAATCTTTATGGCTGCTACCCATTCATCTATCAGCTTCTCCATGTTTCGGAAGTCGATAACATCCAGATTTAGAACAGCACCGTATGGATGTAAGGGCTGAAGCATCGTTCTTGCCCAAGGTGTATTTTCAGGTGCTCTCCTAGGATTTCTTCATGGATTCTCTCGAAGTCTGGTTCCCACAAATGTTGGTGTTGTGTTGGTGTGGAAATCTGCACTTTCCCTCATCGGGTGATCTTGTGGAGCCTCATTTGAACATGTGCTCCCCTCCGGCGGTGGTAGTGCTGGAGTTACTTCATTGGTATGAATATTGACTAGATCCACAATCCCAAGTTGGGAAAATGACTCAGCCAGTTCTTGTAGATCTGACAGATCCGCTCTAGTTACCTCCATTATTTTATGGAGTTAAGGATCTCCTAGATCTGTTCATCCCGAGTCTTTGGCTTCGGGATCTCCTTCGCTTTCCCCTTCTGATGTAGAAGAGGTACCGTCCCAAGGGCATCCCTGATCCTTTCTTGTCTGGATATGGATGATTCAGGTTTGTCCCTTTGGTTTCTTTTCAGATCTGCAACTTCGGTCTTCAGATCTGTAAGATTCTTGTGTAGATCTGGGAGGATCTTAAGAATCTCGTCCATCTTGTGGCACAAGGAGTCTACTTTCATAGGTACGTTGGATAACCTATGTCCATAGTCTTGAATCGTCTTCTGGATTTCCCTCAGATCTTGAGAGATTTTCGAGGTATCGGCCTCGATTTCTTTCCAATTAACACCTCTAATCATAATTTTTAGAGAGATATTGGTGTAGGTATTGACCTTTTCCGTTCCTCCGGGCTGGAATTGGTCCGTTGATCTCAGTGGTCTGCAAACGCTTCACCACCTGTCCTGGAACATGATGACTAATTTCCCAGGTTCTCCATCTTTCTTCAATTTCTTCTTTCGAAAGAAGCTCCCAATTGATCCTTTTAGGTCCATTATCACATTTTTTCAGAACTTCCCGAGGGATGTTCTTTCTCTGTCTTTCCAGAATCTGGAAATATTCCCTGTTGTCATTGTAACTCGAACTTTCGTTCGGTTCCATTTTCTCTTGGAAGGTCTCCTCCGTTAGTGGAAAAATATCTAAATATAATATTAACCATATATTTCTTCAATAAACCTAGGCTCTGATACCATTCTGGCCGAGCAGTAAAAAAGCAGTAGAAGTGACACTCATTTTAGATACGTCGGCGTTGTATCCTCTTCGATCTCAGATCTAAGAATTCCTTTTCAGGATGAACTTAGTAACTGAACAGGTCGTAAGGTCTTCCAGCCTTATATATCTATTAAGAGTTTCACAAAGTTTTTCAAAATGAGAAGAGGGGACCAAAATTGCAAATTTGGCATAAATTAGAGGACCAAATCTGTTAGCCCGAAAAAACAGAGGACCAAAAGTGAGATCCCCTTAATCCTATGGGACTATAAGTGCAATTCCCCCCACGTAGAAATGATATGTCATAACAGCTAGTCATGTAAAAGGATATGAAATAGGTAGACGTGCTAATTATTTCTCACTAGTTAATTATTCATATTTGGAGGAATTATCAGATTGATCCTACAATTTTTATGGTGTTGTAAATTCTAGTAAGCATTATATATATAGATACAACCAATTAAATAAAGAAATTATGCAATATCAACTACATTTTTCAATTCTAAATGTAAACAATATGCATGTGCTGATGTGCATGTCAATATGCATATACATTAATAAGTAGGGATAATTACACTCACTTTTTTCTAGAGATTTGGTGTAATTACATATATATTTTTTGTGTTTAAAAAGTTATATTTAGCACTCTTAAAATTTGCTTCTGTCTAAGAAAGAAGTCCCTCAATTAGTTAAAATTTACTAAATTTGCTAATATTAACAAAAAAAAAAATCTATATTTATACCTATTTGACTTATTACTGAATTAAAGTAGGTCAAATAAATTTTCTTATAATCAAATTACCCTCATACGTCTTCATGCGTTAATACATATGAGGAAGTAAATTTTCACCATTATAAGGGTAGTTTAGCTCGAGAAAAATTATTTGGCTGCAATAATTCAGTTTTAAATCAATCAATGGTAAATATAAACTTTCTTTCAGTTTTTTTTTGGTTAATACAGTACAATCATCGAATTTTGACTAATAAGACGGAGACAAACCTCATAGGTGCTAGATGTAATTTTTCAAACACAGGAGTCTATGTGTAGTTACATCAAACCTTATAGGAGGGGAGTGTAATTATTCCTAATAAGTATATATGTAACAATTAGGGAAAAATAGAGCTACTTTCCTAAAAGTTAGCATAATTATACATATTTGTCATTATTTAAAATATTAAAACTGCCCCCCTCAAATAAAAAATAATTAATGTAGCTTCTAAACAGTGAGGTAAAATTATTAATTTACCTTTACTGATTTAAAAAAAGAAACATTTGAGAAAATGAAAAAATATGAGGGTTGGTAAAATAAATAATTCATAAGTCAAATTACTTCATCAAAATATTTTAATTTTTAAAAATAAAAATTATAATTCACAATTCAAAATGATATTTTGGCGAGTTTACCAAGAATTGGATGAGAACACACAAGACTAATGAAATGAGCTTATTGTTAAATGAATATTAAAATTAGAAGTATTTATAATTTTCAAATAATAGAAAAAAATTCATTGTACAAACATCAGAGAAGGTGCCTACAATTACCCTAAGTCCCTAACAGTTATTAAGGTAATAAAAATGGATGTAAAAATACAATTTGTAATCAAAATGATTAAACTTTTTCTGGTTAAAAAGAAAGATGGTTGAACTATTTTTTTTTATCCAGAATTTATATATTAAATAGGGTTAAATACATTTTACACCCCTAAAGTATGCCATCCTCATCTCTTTGTGATAATCTTTAAATTAAATAAAAATGAAAAAAACCCTTACCTATTAATAATATTATAAATTTTTGATACATCTAAAATAAAAATATATCTATCAATTTGATTTCAAATTTTGTTCATTTAAAATATTAATAAATTACTGTTAGACTAGTAAATAAAATTTGAATTTGAGAATTATGCGTACTAGATATAATTTTAATAATAAAAAATATTGCAAGTGACTGTCGAGCCTATTGTTTTGATGCCCAAATGTCAATGGGATAATTTGGAAGTTGATAAGATAATTATTTTTTTCCAAATAGTAACCCTATGTGATTATCCTAACTCTAAGTTTAATATTTGGGCTTATCAATTGGTCGACATTACGTAGATCCAGAACATTTTAATAGTTAGTATTCATATGCATATGTAATATTTTTACATTAAATCCAGACTCGAATACATACCTATTGAAATTACTTTTTTAGGGATGAATAGAGAATATATACTAAAATACTCGTGAGTATAAATATTGGTATGAATAAACTTTTAGTACTTAAAATTGTAGTTTTATTCATTAATTTAAAACTATTGAATTTGTAAACTTGTGCCAAGTCAATAGGACTATTTATCCACTCAAATTTAAAATAATTATCTTGTACTTAATTAATTTACACTAATCTACAATTGATAAACATCATAGTTTCATAAAATTCTAAAACAAATTGATTGATATAATTTATTGTAAATGGCATTAAAGTGAATATATAATATCATTAATAGTTAAGGATAATGGGTTTAATTGATGATGATAGTATACTTTAAGGGTGTAAAATGTGTTTTTAACATTTAGTTAAAAACTCCCTATGTTAAAAAAATAGGCAAAAAAAATCCCTATATTTTTAAAATGCTGCATACTCTCCCCTTCCATTAAGTAAATCCTAACAACATTCACTTTTTGCTGAATTATCCGTTATACCCTTCTTATAACAACCATTTATGTTCAATTGTTAAAAATGAATGGTTCAAATGTCAAGTAATTTATAAATTTATTTATATTTATACACTATATATGTATATATTATAGAATACATTATATAATATATATATATATAAATATATATATAATATATATATATATATAATAATAGGTGGCGACGGCGATCGCCGCTGCCCAAAAAAAGGGCGACGGCGAGGTCGCCCGCCAAAGGGGGTCAGAAGGGGGCGACCTGGGTGAGGTCACCCTTTCTACAAGGGGCCTTGCCCTCGCTGCGCAGAAGGGGCGGCAGTGGAATCCGAACGGCAGCATCGCCCCCTAAGCTTTGACCTGGTGTCACGGGGGGACTCTTTTGTCTCGCAGCGGAATGTATCTTTCGCCCGTGCGGCGTCTCAGGTTACAACCAACCTTCGACCAACCTTCGCACATCTCAGAGTTTACCGACTGTGTCTCGACACTGAAACTCGCGCAAAATCTGCTGGCATCCCTGTGCCGTGCCCGCCTCCATAAGGCCATGTTGCCGAGGCTCTCAGCGTGCACTTAGCGTCTTTAGCGGCCGGCCCCAACCTCTAGTCTACCGCCATGCGTCTCACCCATAATCTTGGAACCTGCCGACACATCCCTTGATGGCAAGGAACATCCTCGCTCCGCTTCGACATTGTGGCGCTCCGCATGCACCCGCAATGCTCATCTCATGTCCAATGCTTACTTGGTACATTCTCAACGCACGCCTTCGTCGTGGCCATCTTCTATGCCTCGCCTGAGTAAGACCGCATCTTAAGTTCAAGGCCCGTTCGATATGCCGACATCTCGCAATGATCCTGCACGATATGCCCAACATGCCTTCTTACCTTTTGGCATGCCTTACAATTTTTTGCCCATAGTGCAGCGTCACCCCATGACCGCTCATCTTAGCCAACGGACCCCCATGGATGGCTAGAACCCAATAGCGCGTGCCATGAGTTGGATCATAAGACCTTAGAGTGCTTGCCTCGATCACCCACTAGCATGAGAGGTGTTGCCCCTTATATCCCGTAGCTAGCGGGGCAACCTTGCGCGTCGTTCGTAACCTCTTGGCCGCTTTTGCCCAACGTAGGCCGTCCTAGCCCTACGCCGCCCGTCAGGTTCCCATGCCTTTCGAGAATTCTAAACAATCCTTTGAGATGCCTAGAGCCGGCTCTTGGTGGCCCCCAACATGCCCCCAAGAGATGCACATTTAGTGTCGCCATCGCCTACCGTCGTTGCCGTCATGCATGGGGAGGGTTGGCTGGAGCTCATCACTACATGCCCCCCTTATAATAGGCTTAAAAATATTTTTCCTTATTCCAGCAGTAGACATTAAAATGGCCGAGGAGCGCACCTTTTTCGCATCTCCTTCAACCAACGTCCAAATCACGTACCGCTTGAACCGTTGCATAGCGTGCGACTTCTACGTCACAACACATGCGTTTCAGCCCCATCTGATCATCCATAAAAGAGGAATTGCCCACGCAATATTCTGAAAACCCATTCTCGCCACTGCACTGGCAGGCTCCAAACATCATCGTAGTTTCCTACTCAAACGGAATCATGTATCTCTGAAATATCTTGGAGGTGTAGGCAACACAACTAGATACTCGCCATTGAAATGGTTTTGCAAATCTCTAAAGATAAAGCACTATGCTTCACACATTTGTCTCCTGCTCACGTGCAGGGTGGCACCCGATTATCGCCCTTATATCTCCATGCCCAAACGTCCTCGGAATGGCTTCATACTTGGAGGATAGCGTTAGGCACCTACGTGCCGGTCGCCATCCCCTAGCCGCCCCACGTCCTCCGCAAGTCACTGCTGATCGTCTAGGCGAAGGTGTGGCAGGTGACATTCTCCCCTACTCGATCTACTGACGTCCTCGTCAACATATAAACAAAGTATTGAAGTGTATGCAGTGCCCAATACTCTTTCTTAGTATCACGCGACACCAGACCAACCTCCTGCTCTTTCGAGCACTTCGGCCGTGAAGTGCCTCTTCAGCACAACACGTTTTCTCCACACAAACGGTGTCTCTTTTGCACCTGATTTGATCATCACAACACAATCGAAAGTCCATGTACTCGTCGACACCCTTTTCCCAAATCGGTGGTCTGCTTCCCACAAAATATAGTGCCTCTGACGCACTCAATTCAACACGAAAACTCAAGGCGGAAGTCTGTGCCGCTCGCTGCACTCTCTTCCTCAAGCGGGTGGGTAGCTCTCCACATAAAGTGGCTCAATGCACTGCATTTCTCATTAAAACTGCAAGGTGGAAGTCTGTGTACTCTTCTACACTCTTTTCCCAATGGTCGCTCGTTTGGAAGTCTGTGTACGCATCTACACTATCTTCCTCAAATGTTGCTGAACTTTTTTGCCCCCAAGGAAGTGTCACAATACACTCAATAACGACACAGATAAGGGATGTTGGAAGTCTGTGCTTGTCTCTGCACTCTCTTCACAACTTTCTCAACTAATAGGTAGCAAACTGTGCTCCGAATTCTGTCAAGTGTGCGTCTGAAAACTCTAATGTCTCTCAAAACAGTACCTCAAACACCCGAATTGATCTGTAAATAATGAAGTGTGCAGTATGCGTGCACGCTTCACACCCTCTCCCCCACTCTAGGTGTTGCCGTCCTCGGTAAACACACAACCCGCCTCTACGGCAGTCACACTTAAACGAAAGCACATGGGCCTGATGCCTGAATTGTCGAAACCACGCCGCTCGTGGACTGCATTTTTCTCCAAAGAGTCCTCTCTTGACTCAGCACGAAAATGGGACCACTGCCCTCTACATTGAAGTTTGGAATTGTGTTCCTAACCTGGCCGTGAAACTCAAACTTGTAGTCCTGACCCGACAGGCGAAATTGGAGATCTTTTACTCCTAACCTGACAGCACCATGCCGCTCATGGAGCCTAACGCTCCCCACATTTCTCCACTCAGTAGTCCCCCAAAAAAATTCATCTACCGAAGAGATGGTGTCAGAACCCCCTCGACAAATATTCACAATTCAGCTCAATTCAGCTCCTGATGAGCACTCAACAACGCTTAGTGGGCTGCTCCCACTCAAGCTTCGGGCAAGTTGTAGATGTTCTCATATAACAAAATGCCTGAAGCGTGTCATCTTTCCTCTAAGACGCATCATCATCTACCACACAACACTTTATACCACAATTCTGCTCGGCCAAACACGACTGTTCGGATCTCATAGGCTGACAACGGCCCACAAAAGAAAGGAAAGGATCTCGATTTCCACTCCTTGCAACCCCAAGGGTGGCTTGTTCCAAGGACCTCATGTGAAACTGAGCCTAAGCGCCTCAACAATCTGCCTCCCCGACGGAAGGTTCCTCAAACTCAAGGAAAATGTGACCCTTCGTCCACCACTCTCAACACAAGGTGGCATTTCGCACACCAAAAGGCCTTACTTGCCTTGATCACCTCCTGACTTGCGGCAACTCCACACACATGGTTGCTTATCTCGCAATTGTGGCTCTCCCGACGCATCGGCATGTCCCCCCCTCTCGCTCTAGGAAACCAAGATAAATTCTAAAATCTTGATAATCTTTGGCTTAAATTTTTTTTTTCGGAACACGGTTGACAGCTCACTCAACATATCTGTGATGCTCACACAACTGCCACCACAACCATGAAGTTGGACCGCTACACTCTTTGACGCAGCCCAAATGTGCAAAAAAGGACTCTACCCGACATAATCTCTGGCGACAGACATCTCCCAAAATCGTATCATCTCACAATCGGCTCACTAAAGCATTTTAAAGCCCAAGGCAACAAACCTACACCTCTATGCCGTGATCTCGGCCTGATTTGTCTCAAAGTGGTCTCAACCCACCTCTACTCTGACGTAGAGCACCTGTGCCAATCTCAATGGGGCACAATTCTCCTTCAAGAGAGCCCGGGATTATCGGGGCTCTGATACTAACTACACAAACAGACTCTTTTGTCTCTCAACGGAATGTATTTTTTGCTCGTGCGGCGTCTCAAGTTACACCCAACCTTCGACCAGCCTTCGCACATCTCAAAGTTTACCGATTGTCCATCGAGTATCTGTGACACTGAAGCTCACTAGCATAACATTTGAATGCATCCCAACGCGGCACCGCGTGCCCTTGCGCTCGCTTATCCAAAATACCTATGAGGCTCTCGGCGCGCACGCGTTAATGTCTCTTAGCGGCCATCCCCAACTAGCTAATCTGTCGCCATGCGTCTCGCCCACAATTTCTGATCCTACCAATGCATCCCTCAATGGCAAGGAGCATTCTCGCCCGCTTCGGCATTGAGGCACTCTGCATGTGCCCGCAACGCCCGTTTTACGTCCAATGCTTACTCGATACATCGCCCGAGTAGGACCGCATCTTAAGTTCGATGCCCATTCGAAATGTTGATATCTTGCAATGATTTTGCACGACATGCCCAACATGCCTTCTTGCCTTTTGACATGGCTTCACAATTTTCCCACAGTGCGGCGTCGCCCCACGACCACTCATCTAGCCAATGGACCCCCATGGACGGCTAGACCCCAATAGCGCATGCCATGATTTGGATCACGAGGCCTTATAGTGCTTGCCTCGATCACCCATTGGCACGAGAGGTGTTGCTCTTGATATCCTGCAGCCCGTGGCGCAATCTTGCGCGTCGTTCTTAACCTCTCGGTCGCTTTTATGCCTAACGTTGGCCGTCCTGGCCCTACGCCGCTTGTCAGGTTCTCATGCCTTTTAGGGACTCTAAACACTCCTTTGAGATACTTAGAGCTGGCTCTTGGAGGCCCCCACATGCCCCCACATGCCCCCAAGTGATGCTCATTTAGTGCCAACATCGCGTAACGTCGCTACCGTCGTACACGGGGAGGGCTGGCTGGAGCTCACCACTACATGCCCCCCTTATAATAGGCTTAAAAACATTTTTTTCTCTTAAGAAAGAGCTCTCAACAGTGTGGTCAAGACATTTTCTCTCTCTAGAAAGAATGCCCTCCCTTCTCTCTAGAGTGCCCCACCATGGATTCGCTCTTTAACGATTTTTCTTCAAGCTTTCGCAAACTTGGCTCTGATTAATCAAGGCCCCTCTTGCTTCTCATCATTTCTACCAATCGTTTTTGAGGATTTGAGCGAGTTTTGCCGCCCGTTGAACCTCTCTCACCGGTAAGAGGTTCATTTTGTTTCTGTCTATTGGATTTTCTATTTTGTGGATGTTTTGGCTGCTGGAGGAACCCCCTTGATAGCCTAAAACCAACCAATCATTCCAACACTTTTCTGGTGGATTTTGCTTCATTTTTCGGCCATTTCCAGCCGTTTCTAGCAACCCGGCGGTACGTGAGAAATTGTCGTTTTTACTCCAACAAAACACTGGTTTTTGGTTGCACAACCTGCCCTTTCTGCATTCGGGAAAGCAGTTGCTACTTAGTTTGACCTTGCTGCAACCATCATTGTCAAACAACTTAGGCCTTCCCTGTTTAGTGCAGCAATAACTTGCAACTCTTGATGTGGTTGTTGGGCTTACCTCTTTCGTCTTAGCAGCCATGGCCAAGGGAAAAAAGACCAAACTCCCAGCTGAAGCTCGGCCGCCCCACCAAGAATTCCAGCCAGCTTTCAACTGTCTTAGTTTCTATCAAAACGCTGGGGAATGGCCAGCCCTCCACTGTCCAACCGTCCGTCAAGGCAACGACAGTTGGGCAGCCGTCCATCGCCACTGTTTCAGTCAAGGAAACGGCCAAGTCTGGCAACATTACCAAGGTTGGTTCACTTGACTTTCATGGTTTCATTTCCGAATTAGAAGCTTCTCCCTTTGCTACTAAGAATGACGCTAGTACCACCATTGCATCCGGACCATCGCTGCCGACCAAAACCAAAGTCCTTAGGGCTGCAAAAACTTCTTTCACGGGGTTGTTTAGTACTATCCAAAAACTCACAACTGAAAATAAGCTTATGAAATTCAAGGTTGATGATGGAATTCTCACCCTTGAGTCGAACGATTTGATTGACATCCGCACTAAACTGAGATTCTGCCTTGTCGGCTACATCGCCGGCAAGTTCCCGGAATTGAAAGCGATATGTGCACTATCACAATCATTGGGCGCCTCATTTTAGCAACATGACAGTGGGTGGCTAATTTTCAAATTCGCACGTAATGAAGATAAGCAACGCATCTTGGCCGGTGGACCGTATTTTATCTATGGATGGCAAATCCTACTAAAGAATATACCAGACTGTTACGAATTCAAAGAGGATGATATCAACCTTACTCCGGTCTGGGCCATTCTTCCATCACTCCCGCTCGAATGTTGGCACCCGAATGTACTTGGTAAGATCGGATCGAGATTGGGTACCCCCATTGCGATGGATTCACTAACAATGAAGATGGAACATATTTCGTATGCCCACATCTTGGTTGAAGTTGATGCATCCAAGAAGTTGTTGGATCAAGTGGAGTTTATCCTTCCGAACGTTGTGGCTAGGAAATAGCCGATCGTTTATGAATTTACACCCAAGTTCTATTCCGCATGCAACTATTTTGGACACTTGAAAGATTCATGTCAGCCGTCAGCGACTGTTGCTGCAAATGCCCTTGCCGTAGCCGTTAAGTCGATTGCCCTAAAGAAGGTTTCGCCTACTGAGTGGACTGTGGTGCAGCGTCTTCCTAAGAATAATCCGAAGCACCAGCAAGTGGCTGAAGTTGAGCAGCAGCTGGATACGTCTGCGTTCAGTAATGACAAATAGAGACGACTGGGACTGTCTGAGCCAAAATCGAGCACAATTGAAATAGTTCAGAACATGCCCCTACGATCGGCCGTTAGAAGGGCACATTTAGTGGTAGACTCGTCTGGTTCCTCCGATGAACCTGACTCCCCGACATCAACATAGTATTTTATGCTGGGGACTCGACTACCGACTTTACTCCGAATAAATAGAAATTGAAACAGAAGCTAGGAGGGGAGACCCCTCCTCCACCCTCATGAGGATCAGATTCTGGAACGTGAGCGGCTTCAATCGGCCTCTCAAACACAATGGGATAACCCACCTTATTAAGAATAATCAGCTTTGCCTTTTGGGCATTTTGGAGACAAAGCTAGTTGCGATGGCCATTCCAAGAATCATTCACCGTTCATTTTCGGGATAGTGCCAAACCAACGACTTGGACACTATTGCCGGTGGATGTATCCTTATCATTTGGATGTTGTCATCGACCTTCATCCAGAAGATATTTCACCGCAAGTGATCCACTGCCGTATTACAAATAAGTCCTCCCAACTCCCCTTTCACATTTCATTTACTTATGGCATTTACACTGTAGTGAATATGAGGAGTATGTGGGAGAAACTTTTGAAATTGAGGTAGCCGTTGAGTATGCCTTGGCTCATACTAGGTGACTTCAATTGTGTGAAATCTCCAGTGGAGAAACAACTTGTGGTTCTGCCGACTTGGTATGAATTAAAGGACTTTGCCAATTGTTGTCTCACGCTTGAACTTCATGATGCTTTAACAACCGACTGTTTCTACACTTGATACTCCAATAGTGATACCAATCCAGTTTGATGCAAGCTCGACCTGTTCCTTTTGAATAATGATTGGCTCGAGGCGGGACTGCATTGTGCTGCCCATTTCAACCCGTTGGGATGCCTATCCGATCTCTCTCCGGGTATTGTCTCTATTTTTTAGCATCCCACCCCAAGCCTAAACCTTTTCTGTTTTTTAATATGTGGACAACTCATCCAGATTTTATTGCTACAATTGAGGAGGGATGGAGATTGAATGTGGAGGGTACTCCACAATTCAAACTTTATAGAAAACTGAAGGCACTTAAAAGTTCCCTTAAAGCTTTTAACAACCTGCACTACAACCACATTTCAGTCAGGGCTAAGGAGGCGGACCTTGCCTTGCAAGTTGCTCAAAACCACCTCAAATCTGATCCTGGGGATGCTGCAGTTCGGGACTCATTGGGGGATCTTAGGAAGAAGGCCGTATTCCTTGCTGAAGCTATGACGCACTTCTATTATCAATATACAAAGATCCACTTCTTAAAACAGGGGGACTGAAGCACCAAGTTCTTCCATGACATGGTGAAGAGGAGCGCAACCAAGAATTCTATTTTAGCGGTAACCAAAAGTGACGGCTCCATTATTAATTCCGCTCTGGATATTGCCTAAGAATTCATTGGATTCTACACCTCGCTCCTGGGTACCGAGGATCGGATACGACTGGTGGACAATGAGGTGTTTGAATGGGGGTGGCTCTCCTTGGAGCTTGCCTCGAATCTTTGCAGGGCAGTCACACTAGCAAAGGTCAAACTTGCAATTTTCCAGATTAGCGACAACAAGGCACCGGGCCACATCATGTTTCTTCAAGAAAGCATGGAACATTATGGGCGACTTTGTTTGCAGGGCTGTTATAGATTTCTTTAGGAGTGAGCGGATGTTGCGGCAGCTCAATCACACCATTATCGCCCTCGTGCCCAAGTCCGAGCACTCTCCTTCAGTCGCTGATTACCGGCCGATCTCGTGTTACAATGTGATCTACAAAGTTATTACAAATATCATTGCAGATTGCCTTCCCCCCACATTGGAACATCTCACTGATAGTAGCCAAGCAACCTTCGTTGGGGCCGAAACATCACAAACAATATTTTCTTGGCTCAAGAAATGGTTCGACAGTACTTGAGGAAGCGGATTTCACCTCGTTGTACTATTAATGTCGACCTACGTAAGGCCTTTAACTTGGCCTCGTGGACGTTTCTCTCCCGAGTCATCCACAGATATGGCTTCTCTCTACTTTTTATATCTTGGATTATGGAATGTGTGTCCACTACTTCCTTTTTAGTGACATTGAATGGCTCCTTACATGGATTTTTCTCGGGGAAAAATGCCTAAGGCAAGGAGACCCGATGTTGCCGACCCTCTTCCTTCTTTGCATGGACTTATTTTTACGTCTGATCAAGAGGAATACTTCAAACTCTGACTTCAACTTCCACCTAAAATGTGAGAAGTTGAAGATTACCCACCTCCTCTTTGCTGATGATCTTATGTTGTTTTTTCTCGAGAAGACCTTCCATCTATCCACATTTTGATGGAATGTCTCCAAGAGTTTAGGGACGTTTCTAGCCATGCCGTCAACACTTTCAAATCAAACATCTTTACAGCAGACATTCGGAATGATGTGCTGGACAGAATCCTTGCCAGGACGGAGTTTGCTAGAGGCGACATGCCTGTCCAGTATCTTGGAATCCCACTTACGGCTAAGCGGTTTTCAACCACTGCCTACTCGCTCTCTTGTGGACCAGATTGCAGGTTGTATTGGCAAATGGGCGGCTAAGTCCTTCTCTTTTGCAAGCCGTTGGAACTTATACGTTCCGTTATTCAAGGTGTGGAGTGTTTTTGGCTCCAAGTTTTCCAACTGTAGTTATTGATAAGATTCACCAATTGTGCAGGGCCTTCATCTAGAATTCTAAGAGAGCACCGGTGGCCTAGGAAAAAATTTGCACCATTCAAGTTTTCCAGGATGGAATGTTTCTCTCCTTGCTCTAGTTTTGTGGAACATTCATAACAAGGCAGACACGTTATGGGTTAAATGGGTCAATGAGGTCTACCTCAGACGGGCTTCAATTTGGGATTGGCAGCCGAAGAAGGGTGACTCTCCACTCCTTTGACGACTTGCCGACATACGAGTCAGAATTGTCACTGCTTTTGGCTCTACAGACGCAGCAGTTCAGTGTATGGCGGAGTGGTCCAACAGTAAGGGACTTGAGACGTCCAAAACCTATGAGTACTTCAGGCGGAAGCTTACTAGATAACTTTGGAAAACTGCAATTTGGAAGGCATTCATACTGCCTAAGTACTCATTAATTTTGTAGCTTAGACTATGGGAAAGATTGGCAACACGTGACCGACTTGCCTTCCTACAGGAGGAATCATCGTGCTTGTTGTGCATTAACAATAATGAATCGGCCGAACATCTCTTCTTCGAATGCCCCTTCAGTGATTATGTTTGGTCGCATATTCGACAGTGGCTAGGCATCACCCATCGTATGTCAACCATTCTCAGTGAGGTCAAGTGGCTCAAGAAAGGGAAGACTGGCTCCTCTGTGTAGAACAAAACGCGCATCTCGCTTTGGCATGCACGGTGTACAACTTTTGGAGGCACCAAAACGAAATTATCTTTGATGGCACAACTCGAAATCCTGAGGGTCTTGTAGTTTCCATTAAAATTACAGTGTATAGGCCCATTTTTACACTCTTCCCATATGGATTTTGATTGCACTTTTAACCACAAAGTGGATCTTTTGAATCTGTTTGGGTATGCCCGGAGTATTTTATAAATATATTCTTGTATGAATGCACTTACATTTCACCAAAAAAAAAAAACAAAAATATTTTCCCTTGTTCGAGCAGTAAATATTGAAATGGCCGAGGAGCGCACTTTTTTCGTATCTCCCTCAACCGATATCCAAGTCACGTGCCGCTTGAACCGTTGCGTAGCCTACGACTTCTACATCACAACACACGAGTTTCAGCCCCATCCGATCATCCGTCAAAGAGGAATTGCCCACGCAATATTATAAAAACCCATTCTCGCCACTGCACTGGCAGGCTCCTAACATCGTCGTCGTTTCCTACTCAAACAGAACCGTCTAACTCTGAAACATCTTGGAGGTGTAGCCAACATACCTAGATACTCGCCATTGAAACAGTTTTAAAAATCTACAAAGATAAAACACTCTGCTCACACATTTGTCTCCTGCTCACTCGCATGGTGGCACCCAATCGTCGCCCTTATATCTCCATGCCCAAATGTCTTTGGAATGACTTCATACTTGGCGGATAACGTCTCCCCAGAACGAAAGTTTTGCAATCCCCACAGTTAAAAGTCTCTGCTCGAAGGCCGTTTGCGCACCTGCGTGCCTGTCGCATCCCCTAGCCGCCTGCACGTCCTTCGCAAGTCACTGCCAACCGTCTAGGCCAAGGTGCGGCAGGTGATATCTGGGCAACAGTCGTCGCTCAGAGAAGAAGGGCGACTTTCGTCGCCCAGGCTCCGTCGCCGGCCAAGAAGAAGATTATTTTATTTAAATGTAAAAAAAATTAATATTTTTAAATTTTAAATATTAATAATTATAAAATTATTTTAATAAATAATATAATTTAATATAATTTATATTAGTTTTTTGGTATTTTGATATTAATTAGTATTATTTATAAATAAATAAAATGTATTTAAATTAATAATAATAATCTAATTGAGTCAATTAAATATATAAATTTAAAATATATTTAAAAGAATTATATGTTTTTATATATTAAATTGATATATTTCATAAAGAAATATAATTTATTGTAATATATTTGGACTCAATAAATAATTTAAATTAATTAAATATATTTAAATAAATAAGCATATAAATAAATTGATTTAAAATATATTTATATGAAAAAAAGGGGCAAAATGGACATTATACACTTAAAGTAATCCCCAAAAAAGATAAAAAATGAGATCCATTCGCACAATAGGCGAGTGTAACACACTCTCTGTTAGTTGCTAATGGAGAGGGAGTTTTTTACTATATTTTTATAAAATATAGGATTTTTTTTTTTAAAACACAGAAGGATTTTTAGTTAAATTTTAAAGGACTGGGAGATTTTATACAATTTACTCTAAATAATATTAAAAAATATAAAAAAAAATATAATATAAAATCCAATCCGTCTATGTCCACTATTCTATCTATAGTTTTACAAAATGCTCGAGAACACCTGAAGGGAAAACGAACACTACCCGCAAACACACAGCACAAGAGAATGGCCACAACTCTGAGCTTCATGCTTCCCAACCCACCCACAACCAATCCTCAACTTTCATTTCCCAAGACTTCTTTCCTCTCTCTCTCTACTACACCAAAACTCACAACTCATTTTCCTTCATCTCTTCCCTTGGCTTCTGCAAGAGTCAAGAAGACTCAAAAGCGCATACTGCTTTGTAGCAGCACTCCAATTGTCTCCACAAACACAACCCATTATGAGGTAATCAATATTACTGCTGAAAGCTATGTTTTTTGATCGGCCCGCCAAAATTATTGTGGAAAAAAAAGAAAAAAGAAGCAATATTATTGCTTATAGTGATTGTTGCTTTCATTATCAATTGGGTTTTGCTAGGAAATGCTGGGAAAATACATGTTAGCTCCAAATTCTGTTTGAAGGTTGAACTTTTGGGGTGTTTCAAGTGTTAGAGAAATTGTGTAGTAATTTAGTTCATTGTTAATCTGAGCAGATAGTTATGGTTTGATAATTTCTGCAAGTTTTCTTGATGTTTGCTGTGATTATTGGATTCATAGGGTTCTTTCTTTTTGTGTTTTACCCCTTTTGGGTTGACTAATGATGAAATTGCATGTTGGTTGGGGAAGAAACTTCAACATTCTGTTTCATGGTCTTATTTCTGAATCTTATTATCTCATGGTTCTTGAACATTATTTTGCTTGGTGTAGCTCACCGTTGGTGTGTTCGGTCCCCTCGTTTCTGGGGATAAATCGAGCATTAACATTTGAAACGAATTTCAGTAACTTTGCATTGCACAACATCTCATTGAAGTTAAAAGGAAAAAGAGAAGCTACGGAACCTTGAGCGAGAAGCAGAGAGAGAAATTTTTGCTCGGCCAGCTAGATGGTATGCGATAATTCTGAAAATCGGACAAAACTAATGTCAAGATGTTACTTGTTACATTCATGTGCGGATGCCTGAACCTTTTAATATATATATTGTATAAATGAAAATAAAAATTTTCAGTACATCCGTTATAGAAATTATCCTGTGAAACTCTTTCTGAACTATCGGGAGCTCGAGAAAAAGGTTAGGGAATACATTAATGTTGTATGGAACATCACTATGCTGAATCGAAAAGCTTGCAGTCCAATTACTATATTATGATGGAAGCGACTCCATGGATCCCTGAAATGTCAAGAACATGCTTTCATTCCAAAATGAATTATTAACTTCCATCTTATAGGATATATATACCATTTTTTTGCAAGTATCTCTATCCCATTTGCTAATTACCTTTTGCCATGTGATTGTTTCAATTCAATATCAATGATCTTGGTTCAGTGTGCTATTTGTCAGTTAAGTATATTTTGCTTAATACTTTGAAGTAGTTATAAACATTAGATATGAAACATTACCATCTCCTATATGAATCCCTTAACTCCAATCTCTTTGTGCTGATTCCTGCCTAAGAAACACAAGGAAAAGTTGTTTGGCAGATCAAAATATGCAAATCCAACAGTCCTCTGGGCTCCAGAGCTAATTGCTATTTGATCATCTAAATTGTCTATATATGATATTTGGATGAGTTAAAACTAAGCTGTGCATCTTGTTTTCAGATTGAAATCACAAAAGGTTTCTTGACACTCCAGCTAAATATTACTTCATACTAAATGGGTTACTTTCTGCGCTTGGTGCTTCCAGAGATAACTAAGTTAATCTAACAAATGCATCTTCTATCAGGATAGCATTCACGAATTACATGCTTTATACATAAAACTTGAAATCATGGTGTATGTTACTGACATGGACATTCATCGAAATATATGGAGCCACCTGGAAATACATACTTTCAAGTTTGAACCAATCTCCATTTTGTATCAAAATACAATATCCAATTGCGGCTGCCAGAAGTCTTAGAATTTAGTCTGGAGTAGGTTAAAAGGATTCTTACTCTTTGTTCATATGAAAAGTTAAAGTTGCTGCAACCCTACTGGATACTCAAGCAAAATATGCTATTTACTGCAATAACTCAAATCCAAATCATTTTTCACTTTTTTATGGTTTAGCTCTTTTTTTAAATATGTGAATCATCATCCCCTCCCTCCAGAGAATTTTCAGAATTATGTTTTATGTAATTCTTCTGATGAAGTCCTTTGTAGAACTTTTAAAGTTTGCTAACTGCTTACCAATTTTTTGTTAGCCTATTTAACCTGGCATCAGTTTTAAATCCATAAATCACATTTTGTCAACCAAATTTGGATATGACTGATGTGAGATAAGAATGATACTTAATGCAGTTTTATGATGATTCATCAGGTAGAGTTGTTGAGATTGGAACTTGAGGATGAAAACATAAGTCCTGGGGAGATCTTTGTAGATGCAAGGGAGAGCTCTTTGGTAATTAGAGTTCAGCATTCTGGACATCAAAAGACACTCTTGGATACCAATACTCTCTATGGGATGATAAAGCCTTCCGAAACAATATGGTATCATATCTGCTCTTGATAATTGATCCACCAATAATCATTACAAACATTTCATCACTGAATTGGACATTGGAGTCTTAACAGGTATATAGATGACGCTCAGCTGGTTGTTAACTTGAAGAAGCAAGACCCAGAACTAAAATGGCCCGACATCATGGAATCGTGGGAGTCTTTAACAACAGGGGTCATGCAGCTATTAAAAGGAACATCAGTCTTTTTAGTTGGGGAATCAACAGAAATAAACCACAAGATTGCTCGAGAATTAGCAGTTGGTCTTGGGTATGGACCCCCGTTTTATATGGACTAAAAAGTGATATACTAGAGAGATAAATTGGACTCTTTAATTAATGAATATTTGTAGACTCAATCTTTATCTTCTCTCTCTATAGCTTTCTGATTTTTCCTAAGAGCTACCTGTCTATTAATCATTCTTGCTTTATTAGTTTGACATGGCATTGTTCATGAAACCCAGTTCCTAATATGATAATGTTTTTTCCATTTAGAATGAAAAAAGAAGGAAAGATAAGTAATTTAATGTATATATTGATCTGACTTCTATTTCGATTGAACTTGTTTTTCCGTTCCCCTTAATCTCAACTGAATTGCTATATGTATCTGCAGTATGAAGTATTTATTGTTGACTAGGGAAACTATTATGCTTAGTTGGGCTCACTTCCTGGCATGATTTCTCCATGTTCCCTAAAGAGTTCCTTACTCCTATCTTGATAGATATACTCCACTCAGCACAAAGGAGCTTCTGGAAGCATGTACCAAGCAAACAATTGATTCATGTGAGTAGAAGAGTCGTGAATCTTTCTCATGCACACACACACACACACACACTGAGTAGATGCAGTGTTTTTGTTTACTGATAAAATTCATTAATCCTGGAGGTCTAATATGACTCTAATAGAAAACAATGTTTCAAGGACATTGTTAATATGCGAATGAAATGGCTCATCTATTGTGGAATCAAGATGCTATAAAAAGGTGAAGTTTTAGCCAATATTGAAGCTGTGTGACTTTGACATAGAAAGGGATAGTCCAATTGAGTTGATTCATAGAAACAAGTCTCTTGCAAGTGCCTTTCTTGTCTATTTCTAGATGCCAATTTCAGTCATATCATCATTATTTTGCAATACTCTGCATGTATCAACAAGGTGTGAAAATGAGATGCGACCATCTATCTTCAGTTGTTTTTTGAATCTGACATCCTGCGTCAAAGTTTCTCCCTCTCATCAAGCTAAAATATGGGTTGTGCTTTCTTGTCAGACATTTCCCTCATTTGATCTCTTGAAATGTTTTCTTGCATATGCTTCCTTGTGAGATATGTTTTGGAACATATCTTAAAACACATTTTCCACTTTTGAAAGAAATATCACGTCAACCCTAATCATTATATTTTATCATACCGTCTTACACATTACATCAAATCATTATTGCTTCTTATCTTACATTCTAATACATATTAAGAACTCCTCTCCATCTCAATGGAACTACTTCTATATCATTTTCTCAATGAGATGAGGAGAGATAAGATGACATATCATAATCAGAGCTCTATTTTCTTTGTCTATCCCATAGTTAGAGTTGATTAAGAATAGATAACATCAGAAGTTCTAAAATTTTCAGGTTTCTTGACTTGTTCTTAGCTCCTGTGACTTGAATTATGTCTTACTAACGATGTTCAATTTCACGGATGCTGCTTCAAACAATTGTTTTAGATCTTGCATTGAGTCAACTAATCCCTTATTAGCTTGGATTACGCGTTTTGCTTTCTACATTAATATGTTTAAGCAATTCCAGGGATAACTGAGGAGGGCTCAGATGCTGTAGCAGAAGCAGAAGGTGCTATACTAGAAACTCTTAGTAGGTAACACCAGTACATCATTCACCAATCACATTACTTGGTTATACACTCCTTACCTTTGACAAGTTTTCACTTGGTGACGGCATGCTGCTAAGCTAATCGTTTTGTAAATGATGGTTTTTCCAGTCAAGCCAGAGCAGTTGTTGCAACTTTAGGAGGGGAACAAGGTGCCGCCAGGAGGCCTAACAAATGGCAACATCTTTTCGCTGGATTTACAGTTTGGTTATCACAATCTGAAGCTGCAGGTGATGATTATTCCTCTCGAGTGTTTTTAAGTGTGAAAGTAGCGTAAACATTTTATATCTACAGCATAGGGTCAACTGCATAGTAATTTCTATTTCTTGATTGGTTGTGGGAATATATTACAACCATACTCCATCTGTCAGAAACCAATATGATGATGAAAGTTTCTGTGAGATATTATATCTTATTGAAAGTTTTCTTGGGGGAAGTAAAAAGGAGGGAGGAGGTAAACCTGAAGACATTGCCAATCTACACAAGTACACCTGAAAACCTGAAAGCTAAAACGATATAGTATAATTTATAGCAAGTGAGAAACCAAGAGAAGAAAAGATAAAATGAAATACCACAGTGGAGAGAATTTCCATCAGTACATCAATAGTGTATTTGACAACTAGATCTCACCTCAAACGGTATGGTATGATAGTGATGCAGGCAGCTAAGCATGTAAAAACTGCATCAGGAGATTGAGATCCGCATATTGTTATGAAGTGAACTCCAATGATGAACTCTAAATGAATGATCTTCCTGACTCTTTGCTTTTCTTAATCCTTCCACATTACTGCAGTTATTCTTCTTCAAATATCTTTCATTTTGTTTCTTGGTGAATCATTCATGTAGGAGCTCATATGATCTCTGTTCATCTGGGATATTTTTTAATATTAGTTACAATCACTAGATTAATTGCCATTTATTCTTTTTTCAACTTGATGAAGCACCATCTCCAAATTGATTCACAAAGTCTGTCAACATAATTATGTGCCACTTGCAATTAAAGACTCTTCCAAAAGTTCTTCATTTATCTACTAGAATTTGAGGTCTTTGATCATTAAGTTATAAACATATGCATGGCCCGTATATTGGTGAGAGTTGATGTTGCTCTTCATCTTCTTGTAGGACCTCTACTTCACTTTTGGTTGCATAAAGTTAATGGAGCACGTGTACTGAAAATGAAGTACCATATCATTCCCCCTGACAACTTGCTTTTATGTTTTCCCAGACAGTGTGTTTTGTTTATATATATTACACTTTAGCTTCACCAGAGCTAATGTGCTGGAAGTCCAGAACTGATGCAACTGGGTGCATGGCATGATTTGTTCTCATGGAATTTTAAATTTATGTATCTTTTTTGGTTAGCTTGAAACTGAGGAGGTTCTCTTTATAATATTTTCTTATAATCTTTTACTGTCACCTTTCCTTGGAACATTCGACATATGATGTTAGTCATTTGCGAAGTAATGGGGAGAAAAAATGATGTAGTGGTAAAAACTGCTGCATGATTATCTATACACTGATGAAGTTTATGTGTTAAAGATTGCGTCAAACTTGTCACAGTAGCAATTCTTTGCCCTTGTTGTCGGTTAACTTGGTAGAAATATGAAATATATACTAACCAATTAGCATTACGCATTCACATATTCCATGCCAAAGTTTATGAACCTAAAGCCTCGCATAGCACTAGTTATACGTTTTTTTTCATGAACATTGTACACTATAGACAAAATGGGGACAGTTAGACAAATTCTTTTTGTTATTAATTGTGATATCAGATGAAGAATCAGCAAAAGAAGAGGCCAAGAAGAACATCCGAGACGGTCTTCAAGGCTACACTAATGCAGAAGTAGTAGTGAAGCTTCAAGGTTGGGATGCCACTTACTCCAAAACTGTGGCTCAGGCATCATTAAGTGCTCTCAAACGCCTGGTTTTGTCGGATAAAGATCTCACAGGTGTGCTCATACTCAGTCTTTGCTTTCCCTGTTATCCTTATTTTCAATGTTGTTTCAACTTGATTAAGTTTTCTTTGAGCAACTCCTGTTCTCCTCAGTATTTGGCAGTGGAGATTAGTAACAAAATTTAGTTATAAATAACATGCCTTCTATTTTTCTGTCGCATATCCTATTTCCATACCAATAAATGAGGTTCTTCTGTCACAAATTCGTCTGTTTCATATTGATAAAGAATATGTGTCCCCATGAACATATAGGTATGTAACTCACAGCAGCAGACAAGAAGCGGAAACATAAACAAAGATATGACTGAACATGCTGCGTCTTTAATTGTATTTACATTCAGTTCTGATGTTGCTGAGCTAACGACAAGAAAAAATATCAAGAAAAGCAAGTTCATATTAGCTGATATGCAATATTTCCTGTTTGCTGAGAAAAGTTTACTCCCTTGAAGGTAGGAAAAGTCTGTATATAAGACTAGGATGCCGAGGGGATTGGCCGGATATCAAACCTCCTGGCTGGGATCCGTCGACTGGAGCTGCTCCTCCATCATAAAGCTGGACAGGATACAAGAAGACCAACAGAGAACACTCCCCTTTCCTCCATTTTAAACGTATATATTCTGCTGTTCTTGATTGAAGTTCTCCATGTACTGGATCATACTGTATATGAAAATTGATTCTTTTTAGAAATTTGTCAATTTTCACAGCTTTCAATGTGCTGTTTTTTGAGCTAATATTAGAAGAAATTCCACAAGTATGACTTAAGAAGTTCTTGCAAAAACTCTTAAGAGGGTGCTTGGGTGAGTTTATAATCTAGGGTGTTTGGGTGAGTTTATAAGCTCTCTCTTTTTTTTTTTGAAAAACGAAGATACCTTCATTACTTAAAGTGAAAATATGTACAATCATGCTCACTCTAATTGATACTACTCAAACATAAATGAAACAGTGCACATCATATAATACTAGAACCAGCCCCTACCCACTACCAAAGCTCCCTCTTCCTATCTCTGAAGACATGTTGACGGCCTTTGTACTCGCAACGCAACCACTGCTGCTTTATAATCCTTGCCAACACGATGAGCATTATAGACAACTCCTAGCGGAGTGAGTCCCTTGCCCTCCATAACCAGTTCGCATCGGTGTTTCCACAACCCCCAACATATGATAAGAAATCGATCTCTTGCCTCCCTCCCCATTCGCTGATATACATCAAACACCCCCCAACATATGATAAGAAATCGATCTCCTGCCTCCCTCCCCATTCGCCGATATACATTCGCCATCCATCCCAAACTGAACCCTCCAAGCACGTCAATTGTTGTGTGGGGAAATTTGCTAGCGCCAACACCTGTCTCATAGAAAGCAATGTAGCAGCACATGCTGCAACGTCTCTTCCTCAACCATGCAGATAGTACAGATGGTACTCACCATTGAGTTCCTTTTAGCCAGATTGGTTGTTGTTGGAAGAGCCTCGTGACAAACACACCAAACAGAAGTACGAACCTTTGGTGGCGTATGACTTTGCCAAATAAAATCCCACTGTCCATGAACCCAATCGAGATTCTCACGCTCCCTCGAGCTTGATGGCCTTAATTGCTGCTCCGTTTGTAGTTCTAGTTGATATGCGCTTCGTATCGAGAACTCCCCTTTACGTGTGTAATGCCATATAAACACGTCCGGCCTCCCCATCCTATTCAACGGCATCTCCAAGACAAGATTTGCATCATCCACATCAATTACTTGCCGCACTAGATCTGTTTGCCAACAGCCCGTATTCCTATCTATAAGCTTAGCCACTCGTGCCTCCGAATGAAGAACGCGTGGGGCGGAAGTGATTCGAAAATTCATCGGGCGTGGTAGCCACCTATCCCGCCAAAGCCGTACTCCAACTCCTGACCCTATTTGCCACCGATACCCACTGATGAGTAGCTCTCTAGCTTCAATCATACTACGCCACGTTAACAAAGGTCGCAACCCCACCCGTGCTACTAAGAACGACGACCCGTGAAAATACTTAGCTTGTAATGTCCGACTTAGCAAGGAATCATGCTGTTTGAGCAACCGCCACCCTTGCTTAGCCAATAGTGCTTGATTAAAAGCTTTCATCTCCCTAAATCCGAGGGCACCTTCCTTTCTTATAGGACACATCTTTTTCCATCCCACCCAATGAGTCATTCTCTCCCCCTTGCTATGCCACGAAAAGTTAGCTGCTTCTATGTCGCGTAAAAAAAATAGTCTGGCAGACGAAAACATGACATAACATATGTAGGGATTGATTGTCGTACCGCTTTTATGAGAACACCACCACCCAGCTGTGAGAGTAATCTATTATTCCACCCCTGGATGCGGCTCCAAATTTGATCTTTAATTCCTTAGAAAATCTACTTTCTGGATCTCACCGCCACCGCCGACAAACCCAAATATTTCTCGTGCCTCATAACCAATGTCACTCCAATGATATCTGTAACCGTGCCTCTCCACTTCGCTGATATTACGACTAATCACTATACTTGACTTCTCAAAGTTTACTTCCTGCCCCGACGCCTGTCCAAACACCTTTAAAACCCGCTTGATCGCTGACATAGACTCTTCTCGGGCTTCACCAAATATGATCGTGTTGTCAGCAAATAAGAGTTGTGAAGTGCGAGGAGCTTCCCTAGAGATTGAAATTCCTATAGTGTCGCCCATTCTCTCCGCTTCCTGCATCATACAATTATACACTTCTGCAACAAATAAGAACAAATACGGCGATTGGGGATCCCCCTGCCGTAGTCCTCGTTGTGGCATAAAGTAACCAAATTGAGTACCATTAAGCATAAGAGAGTAAGAGACAGATGTAACTAAACTATAATCAACCTCACAAACCGCTCGTGTATACCTAGCCTATAAACTACCGCCCTAAAAAAGCCCCATTCACCCAATCATAAGATTTACTCATGTCTAATTTAAGGGTAAAATGGCTTACTTTACCACGGACACGCTGCCTAATGAAGTGATTCAATTCAAAAGTCACTAGGACATTATCAGTAATTAATCTACTCGGGATGAAAGCTGACTGAGATGGTGAAATAACCACGTCAAGAATAGACTTCAACTGATTAGCAACACATTTGGATACAATCTTGACAATGGTATTACACAGACTAATCAGACGAAAATGTGCCACCGTTTCCGGCGCCAAGCACTTAGGGATTAATACTATATGAGTAAAATTCATCTTATGCAGTAATGGCCCGGAATTAAGGTTATGGAGCACGCACTTGACCACATCAGTATTAATGACATGCCAGAATTTTAGGTAAAATAGAGGGGGCATACCATCAGGACCAGGAGATTTCAATGAGGACATACTAAAGATAGCGTTACAAACCTCTTATTCCGTGAACGGTTGAATGAGTGCATCGTTCATGTCAGCCGTTACCTTAGGTCTCACAGTGTTCAAGATTTCTTCAAGTAATTGATCAGATGGGCTACTACTAGCGAATATGTTACAAAAGTAGTCTAGAAGGACCTCTTGTACCCCTTCTGGGTCCTCACGCCAGTTTCCCCCCACATCCTTGATCCGCCAGATTGTATTATATTTCTTACGGGAGGTAGCGGTCGCATGAAAAAATTTGGTACTCCTATCACGATCATATAACCAATGCACCTTACTTCTCTGCTGCCACATCATGTTTTCATTTGACTTGTATTCCTCTAATTGCTGCATGAGGTTCTGAACATCTCTTCTTGTTGCTTCATCGAAATGGCCATGTTGTTTAGCTGCTATTCGATCTTCATTTTTTGATTTTTCTAGTCATATTCCCAAAGTCTGTTTTCTCCCACCATAACAACTCTACATGAAAATTCTTAACCTTTTCCCATACCGACAAATTCAGGATCCTTATAAGCTATAGCCTGCCATGCCGACCTCACTACCTCTTGACAGCATGGCGAAAACCACATTGCCTCAAATCAAAACCTTTTACTATACCGTGTCGAAACTGTAGGTGAACTCGATGTCAATTGTATGAGCAGTGGGTAGTGATCTGAGTGCACTAGCGGTAGATGCGTCACTCATGCATTAGGGTATTGGGATCGCCCTGGCATATTACCACAAGCTCGATCCAAATACGCCCGGACTGTATGGGGATGCTCCTTTCGATTCCACCAAGTGAACTTCGACCCTCATAGCTTATATCCAAAAGATTGCTTTGTTGTAGTGCATTTCGAAAATCACAAATTTGCCATTCCGGTTTAGCTATACCCGTCTTCTCTTGCTGGAATAAAACTTTGTTGAAATCCCCGGTGCACAACCATGGCATAAAGGATTCTTGACTTAGTCGAGCAAGTGTCTCCCACGATGTTTTCCTCCGAGTCACCTCCGGACTGCCATAGAAACTTGTAAATCTCCATTTACCGCTTTCCTCAGTCCTATGAATTTTTGTGCCAATGTAGTCTGTAGAGTATGAACGAATTTGCACTACCTGCATTCTATCTCAAAGCAACATCAGTTCCCCTGACCTCCCTCTCGTAGCCACCTCAACCCCAAACATGTCCAATTTATTATGAAAAAACTAAAAATTCCTCCTACTACACTTGGTCTCACATAGAAAGACCAAGGATGATTTATATAAATGGAAATACTCCCCGAGTTTCCCAACTGTCCAAGGACCCCCCAATCCTTGGCAGTTCCATGCAATGACGATCATGGCTCTCACGCAACCTCCTCCGTTGAAATTGAAAGCTGAATCTTCTTGGATTGAGGCGAGCTCAATGTAGCCAAAAGCTTACATTTTTTTTTTCTGTTGATTTAGACTTAATCGTGACTTTCCTAGCTTGTTTGCGAGGATATGCATCTGAGCCTTGGCCTATCTCAAACGTGAGGGGAATCAACACCAAATAAATTTGTCATTACTGACATCTTACATCTTATAAATTCCTTCACAAACTTATTTTAAAACTAAAATTTAACATCTAATAAGCTCTAAAAGATTTTTTTTTTTATAAGATATACGAACTTATAAGATCTTTTAAATAAGCTTCGCCAAACGCCCTTCGCTTCGAATCATGTTGAGAGCTTATAAAAGTTAAACAATGTTCGATAAAGTTTTTTAGAGGATGAGCTTTATGAACTTATAAACTCCCTTAGAAAAGTAAGAGCTTATAAACTCTTTTAGAAAATTAAGGAGTTCTCAACTTATTTTTAAAATTTAACAAACCCATTATAATCATATTGATTATAGAATTGCAATATTAATGTCTTATAAGCTCCATAATATTATTCACAATTAGTTGGGTAATTAATTTGAAATTATCAAATCCATGATAATATATCTTTCGAATTTATTTGGATCATCTTAAATATAAAAGATTTGATTTCTAGTTTTAAACTATATTTTATTGAATATTGATGGGATATAGAGTCACTTGAAAATCTTTCTTCAAACTAGTTTGGCACGGAAAGATTATGTTTTTAAATAAATAAATAAATTATGAATTATTCAAAACTTCAAATATAATGATAAGTGAAGAAATAATTCAAAATTTAACATCAAAGTAACTAATGTTATCAGAATACAAAAAAGTTATTAAATATACAAATAGTTTTAAATTATATAAAAATATATTTATTTAAAAAAAATATGTGTATCTTCTGATAAAATATAATGATCATGCATGGAATAAGAGGAAGAATGTGTGGGAGATTCTTCATATTACAATGCAGTGATAATACTTTTGAGCAGTGATGTTTTTTTTTACACATTCCCTTAAAGCAATATTTAACCAAGTAAATAAGAAAAGTTGCATAACTCATTATTAATAATTAAGTATAAATGTAAAATACTTTGACCTTACCAACTGAAGGTCATCATTATCATCATTGTTGTTTCATGAGATGCATTCTTACAAATATTGATATTCGGACAGTTCAATAGTAGCACTAAAATTTTGGAAGTCGTCACTTTCAATAATAGAAATATCAGTGTAGGGAGAGATATGAATATAGAGAGGAAATTTTTCGTATTAACATAACATAATATTTTCATAATATGCGACTGACAAGGGATTAATGGAATCGTTCATGAAAAGCCAAAAATATCCTCATGAATGGTTAATATTGTAAGGAACACCTGAAGAATCCAAGTTAATCGGGTCGTCGGTTTGGGTTGTTCCAGACCCGTGACCCGACTCGGGTACACACTCTGTGGATCCATCGGGTCGGGTCGCAGGTGACCCGTATCCGACCCGCTTCTGTGACCAGACCCATATAACAACCGCTAGCAACCGTTGATCTTCACACTTACGGACTCGGATGATGCCATGTGGAAGCATATGAATGGACCCGTCAAGCAAGCAGATGGACCCACCTGGGTACTATAAGTGCTTCATACCTAATTCATTTATGGGTAACATTTTAATGACACACCTACATACTTTAGATTGCTTTGAATTGATATTTCACTACTCACTCTATCTCGAACACTTCACTGACTTAGGTATCGAAGGGTCTTGGCTGGGTACTTACCAGCGAGCTTAACGATCTGCCCTCTTTTATCAAGACCACAACATACCGAGGACAAGAGGAGACAGAGACTCCGCGACCTCGGATCATTGGCGTTGTCTGTGGAAAATTGAAAAGAGAACTTGAGAATTCGAGATGGAAGGTACTCCTAGAATAGAACTTACTCAGGAGGAATCAAGGCCACCGGAGGAACACACTCCTGCAAGACGAGAATAAGACATGGTACATATATCTAGAGAGGAGCTGGAACGAATAATTGATGCAGCTGGTAGAAATGCCATGGTTGAATATGAAAGGAGAACACTCACGCCTGCTGCTCGTGAACCTGTAAGGAGGCAACTGTTCAAAGAAAATGAGGTAGCGAGGGAGCTAAGAGAGGAGACGAGCAGAGTTGATCGTGAAAGGAACAAGGATCTGAAAAAGGTCAAGAAGCTTTGGATACAGGATCGAGTAAGAGAGGAAGAAGGAGGGAGCTAGCAATATCGTGGGCGGAAGTGGATGATGTGGGCAGGCAGATAGAAAGGTTGGGGCAACAAATAGACGAGCTGAAGAGACATGGATAAATTGTGGCACAAAATAGAAATTCCCCTTTTACAAACAAAATTCTTATGGAGGTGGTAGATACCAACTTCAGGTTGCCAGACCTCCTGAAATATGACGGTGCCAAGACCTGCAGGAACATGTCTCTGCATTTGAACTGGTAATGAATCTTTACGGACAAATTGACCCTATAAATGCAAAACTATTTATTACTACCTTGGCAGGCGCAAGAGTGGTTCACCAGCTTACCAAGCGAAACCATAGAATCTTACAGTCAGTTGATACAGAAGTTCACGTTCTATTTCGCAAGTAAAAAGAAGGCAAGGAGGTCAGCGACCTATTTATTCACTAATAGACAGTGGGAGGATGAGTCTTTGAAATGTTTCACAGGAAGGTTTTAACAATGAAACTTTGGAGGTACATGATCCAAGGATAGATAGGATAGTGAGCATATTGATACATGGTTTGAAGAGAGGACCTTTCGCCTAGGCCTTAGCACGAGATCCACCAGAAGATGTGGAATAGTTGATGCAGTTAACCCATAAATATATTAATGAAGAGGAGATGAACACAATGAAAGAAGGAGAATGGGCGAGCTCTGACAGGCGAGATAGAGGTCATGACGGGAGAGAGCAGATAAATCGGTTTGATAAAGAAAGACACTTGCCATACAAATCAAAGTATCTCAAGTATACTCCTTTAAGAACTACTAGGGCAAGAGCATTGATGTTGGTAGAGAAAGCAAATCTGTTACAGTGGCCGCAAAGAATGAGGGCCACACTGGCGAAAAAGTATTCGAGGAAGTATTGTAGGTTCCACATGGATAAGGGTCACGATACAGAGGATTGCTATCAGTTGAAAGATGAGATAGAGAGGCTTGTGAGATAGGGATATTTTAAAGAATAAATTTTAAGAGAATCAAAAGTCGAGGATAGAGAAGGAGGGAATGAGCTAAAAAACGAGAGGAGAAGATCTAGGAGCATAAAGAGATTCAGAGAAAGGAATAGAGAGCAAGGCAACATAGATAATGCTCAAGTGAAAGGAGTCATCCATACGATAGCAGGAGGACTAGCAGGAGGAGATTTAGGTAGATCAAGAAAAAGGTTCAGTAGATACCTAGAGTCTGATAGGAGAAGTTATCAAATTATGAGTGCAGATAAGAGTGATGAAAATTATGTTAGGAGAAGGGGATTTGGATGTGAATAAGGGGTTGCAGAATAATCCCATGGTTATCAGGATTGACATAGCAAACTTTGTGGTACACAAGGTGTTGGTGGATAATGGGAGTTCTGTAAATATATTGTTCATGGACGTGTTAAGAAAAATGGAAATAGGGGTCACAAGCTTGCGACCTGTGAGCACTCCACTCATATGGGATTTGGAGGTAGTGAGGTGATACCCTTGGGAACAATTGACTTGCCATTATCGATGGGAATCGAGCCTCGAAGAGACATTGATGATGAAATTTCTGGTGGTAGATACTCCTTTTGCGTATAATGTTATGTTAGGGCGACCAGGTTTGAATCTATTTCGTGCAGTAGTATCTACCTTTCATTTAAAGATGATGGAGAGGAGAGAACTAGTGAAAGAGCACAAGAGAGATAGAGTTGGTTCCTGGTGAACCAGAGAAAACGACAAGGATTGGATCACGACTTAGCACACAGATGGAAACTCTCACGATAGAGTTTCTAAGGAGAAATAATCATATGTTTGTGTGGAACCCTTCAGATTTCAATGGAATAAATTCGAAGTTGATTGTACACAGGTTAAACGTAGACCTGCAGGCTAAGCCAGTGAAGTAGAAAAGGAGGTCGTTAGGGATGGAGCGCAATAGAATAATTAAGGAAGAGGTAGGAAGTTATTGAAAGCGGGATATGTTGCTGAGATACAGTACACAGAATGGCTATCCAATGTGGTGGTGGTGCTGAAGGCAGTTGGAAAATAGCGAATGTGCACGGACTTTACAGACATGAGCAAAGCATGTCCTGTGGACCCCTATTCACTACCTCCAATTGACTTGCTAGTAGACTCTACCACAGGATGCGCTCTGTTTAGCATGATTGATGCATACCAGGGATACCACCAAATATTCATGGCCGAAGAAGATCGAGATAAGACTTCTTTTATAACTGAAAATGGTATATATTGTTATAATGTAATGCCATTTGGACTAAAGAATGCATGTGCTACATACCAAAGACTTAATAATGTTTGGCAAACCATGGAGGTATATGTTGATGACATACTGGTAAAAAGCAAGGAAGAAGAAGAGCACCTAAATCACTTGCAGACAGCATTTGAAGTTATGAGGAAGTATGATATGAAGCCGAACCCAACAAAGTGCACATTCGGGGTGCGAGGAGAAAAGTTCCTGGGATATATGGTAAGTGAGAAAGGGATCGAAGCCAATCCAGAAAAATAAAAGTGATAATGCAAATGAGCTCACCAAAAATGATCAAGGAGGTGTAGAAACTCACAAGTAAGGTTGCTTCACTAGCTCGCTTTATATCCAGATCAGCAGATAGGAACTTGCCTTTCTTCAGAACGCTAAGGAAGGTAAAAGATTTTCAACGGACGGAGGAATGCGAGCAAGCTCTTTGTGACGTGAAACAGTACCTGACGACCCCACCGCTGTTGGCAAATCCCAAGGAGGTGAAACATTATACCTATATTTAGCAGTGTTGGATGAGGCAGTGAGTTCAACACTAGTACGAGAAGAGGTAAGATGCCAAAACCCAGTTTATTATCTAAGTAGGATGTTACAGGGTGTGGAGAAGAAGTGCATCTAGGTCGAGAAACTAGCCTTAGCACTAGTAACAAACTCTGACCTTATTTCCAGTCGCATAAGATAATAGTGCTAACAAATCATCTTCTGAGGCAAATTATGCTGTGACCTAATGCCGCAGGGCGTTTGGTTAAATGTGCTGCGGAATTAGGAGAGTTTGATATTGAATATCAATAAAAAAAAGGCTGTAAAAACCTAAGTTTTTGCTGACTTTGTGGTTGAGTTGAAAGGTGAACAAGAACAACAAAGGAGAGAGAGTTGGATGTTGCATGTAGATGGATCCTCGACCTCGAGTGCTGGAGGAGCAGGAATTTTACTCTAAAAGCTGAGAAATGTGGAGATCGAGATCGCTGCTAAACTCGATTTCCTTACCATAGATAACAAAGAAGAATATGAGGCCCTTATGATGGGTTTGGAGATGGCGTTAGATGTGGGGGTGAAGCAGTTAGATGTTTATACAGATTCGCAACTGGTCGCAATGTAGATAGAAGGCTCATATGAAATAAGAGAATGGTTTATGATGCAATACTTAAGAAAGGTGAAAGATTTGATGTCAAAATTTGATAAATGCATCATTCAACAGGTCCTTAGAGAAGAAAACACAAAGGCTGATGCGCTATCAAAGTTCGGAGCAATGGTAACAGGAGTAAAGGAAAGAAAATCGCAGTGGTAGTAAAGGGAGGGCATCGATAGAAGAAGGGGAAGTGATATAATGTGTGGAGAAAGATAAATCATGGAAGAAGGAGATAGAAAAATATTTGATATAGGGATTCGAATCGAAGATCCGATAACAGCTAAAAAGTTGAAATTCAGAGCTAATAGGTTCATCATGATCGATGGGGAGCTATATAGGAGGACGACAGAAGGACCTTTGTTAAAATGTTTGGGTCCGGAGAAGACAAAATACGTGCTTAGAGAGATACATGAAGGTAGCTGTGGAAACTATTCAAGGGGCAGATCGCTAGCACAAAATGTCACGAGACAAGGATATTTTTGGCCAACTTTGGTGAAGGATGCTCAGGAGTTCGTGAAAAAATGTGAGAGCTGCCAATAATACACAACATTGATACATTCACCAGCGACCCCAATAGAACCTGTGAAGATTGCTTGTCCGTTCGATCAGGGGGTAGACATCCTTGAACCTTTTCCACTGGCCGCAACTTAGAAGAAATTTATAATTGTAGCGGTGGAATATTTCTCCAAATGTGTGGAAGCAGAAACATTAGCAAAAATCTCTGAGAAAGAGGTAATAAATTTTATTTGGAAAATATCATCTACAGGTTTGGAATATCGAGGATATTGATCTCAGATAACGGGACACAATTCTAAAGCAAGAAAACTGTAGAATGGTACAAAGAATTGAAGATCTAACAAAATTTTACAGTTGTTGGAAATCCACAGGCAAATAGGCAAACAAAAGTCTCGACTAGAATCTTATTGCAACATTTGAAGACAAGGCTGAATGGAGCCAAAGGATTGTGGGTCGAAGAGCTACCTGGTGTGCTGTGGGCATACCGGACTACACCAAGGACAACAACAGGAGATACTCCATTTTGTCTAGTCTATGGTTTAGAAGCTGTGATACCTGCTGAGATAGGGGAAGAAAAAACCAGGGTCGCGCAATGTAATCCAGTGGAAAATGAGAAAGCAAGAAATTTTGATCTCGTAACGATCGAGCAAATTCGGGATATAGCATATGTTAAGATCCTACACTATAAAGGTCTTATGATGAAAAGCTACAACAATAGGGTGAAACTAAGAAATTTTCAAGTTGGTGATCTGGTGCTGAAGGAGGTTGACGTTTCCAAGCACGTTAGAAAACTAGATCCCAGTTGGGAAGGATCATATAAGGTGATTGAAGTAAAAAAGAAGGGAACTTACCAATTGCAAGATATGGAGGGTAAAGAATTACCAAGGCTATGGAACGTCCATAATATAAGGAAATTCTATGCTTGATTGCTAGAAGAGATTTGGAAAAGATCATTTTTGTATAGATCTAGAAACTTTTGTAGTGATCTTAAAAAGATCACTTTTGTATAGATTTGGGAAAGATCACCTTTGTACAGATCTAGAAAAGATTACTTTTGTATAGATATGAAAAAGATCACTTTTGCTCAAGATTTGGAAAAGTTCTCCTTTTGAATCAATTCGAAAGATTCTAGTAGATCGCGTAGTTTCTATTATGTGAAAGAATTTACGAATTTTGAAAAGAATTTGACCAAGTATAAAACGATCCCATGAGAACGCTATTTCTATTTTGCAAAAGAATTTACGAAGCTCCAAAGAAGAATTTGACAAAGTATAAAATGATCTCATGAGATCGCGCTATTTCTACTCTGCGAAAGAATTTACGAATTATGAGAACGAATTTGACCAAGTATAAAAGGATCCCATGAGATTGCGAAATTTCTGTTCTGCAAAAGAATTTACGAAGTTCTGAAAAAGAACGCGAAAAATCTATACAAAAGTGAGCTCTTGCTATTTCTCTTGCGTATCTTCGGATCGCTAAGTCCCTTAACGACCTCTTTCCCCTTGGACTTCTTAGTTTTCTTAACTTCTTTTGAGGCTCCTTCGCTGACTTGTTTCCCTTGGGATCCGCACGAGGCTCGAGAGTTTTTTCAGATCGGGTCTGAGAGGAAGGAGTGGATCCTATCCCACCTATGGGCCTTGTATCTTCACTAACGATGACAAGGGGAGAAAGGATCACGAGTGGAGCAGATGAATCAGGACGATCACTTTCGATCCCCTTTTCTTGAGGTCGAGGAGTACGATCTCCCCCTGATGCAGATGGATGAGAAGAGTCTGCTCCTAGGGCGGGTAGGGTGCCCTTTTTGACACGATTCTTATTAGCGATTCGAGCATTCATTATAATATGGTATGAAAAAGAGTATTAGATGAGTATTACACATGAAAGAAAACATAAAATTAAGCAGGTGCGGTTAAAGTCCATAACCTAATGAACCGTGGACTTGGAGGGCTGCTGGAGAGAGGTTGGCCAACTTCAGGACACTCTTAGTTAAGAGCAAGTCAGCCTTGTACCAATGACATGGTAGGCTATTGATAACATCATCATCTAACCCCCTTCCTTTAGTTCGAGGTTCGGGGTTGGAGGTATGCTAATCAGAGAGAAAAAAACAACGTTGACCGGATGAGGGCGAAGAAAGAAGAATTTATCATTCCAGGGACCCACATTGGATTTAACTTTATCTAAATATCTACAATGGGGTTTTGTTGTAAGATAAAAGAAGCCTCGGTCACTGGTCTTTGTGGAGATCGTGAATTTATGTAGCGACTAGAATTTGTCAAAGCTGGGTTCAAGATGACGAACACGTATAACTAAGATGAATAGAAGTATATGGTGAATAACATTTGGGGTCAGTTGCATGGGACAAATTTCTAGATGACTTAATATCTTAGATACAGGTTGAGCGAGGGGAAACCGAAGTCCAACATCTAGATGTGCAATAGATAAAGGGCAATATCCTTCAGGGGTTAGATGCATCTTATCGAAGGATCAAGGAAGAAGAATGTCATGGATTGTAATATTTTTCTCTAATAAATTGGGAATAAATAGACAATGTACAGACAACCCCGACCTAAGGATCTCTAGACATCATTATTTCATATTGTTCAAGGGTATTCTCTTCAGGGTCGACGATCTCTAAATGGGTTTCTAACCTAGGTTCAGCCGGCGGGCCTATTTTAGCAAGGGGTTGGGGCAAGGTTGCAGATGACCCCGAAGAATTAAAGTCGGTGCTAGACCCTGAACTCGAACTAGAATCGAAGGATATAATGAAATAGCAAAAAAGAAGAGGAAGGTCGTGAAGGGTACTTGACAATTGGATAGGCAGGTCGCGATTTCAGAAGCTGCTAACTAGAAGAAAGTGAGGAACATGTCATATAGATCACATATATATAGGTAATGAGTTATGGAAAAGCGTGCCAAAATGGACGGTAGGATGAGGAAAGGACTAACAAATAGCGACTATTCGAATTCTTATTAGTGTCTATTCATCACAGTAATAAGAATTGAGGGAGTAATGATAGGGGATTAATGGAACCACTCATAAAAAGCCAAAAGTGCCCTCATGAATGGTTAATATTATAAGGACCACCTAAAGAATTCAAGTCAACCGGGTCGTCGAGTTGGGTTCGGATTGCTCCAGACCCATGACCCGACCCCAGTACACACTCTGTGGATCCATCGGGTCGGGTCGCGGGTGACCCATGATCCGACCCGCTTATGTGACCCGACCTATATAACAGCTGCTACCAACCATTGATTTTCACACCTACGGACTCCGATGATGCCATGTGGAGCTATATGAATGGACCCCTCAAGCAAGCAGATGGACCCACCCGGGTACTATAAATACTTCATATCTAATTCATTTATGGGTAACATTTTAATGACACACTTACATACTTTAGATCGCTTTGAATTGATATTTCATTACCAACTCTATCTCGAACACTTCACTGACTTAGGTATCAGAGGGTCTTGGCTGGGTACCTCCCAGCGAGCCTAACGATCTGCCCTCTTTCCTCAGGACCAAAACATACTGAGGAGACGAGGAGACAACAACCCTACGACCTCGGATCAACGATTCTTGTAATGCTTTTGCTAAAAAAATGATTGTTAATTAATGAAAATACTTGCAATGATGAGCATGTCCTTTTCCATTTGCTAATTTCCACAATTTAGAGAATTATAAAATCCTAAGGGACAAAAACCTAGTAAAGGAAAAATAGTACATTATTCTTCAATATACGATGCGGATGTTCAACATGTATTTAGAGAGGCGAATGGTGCAGCTGACCATCTTGCGAAGGAAGCTGCTTCTTTACAGTTGACTCGGGTGCTCCACCATGTTGATATCACTGGTATTCTCCGCGGCATTATTTGCCTTGACAGACAGGGGTCCCTCACCTTCGCCGAGGGTGATGATGGTTTCAAGACTTGGCCCAGTAGCTTTTTCGAGGAGATTTTGTGGCTGGCTTTGGCATAATGAGAACAAGACATGGCATAATGTGAACGCTGTTTAGTATAGGTATTTTCTCTCTTATTGTAAAGGGAGTAAGTACTCCTTATTTCCAGTTTTATCATTAGTATAGGTATTTTTCTCTCTTTTTGTACAGGGTAAGTACTCCTTGTTTCCAGCTTTCTCATTGTACAAGATTTAAACTCTTTTTTGGTAATAAACAGGTAGGGGTCCGCCAAACCCCCCGCCTAGGCACAGGCGGCTTTCTTTAAAAAAAAAAAAAAAAAATTCTTCAATATACGATTCTATACTGTCTTATTAAAATCCTTAGAGGAAAATCAAGTGGGAAAAACTATGGTCAAGTGAAAAAAGAGTGCAGTGTGTATGGACTGCCCCTCATTAAAATATAAGTTGAAATCTTTGAGGTGACGAATGCCAATATTATGGACTAGCTGATCAAATATTACAGTAGGAAGTACCTTAGTGAACAAATTTGCTAGATGGTCACTTAAATAAACTTGTTGAACATCAATATTACAATTCTTTGAAGATCATGAGTGGAGAAGAATTTTGGAGAAATACGTTTTGTTGTATCCCATTTGACATACCCTTCTTTCAATTGAGCAATGCATGCAACATTATCTTCATATAAGATCATCGAGATAATATTTTCCTTTGATAATCCGCAAGTCCCTTGAATGTGTTGAATCATGGATCTCAACTAAACACATTCTTGACTTGCCTCATGTATAGCTATAATTTCTACATGATTCGATGATGCGACTGTTATTATTTATTTCATAGATTGCCATGAAACTATTGTACCACGACATGTAAATAAAAAACCCATTTGTGATCGGCCACTATGAGGACCAAACAAATATACAACATCTGCATAACCCCATATCCATCATACTTCCAAGATAGCAAAGTATATGCGTAATTCCATTCTAGTGTCTTCATGTGGGTGAAGAACTATATCTTGATAATAAGTTAATAGCAAATGTGATATCAGGTCTTGTATGATTAACAAAGATACGTTAGTGCTCCAATTTCATTAATGTATAATACTTTAGGACAAAGTAGTTCTTCATCAATTTCTTGAGTTTTAAAAGGGTCATTATTTACATCTAACGACCTTACGACCATTGGGTGCTCAACGGATGTGATTTGTCCATATAGGATTGCTTTAATACCTTTGCAATATAAACTTCTTGATGCACAAGAATTTTATTTTTTAAATGTTCAACTTGCATTCCATAGTAATGTTTTGTTCCTAAATCTTTCATTTCAAAATCTTTCGCAGTTTATAACCTTTAGAAGCTCATCAAGTAGACACAAATGAAGTGAGCCATACAGATAGACTGTAACTACATCAAGTAGACACAAATAAAGTCATTCTTTCACTGCCAGACTAATTAAGTGCAGAAAAGTAGTTGCATCCACCACAGGAGAGTAAATGTAACACCTTTACGACACTACACCCTTAATACCCCTAATTATAATACATCATCCATAATTAAACTCATTTTAAAGAGATTTTCATAAAAACCAATAAGATAACTTCTATTTTTTACCCATATATCATATAGGCATCAAGAATACTACATCAATATTTGTTATTTAATACTTTACTGTATCATTTATGAACATATAAAAAGAAGAAAAGTGAAATTTCTAGTTATAATAAATCTTGAAATACAATTTCTGTCAAAGTGTAATATTTCTGTATGTACATAGCAACAGATTCCAACTCAAGATGACATGCTAAACACCTAATATCAATGATCGGACTTATGATCCAATGTGGTTAGTTGCTATGACTTATCTCCTGGAAAATATGTAGCAAGAAGTGAGTTGCCTACTCAATAAATATAACTAATTAGCTTACATATATACATATGCACACGCAGTAAGACCAATTTTAATGCAATGACACCAACCAACAAATATTCAACATGCAATCACCACAAATCATGAAGTAACCAACACCATAATCGCATATCCATGCATAGTACAATATATACAGACTCATTGTTTATTTTCTTAGGGTCTTGCTTACCTTAGCTGCTCTAATCATCTCAATCAATATCATATAACCGCTAACATAGCGTACTCATAGTATGTGATATCCTCACACTGGCCAAGTGTATAGCAATGTCATCACAGGACATCGCACCAAACATAGCACTTCCACACCACCTCAATGTGTAACCATCAACACAGGATATTACCCATTGCCCGAAATACATCGATTCCCTTCGCGTACCTAGTTGTATATTCTTTTCTCATATCACATATCATATCATCAATCACATCGTCATGATAGTACACAACTTGTCATCAATCACATTATCATAAACTATTGAATATGCCTCAAGTTAGGTAAGCTATGTCATTATTTCAATTCACAGTATTCCCATCAATAATTTCATTCAACAATCAATTTCTCATCAATCACATTATCGTCCAACTTTGTTAAATAATCAAATATAATATAACACAACAATCCATCAATTTTTACTATACATACACAATCATAAAGAAACACATAACGACAACTTCATAGAATAAAAATATAATCCAAACGAATAACCAACAATTAACAATCAAGTACCATAAATAAGTATATATATCCATATATATGTAATCAAATTAACTATACTTACCTCAAATCTCAAACGACTACATTAATAGAAGGAGCAACTCAACCCTCTACTTTATCTTCGCTTCTTCTAGTAAATTATAATACTTATATGTATTGAGAATATCATAAATTTTGAGTAAAATATTAAATAATATTTTAAAATTTTTCCACCAATATTTTAATATTTCATTTATAATGAAACTCGAATCTCCATTTTGATTTTTTCTAAATAATAAATATTGAAATATTCTTAAGGACATATCTAAATTATCAATTAGCTTATAAGAATTTATCAAACCCCTCATTTTTTCTATAGCTACCATTCTAGATAATATGCATGAATTAAATTATCTCGAAAATATCACAAACATAAAATATTCCCAAATAAAATTTTTTAATATTTCTAAAATAAAATTTTCTAATATACTATTAATTTTGATGATTTCTCACGATTATAGTAATTAATTAAACACCAATACCTATAATTAAGAAATTTGGTTCATAGACCTAATAAAATTGAGTAAATCACTTATAACAATAATTATATCTAACTAATCAAGTAATTTAGTTATTTAATTATAATATTCTTAAAGAAAATATGATATTTTAATTAATCACTAATTTATAAATAGTCAAACTCATAAAATTTCTTGGTGAAATATTAATTTGGATAGTATACATAATATTTAATAAATACATTAATTAAATAATATGAATATACGAATTAAATAAAAAAATTTAAAATTAAACTTCGCACCTATGATAGGATGTGTTTAATTACTCAAATGCATGCTTAATTCAAGAGTTTTAGAATGAATTTATTACATTGATAATTGAATTATGTATTTTTTAGGTGAATGAATGATATTAACCCCATTTGAAGAAAAGAGAGCTAAAAAGCCCCAAATAAAGCCAAAAAGTGATCAAAGAAATGTGAGAAGAAAATAGACTTGAACATTCGATAAGGGTGTGATCATTCAATGCTCGAGTCTGTCTATACAAAAGTGGGCAATTTGAATTTTTTTTTCTGCCATTTATTTTTTTTCCAGATGGCAAGTTGGAAGGCAAGAGAGAGGACGATTTTGCTGCTATAAAAAGGGGCGGCGGGGTGGTGAAGGCTGAAGATGATGGATTCAATTCCACATTCTATTACACTCTTAGTTTGGTCATCTCTCATCTTTTCTTCTTTTTGGGTTTATTTTTTTCTATCGGATTTTCTGTACACATGATGTGTAGCTAATTCTATTTAGAGATAATTACACTCCCCTCCCTGAGGTTTGGTATAATTACACGTAGACCCCCGTTGGTTTGGAAAATTACACCTGCACCCATGAGGTTTGCTACATCTAGCAAATAAGTCCATACGTTAGTTAAAATTCATCAAATTATTGATATTAACAAAAAAAATTAAAAAAAATCTATATTAACCCTTGATTGAGTTATTACTGGCTTATTGCATGTTAAATAAAATTTTTCGGACTAAATTGCTCTTATAACGGTGAGGATATACGTCCTCACATACATTAATGCGTGAAGACGTATGAGGGTAATTTGATCAAAAAAAGATTTTTTTGACCTGCAGTAAATCAATAATAAGTCAATTAAGGGTTAATCTAGATTTTTTTTGATAATATCAATCAATTCAGTGAATTTTGACTAACGGGGGGACTTATTTATTAAATGAAAGCACACCTCAGGGGTGCTAGATGTAATTTCTCAAACCACTGGGTTTCTAAGTGTAATTACACCAAATCTCGCAGGAGGGGAGTGCAATTATCCCTTCTATTTATTGATTCAAGGAAAACGTTGAACCTAATTGTTATGTTTTGAGATCTTGATTTTAATATGATTTCGTCGAGTATTTCTTGTTTTGATTTACTGTTTATGGAATAATTATTATTGATAGATTTGGCAATTCGACTCATTATTAATTTTTCTACTGCTATCCATAAATTCAGTGATCCGTAATTGTCATGAATGAGTGGTATGAGTAGCAAACAAATTGATTATGTGTTTTGCATGATTTATTTATATTGACAGAAAAACTAGCTAGGTTAGATATTGCAACTAATTCAATTGTTTGATTTAGGTTCAACTATTTTCACTGATGCATATGCTATTATAAAATTGATATGGAACGCTATCGTACCCAATAGGTGAAATAATAAGTTTTAATTTAGATACTTGAGTCCAGTCAATTACAATAGAAAAACATGAATTTATTATGGCTATCCTAATAGATTTCAAAGTTGAATTCTTGATTGTGAAATTAATCTTGTGTAATCAATGATTAACATATCGATGGAGTGATACACTCCCTCGAATCAAAATTCTTCTCTATTAATTTCTTCCTAGTAATTTATTTCTGCTTTCTGTTTAGTTTCTATTAATTTATGAGTTACCCCCCCCCCCCCCCTCCCCAATTTTGCTACCGAATTGGATGAAGAAATTAATCAATAGTTCTCCAGGAATTCGATCTGATTCCTCTATTGTTACAGTTTTAGGATCAATAATTAATTTCGACAACTTCAACAACCGATTAACCTATTTTTCGATTCATCGTTTGAAGGTGTGCATGTGTGTTATATAATTGCAAATCTTAAATTGTGTTGAACAATATGTATGTGTATTATATATTATATATTATATTTAAAGAGGGTCCTTTCACTCTAATTTATCAATTTTGATCAAGTGATAAATTTTCAGAATTTTAAAATTTTTTAGTTATATTATTCATAACCATTATGTTAATTTTTATTTAATCATAACCAAAGTCACAACTTTCTATCTAGGTAGCCATTATGTTGACTTTTCCCAGAAAATTAGCTAATTATATTAATTATAATTAAGGGTAAATTGCATAACACCCCCCTGTGTTTTAGAAAAATAGTGTAAAATCCCCCTGTGTTATATTATTAGGCAAAAAACCCCCCGTGTTATCTAAAATACAGCAAAAAGCCCCCTCTCCGTTAGAAAAACGGAGAGTGCATTTCACATGCCCAAAATGAGAGTGAGCTTCTTTTTTAGCACCTTTTGATATTATTTATATTTGCAAAGGTCTATTATACCCCTTTGTTTGATATATATGAAAAAATCACTATTTTAATTTAGATATATTTTAATAAATTATATATTATTGATTAATGACTTTATTATTTAGTAATATTATTTTAATTAATTTTATTTATTTATGCAATACATTAACTAAATATAAAAATACATAAAATGTATTAACTAAACATAAAAATTTATTTTATTTATTTATAAAATATATTAATGAATATCTAAACTAAAAAATTGGTTTTATTATTATTTTTAACTTTTAAAAAATTCAATTATTTGTACATAATTATTTATTCTTTAAAAAAAAAAGTTTGGCTTCTTCTTCATCATCGGCCGCCTGTCACCGACGGACGAGCAACGGCGACGGACAAGACGACGGCAACGAGGCGAGGTCGCCTGCGGCCGCCCAGATCCGAGCGGCATTGCTCCGGATCTGGGCGGCCGCCCTTTCAGAAGGGGGCGACGGCGAAGTCGCGCCCCTTTGCGGGGCGACTGCACTGTCGCCCCTTCTTTCTTCAGCAGGGCAACGGCGAGTTCGCTGCGCCGTCGCCCCTTTTGCTTGCGGAAGGCGACGGCGAGGTCGCCCAGATCGCCCCTTCTTGCTTGAGTGCGCGCTGTCGCCCCTTTTGGCTTGCGGAAGGCGACGGCGAGGTCGCCCAGATCCACGGTGTCTTGGCCGCGGCGACGGTCGCCGCCCACAGCGCCATCGCCGTCGCCGTCGCCGCCTGTATATATATACATATATATAGTATAAATGTATAAATATACACATATATATAACTGTATATATTAATATATATTTAATATAAAATATATATAACTTTAAATCTGAACCATTCATTTTAAGGTATTGATAATCAATGGCTACAATAATAAGGGTATAACGATCAACTTATTAAAAACTCTAACGCCGTTAATTTTGACTAACGGAGGGGGAGAGTGTGCATAATTTTGAAAACACAGGGAGTTTTTTGCCTATAAAATTAACACAGGGGGTTTTTTAGCTAAAAAATAAAAACACAGGGGGGTTTTATGCAATTTACCCTATAATTAAATTATAACTTTCCGCATGCAATCCGGTACCAAAAATTCACTGCGGCACTATATAGTAACTAATTACTATATCTAAAAATGTTATGTGGTTGCTTACTTATTTAGCATACTTCAATATATAATGCTTACATCAATAATTATATGCTCACATATATAATTATAGTAAATATTAATTTTTGAATTGCAGAATATTCATAAAATTACACAATTATATAAATATTTATAGAATTACAGAATTTACACTAATTTATAAAATTACACAAATTACAAACATGACACAAAATTACATAAAAATGAGAAAAAAGTAGAAAAATAATTTAATAAATTACGCAAACACTTTTATTAATAAAAAAAATAGAATAAATTTTTAATAAATAGAAAAATATATACAATTTTCAAAAAGTTTCAGAAAATTGCAGCAAATTATAAAACAACTCATAGTTATAGAAAAATTAAATTTTCACAATAATTAAGTTTGTTTTCATTATAAGTAATATATATTTATACATTTATTAAAATGTGTATTAAGTCCAAATAAATTTGTTAAAATGTTTACTTAATATTTCAGAAAAAATTATTTAAAAAAGATATAATATTTCAAAAAAATGATTTTCAGAAAATTTTGTAATACAAAATGCATATTTAAATACAATAAAAATCAGAAAATTGCAAACAAAATTAGAAAATTCTCAAAAAAAAAAAATTGAGAAAATTTAGAAAAGTGCACATTCTAAAAATCTGAGAAATAAAAAAATTTAATTACAGAAAAATATGAAAAATCATAAAATTGGCATACAAATGTACATTCTAATTTTTTAATTACAGAAAAATCTGAAAAAAATACTAAAAAATTAGTAAAAAATCAGAATATTTTTATAAAAATTACATACAATAATTCGCTCAAAAAAATTACACATTTTACATACAAAAATTTCACATATTACATAGATAAAAAATTACACAAAAATTTTCGCCCAAAAAATTACCATTATGTTTGGTTTCATTTTTAGATTGTTTTGGGTGTTTTGTGGAGATAGAGAGAGAAAAACAAAGATAAATAAATATGCGTTAGAAATAGTATGTATTTCTGGATTTGTTTTTTGATATAAATAAGTGTTGTATATTCAATTTTGTATCTTAAGAGACAAAATTCACTGTTTATTGTCAAATCATGTCTCTTTTATATGTATTATACTTGTGCATATATACATATATATATGTTTTGTTTGTAAGTGGTTTGAATTACATGTAAATTATTCTATATTTATTTTCATGAAATATATTTGGAAGATAAAATTTATTATCCATTGTCACACCATGTCTCTTTTATAATTATATTTATTTAGATGTGTTTAAATTGAAATTTTTTTTATTGAACATATTTTAATTATTATTTTCCAAAAAACTTTTTTTTTCTATGTTTTAAATTTGATGCTCTTTTAATAAATTGACATTTAACATTAAGGTTTAAAATATATTTTTTCAATTATCAATATAATTAACCTTTTCCTACGTGTATCAGGTAATTTTTTGGTAAATAAATTTTAATAATATTTTTAAATCTTTTGTTTTCATACAAGAAATATTTATATGATTTACTTTATATAAAATTTTGCATCGTTTCTCATGTGAAAATACACTTATTACCTCATTCCATACACAATATTTTATACTATCCATTTTTTTTTTTTATTCTGTGTTTTTTTTTTGCCCTTTTTCTTCTTTCTTTATCTTTTATGTTTTTCACCTCCTCCTTCATCGTCCTCTTCCTTCTTCTTTCTATCCCCTTGACTTTTCCTTTTTTCCAGTTTTCGCATTGCCATTGCCACCTCTATTTCCACCGCCAACATTGTTGCTCCACCTTATAAAGTAGAGGAAGTTGGCACTCGCCTGCCCACCCCCTTAAAACTGAATCCCCCTCCGCAAGGCCGTTGGCCAGTTGCCATTTTCGCGGCGAGGCTTTGGGCTGTGGAAGAGGTCTACCCTTTAAGAGTTGAAGTCGTGATTTGTGAGAATGGTGATGATTCGTGCTGAGAGGCATATAAAGATGCCGCCACCAACATATCGTAACTTCCTTCTCCCAAGCTTTATGTTTTTCTTTTGGGTGAAAGCCCCAATGATTTAATATATTTGTTTGATTGTCTCTATTTTTTTTTTTTTAAAGATGAGACCTTTTTGAATAATGTATTCATGGTCCCCACATGTGCCTTAGAATATGAATTTTGCTGTCTTTTTTGTAATGTATATTCATGGTCCCCCCATATGCTCTATAATGTTTACTACCCCACAGTGTGAAGTATTATAATATACTTTACCTACTTTAATGCGTTGGTATCAGTGTTACTGTTTTGTTGTTTTGTTGTTGTGCTGCTTAGTTGGTTTTTTTTTTTTTCACTTTTGTTTTTATGAATTTACAGACCCTGATACATTATGAATGAGCTTAGATGTCACATATCCAGATATCAGACATACAAAGCTAAAAGGCCGGCATTGAAAAAGCTTAAAGGGAGTCCAAAACTTTGGGATTATGCAGAAGAGTTGAGGAGAACAACTCTAGGTTTCACAATCATTTTAGGGGTGAATGATGAAATCAAATGATAGACATTACCAGATATCTTTTATGATGGAAGTTAGTTTTCTATGGACTTGGAGAGGAGGACTTGCACCTGTAGACAATGGCGGCTTTCAAGGATTCCATATAAGCACGCATGCAGTGCAATTTTCCATCAGAACTTGAGGCCTGAAGATATGGTTCATCCATACTACAATGTTGATACATATAAGGCAGTTTATGAACCTGTCATTCTTCCCATCAGTGGAGAATTGCTGTAGAATGAGAATTTGTTCATCCCACCTTTACCTCCTAATTTTGGAAGGAGACCTAGGAGACCTGCTGGTGCAAGGAGAATGGAGCCCGATGAGCAACCTCTGACGACAAAAAGATGTAAAGGTAAAAATAAAGGGAAAGATAAGAAACCTTCAACACGATATAAGCTTAAAAGACAACACTGTAGTCACCACTGCACAATATGTGGTGAGGTTGGACACAATGCTAAGGAATGTGCACTTCAGAAGGATATGTAACAACCTGTGGAAGAAATATTTAGACCCCACTCCAATACATAATTGGAAGGTTAGTAATGAATCCATATTTACTATTTTTTCATGTTCTAAGGATATATTTTCTAATTTCTTTTCTGCTTTATGGACAAAAAAGAGCTTCATCTTCAAGCAATGCAAGGCCTAGAAAACATTGCATATATGTGAACCCAAGTAGAATAAGTGAACAATAACTTTACTGAATTATTGGTCATGTATTGTTTTTATATTTATTACTCCATACTTATTGCTCCTTTTTTTTAGGTGAAAGAGAGTGTTTCATAACAGAGACCAATGTCCATGCACCTGTTTTTCCTCAGTCATTCCATAAGAAGAGGCCAACCAAACTGAAGCAATTACATAGAACATAAGCCAGATAATTTTGATAGAACTAGGCCCTATTATGACTCAAGTATCTTAGCAAGGGCCATCAATGGATGAACAATTTAGATGGCCCAAAACACAATGTCTTTCCAACCACAAACCATATTGCAACCAAGACTGAGCATCGGGGCACCTCCCCAATGACTAGTCATGAATTCATGCCTTGTTTCTCGAACAGACCAGCAATACTAGTATCCAAGACTGGGGGTGGGTGTCGGATCAGGTTGTTTGGGTAGGGTACCCAACATGCCAGGTGGTGAAAGAACGAACTCGAACCCGACCAAATCGGGTACCCATCAGGTTCGGGTACCCAGTTAGTTGGGTTCGGGTACCTAAGTGAAATGAACATGCAAATTAATATTGTGTACAGTCTGCTTCTGAGGCCTGCAAATTAACAATCCACCTCCACCTCGCCTAATTCAATATATAACTTTGTTTAATTGACAAACACAATTCCAACAACATAGCTCAACAAGAACCCAACACTACTATACAATATAATAAAGTTTGATGATCATATTAAAATGTAACTCAATAATCCGAAGTAAATCTCATTGAAACTTCAATACCAAAATTAATTCAATCAACTATCTTTACTTTTTACGGTTTCATCCATTGATGTAATTCTTTCATTGCCAATTTGCATGCTGATAATACTGCGCATATTACATCAGAAAAGATAATGTGTGAAACAAATATTAAGAGAAAACAAGAATAAAAGCTTACAGGAAAAACAAAGAGAATGCAAAGTTTCAATTATGTGATAATTTGTTTTCATAATTCAATAAAGAAAGAATTCCTAATAATCATCAGAACAATTTAACAACAATGATATAAAATGCAACCGTTGGAACAACAATAACAAAGAAAAATGATTAATTACAAATTTACTATCAAATTTCTACCAAACTAATTAAAAGCAAAAGTACTCCAAATCAAGAATTTCAATGAAGGCAAACCGATCAACAATTTCAGCATCCATCCACCTCTATCAAACACACAGATTATAAATGTAAAATTATACAATGAGGTTCTAGTACCTTGTCAAAATTTTACAAGTAACACCATTAAATGTCAATAATTGTTGAATCAACCCCCAACTTAGCCAACTCTACAATAAAATAGAAATAGTTAGACAAGTAGAATATATAAGTAGTGTACACGGAATTGAGCAATAATCAAAATACAAGAAAAAAAATAGATAAGTATCTTTCTCAACTACTTCAAGTTCACTCAAATCCTCCTCAATGCTAATTCTGAAGCAACAGTTGAGACTGGTACTACCAATACATCCGAGCTATTTAGTGAAGAATAGAAAACCTTTGAGTGTTTACTTTCCACCAATTTAGCATGTCAAATTTTTCTCTATGTATTTCAACATCTTCATCGAGATATTTCCTATTCTGATTTCATGCGACCCCATTTCCATCCGTTTTGTACATACTGAACTCTTATTTTATGATAAAACTTACGTATCACCTCATGATCATGCCCATCTCATTGGTATATTGCATAGATGTCCCTACTAAAGAGGAAGATGAAGAAGAAACATGACTAGAAGATGATCCCGGGCTTCATGGCGTTCCTTGAAGAGTATGACAATATCAACTTATAATCATTAAACAACTCATAAAGTGCATCCCTCACTTGTTCTTTCATCACATTACTTTTTTTGTACCACCATACAATTTATCGAAGGTAAACTCAATGAACTCCAATTTATGACGTGGATCAAGGATCACAGTATAGTATAAATCATATTCATCTTTTCAATTGATCCCTAATATTTGTCATATTTTTATTTCATCTTTCTTTCCATCTCTTTTAATTCAACATCATTACAACTTAACCACTGTCTGAGAAGCAAGTCAACTTCACATATTTCACGAAATACAAGATTACATGTGATATACAAGGCACCAAAAATGCGCAAAGTGAGATTGTAAAAATGCCTTAAAAATTTCATCAATACTTTTGCCCTCTCCAAATCGTGATCAGTTGGTACCCCATCAAATGGTTATCTTGAAAGATCATTCTTATAGGCAAGATCTACATCTTCATAAGAATCAAATGCAATCTTAAGGCTGATAGCCGTCTCCAAGATCAAGTGGGTGGAGTTCCATCTAGTATGTACATCAAGAGATAACACTTTTTTCGTTTTCAATTTCTCAAATTCAACACTCTTGAAATTTCTGTTCCTAGTTGGAAAATTCCTAATATACCTGATGTCCCCTCTAATACAAGAGATAGCTTCATGCTCATCCTTACCCTTTAAACCATCTTGCACAAAAGGTTAACTGTATGTGTCATACACCTCATGTGCACATATCTCCCGCCTAAGATGTTTTGATCCCAATTTTCAGACTTCTTTTTCAAGTAAATGATAGCCTCATTATTGGAAGACGCATTATCAACAATGATAGAAAAAACCCTGTCAATACCCCAATCAAGCAAACATTTTTCTTTACCTATATGTTCACTTTTATGCCCGATAATTGGACAAAAGTTCAAAATTCTTTTGTGCAAGTTCCAATCATCATCAATTAAGTGAGCTATGAGACACATATTATTGACTTTTTGAATAGATGTCCAAGTGTTTGTAGTGATGCGAATCCGTTGAGCATGATTTTTAATAAACAACTTCAATCTTGCTCTTTCACTCACATATATATTTAAAATATCTTTTATTATTGCTCATCTTGATAGAATAGCAAAGATCAGGCATGCAACAGACAAGAAATGGCTAAATCCAGGATGTTCAACTAACTTAAATGGAAGTTCATCCACAACCAGCATGCGACACGAAGCTTCTCTAGGTTTGTCTTGCTCAAATCTTCAATTAACAAGGGGGGCATCTCTATCACCCATGCGAGTTGGTTTTACAAGATTCATGTTGATTCTTCAAATGTCTAGTTCCATGTGCTTTCGGATCGGCTTTGATCTCTCTACTATATGATTTGCACCTAGCCTTTTGGACGTTATTGTTTTCATAATGAAATTCAGTGAAATGATCCATCCATGGTGATCTAGAAGTCACTACCCTCTTTTTCTTTTTCTAGAACCACCTAAAATATCTTCCTCCTCATCCTCATCCTCATCCTCCCCCTCCAACTCCTTATCAATATTATCATCAAAATAATTCTCAACTTTTTCAAGAAGATCACCACTAACCTGATTGTGCAATCCATCCATATTTACAATTTGGGCATTCGGTGATGAGTTAGATTGAGACCGAGACTGACTTTTTTGCCATTGTAGTTTGACATTTTAAACTGCAATAGAAGTTAAATATATTCTAATTAGAGATTAAAAAAAGCGTACAATATTAGAGTATAACCAAAAGGATGTAGTTAAGTGATAAAATAATATAAAAAATTAAACAAGATTATAAAAGTCCACGTCATTGACAATTATTTTATATGTGCATATCTAAAATTTAATAGTGATAAGTACAAGTTTGATAATTAAATATAATCACAAGATTCCCAACTAGCATTATTAAATCAAATCTTAATTTTCAGCGAACCTAGCCAAGAACTAAAGCTATATAAACAAATCAGATTCTCCCTTTTTCTCACTTCTTTCTCCCTTGCCTCTTTCTCAGTTCTCAGCTCTCACTTTCAATTTGTATATCTATATTCAAAGGCTCTTTCAATTTTCTCAGTTCTCACTTCTCAATTCTCCTTCACCTCCTTCAAGTTTTTCAGTTCTCAGTTCCGTAATCAACATTCAAAGGCTCGATTGATTTAAAATACGAAGGGAAAAAAAGAGTAAAAGCACTTTTTGGAGAAAATGATTTAAAAAGGTGTGTGTGTGTGTATATATATATATATATATATATATATAGAGAGAGAGAGAGAGAGAGAGAGACTTACTAGCCGATGCGAAGAGCCGAGAAGTCCCGATGAGGCGACGACGACAAATCTCCGATCACCAAGGGGGAACGACGTCGGACAACGTTGATTCCGCTGAATCGGGTTTGGGTTCTTTTCTATTTCTTCCGGATTTTAGGGGTGGAAACACGGGTTGCAAAAAGTGGAAATGCAGAGGCAAAGCAGCAAACGACAACGTTTTGTGAAATGCTCCAGTTGGGTTTTTTGTGAAATGCTGAGGCTTTGACTCCAACACCAAGTCCTAACAACTAAACAAAAGTAGAAAATTTTCAATAAATAAAACTGTGTACGGAACTTATTAATCAACGCCACTTGAATCCCTTTGTTAGCTACTAACCCAAGAAGCTCCTCCTCACACTCCTCATACACCTCATATGCAAGATATAGTAAGTGGAATGAGCGACTAATTGCTCAGTAAGTGATCTCTACTCTTATTAGATGCGAGCATAACATATTGATTGAACATAACTATCATTTGCCAAAATGTTCAAACCAATTGAAATAAATGAGTAAAATATAACACTTCAAAATATTGACAACATAATGAGAATTCTAAACTTTTTGATCGAAAGAAAAGCATAGAAGATAATCGTGTGACAACTATAATTTTATTTAAATAGTACAAGTGCTTTCGTAAATCCACCATATTAGTTAAATAGGCATGCTCTCATTCACTAGCAACATAACAATCATTTTATTTATCGTGACTATTATTATGACCATAGTCCGGGTCTTGATCTTTATCCCAGATTGAGAGGATCATATATAATTTCTCAGTTTATAACCCCAACTGAGAGGGTCAGTAACAAGTTCTTAGTTTATACCCCAACTGAGAGGGTCAGTAATCAGTACTCAGTATTTAACCCAACTGAGAGGATCAGTAATCAGTACTCAATTTTTAACCCCAACTGAGAGGGTCAGTAATCAGTACTCAGTTTTTAACCCCAACTTAGAAGGTTCAGAACTACTCTAATTTTTACCTAGTTAACAATGGATCGTTAACGGTTGAGCATATTCTGTCTATCAGTCGATGAACTTGAGCATGCTTTATTAATACTAAAAACACGTGTCTCAATTTCAAAAGATGTCATAAACATATTAGACAATGTAAAATTTTGATTTTTACCTAGTTAACAGTGGTATCGTTAACGGTTGAGCATATTCTGTCTATCAGTCGATGAACTTGAGCATGCTTTATTAATACTAAAAACACGTGTCTCAATTTCAAAAAATGTCAGAAACATATTAGACAATGTAAAATTTTGACATCACGTGAAAGTTTCCAAATTTCTTGATAGACCAACTGTTTGCATAAATATTTGAAAGAAAATCCTACTACATGTATCTCAATTTTGAACTCATAAAAATTCTTATGCTCATATCATATTTTGCTTTAAAACCAAGTCCATTAGTTGAAATTAGAAAACATTTAAGAAAACGCCACGTAAGAGGGAAGAAATCACTTATAGAATATTTTGAACTTGAATCAATTTATCTGGCTACTTGTTCCGGGTTGAATCCTATGAGTAAATTGGTCATAATTCCTATATACCAATAATCAATTAAGTCACATACATCCCCATAACAATACATCTTTAACATATTTAATCATAGAGAAACAAACTTTTATCTTAATTCAAACCTAATGATCTTACGAACTCAAATTCCTAATTCCATACAAAATTCACCTTATAAAAATTGCTACCCAAAGTAAATCAATAATACTTTGATCATTTTATGATTCTAATCACTCGATTATTCCTTAATCAATTCAAGATCAAATAAGGTAACTAAACTAGAGTGATAATATGGTGATGCCAACTGACAATCTTATTCAACGAATTTTGTAAAATTATATACCTATTATATGACTTTAAAACAGAGAACGTGCTAAAGGTGCTGAAAAACATATATAAAATATATTACATAAATGTTAGTTGAACAAATAGGTGAAAGAATTTTGAAAACTGAGTTGAAGAATAACTACAACAAACTGGCAGTATACTTTGATGAATTTTTAAAATTCGTTCATCCATAGAAAAATCTTATAAAAATTTTCTGTTACTCAGGCGTCGTAGTATTTAATACAAAAAATAATAAATCATTCTAAAAACTACTTAAAGTTATCATATAATTTCAAAAAGAGTAAGATTCTGCAGAGAAGAGCGCTACCATATGGCATAACTCAAGGAATTTTATAAATTTACCCAAATCTCCAAAAATTTTGAAAATTGACATATAGTGTATATATCGTGTTAATAAAACGTTATAAAATATTTCATAACTAAAAGAGATCTAGAATTAGGTTAAATATTTCTGAAAATGAAGTTGCCAGTTTCACGCATAATTTCTGGTAGTACATCTGTAACAATTTTATAAATTTTAAAACAACTCAAATGTTTATGATACTTTATGAATAATTAGAGAACTCAATATGGTTCCAAAAAAATAATTGTTCGTGATAAAATAATATTTTATGTACATAAAATGAGTTTTTATTTTCATCATATCACTACAAAAAAATGCGCGATTTATAATGGCTTTTTTCTAACGGCAATAGGCCGTTCCAATTGCACAATTTTGTAATGGATCAAACAAGCTGACGTCATTGGGATGATAAAAAATCTTTTTTTTTTTTTTTTTGTAACGGCTATAACCGTGCTTAAGGCCGTTTACAAATTTTGTATTGTGCTAAAAAACCGTTACAATTTATTGGCCGTTAATAATTTGCAACGGCTTTTGTAACGACTTACTTTTCATAATTTTTTTTAGTGAAATCAATAGTCGTTACAAAAATCGTCTCAATAGCCGTTCCAAAAACCGTGACAATATTTAATCGTTACAAAAGCCACTCCACAAAAATAATTTTTTTTTAAAAATTTATTAATTTGGAACGGCCAAATTATCATGCAAACCGTTACAACGACAGTTACAAAATAATGTGGGATAAATAACGAAAAATATTTTTTTAATGGCCTATTTAGAATACGCCGTTACAAAGGCCGTTACTAATTAAAAATTTTGAAGTCAATGCCAAAAAAATGGTGTGAGTATTAAATTCGAATGAACATTAGAAAGACTGTTACAAAGGTAAATTACATAGGCCATTGCAAAAGCAATTACAAAAAATGAGCCATTTAAAAATTTCATATGAGACGGTCTGATTTTTTAATCACATGGCCTGATTTAAAATATATTCCGTTGAATGATTACTATTACATTCCGAGAATGATATTTCGAAATCTGTATGCTTAATAAGGCTACAACTTCACCGAATAAAATACTTTAAAAGTGTGATCATATATGATGGTTGGATTTTAATTTTAACGGTCCGATTAGCCCATGCAGTTAAACACTATAAGATGACAGTTCCATCAATGTAATACTAACATTTAATGCAAGATTTTTAATTTTTAATTTATTTATATTTATTTTTAAAAAAATTAAAAAGAATAACTAAAAAAATTGGAACACCCTTTGTAACGGCTTTAGGAACAATGAACACCAAAACGCCGTCGTTTTATATATTTTGTAACGGCTTTTAAAACGAAATTTGTAACAGTTACATTACAAGGAATCAACTATAACAACTTTTGTGACGGCCTTTCGTATTTTGTAACTCCATTTAGAATGATTTTTGGAACGGCCACGTATACAACCCTTGCAGATTTTTTCTTTCTCCCCTTCTTCTTCTTTTTCTTTTTCTCCTCTCTCCCCCTAAAACCCGTCCTCCCTTCCACTACTCGTCATCCAGCACCATTCTCCCCCACCACCAGTTGCCGCCACCAACTCTCTCACCACAATCAGGTTTTATTTTTTATTTTTTAATTTTATTCTAAAAGTTATGTATATTCTGAGTTCATTTGATGAGAGGATGTTGGATGATGGGTTTATTTGTTGGATGATGTTGAATATTTGTGAATTATTTGTTGATTAATTTATTGTGAATATAAAATATTTGTGTATAATTTTATGATTAATTTATTGTGAATAATATTTATTGGATGATGTTTAATTATAGATGAAATTAGTGTACTATTTCTACATTATTAAAAAAATATGATCTTTTGTAAAATTTCTGTAATTTTATTAAAATTTCAAAAAAAATTGAAGCATTTCTGGAATTTTTTTTAATTTCTGAAAATTCAAAAAACAATTGCCAATTTTTTAAAATAACAGATTTTTTTTAAAAATTCTGTAATTTGAAAAGAATTTCAGATTTTTTTTGAATTTCTGAAATTGTTAAAAAATTTGGAATTTATTTAAAATCATTGAAAATCTTTTTAAAATGTGTAATTTTATAAAAAATTCCAAATTTTTAATAATTTCAGAATTATTTTTGAATTTTTGGAATTTTAAAAATATATATGGAACTTTTTAAAATTATAGATTTTTTTTAAAAACTGTAATTTAGAAAAACATTCCCAAAATGATGGATGGAAGTTTTATTGTATATATATGTGTCGTATGTTGTGTTATTAAACTAATTGTATGTATATTATTTAAATATAATGTATGTATATATGTTGTATGTTTTAATGAAGTTTCTATAATTGTAAAAAAAATTCAGAAATTTTTCACAATTTTTAGGGAATTATGCACCTATGCAATTTTTAGGAAATTATAGGACCTTAATGTAATTTTAGAAAAATAGAAATTTTACAGAAAAATTAATAATTAAATTTTATTTTTATAATTTCTTGTCATTTTTAACAATGATTTTTGAACAGGAGACACAACTCAGACCCCAAGTCAATCCAAACTGGCCCGACCGTCTAGTGTCCCCAGCCTCCAGCTGATCCCCGGCACCCGACGGCGATGATAAACATGCGGCTGTAGAGGACCACGATAGTGATTAGGATTTTTTTCTAATTTTGTAAAAAAATATAATTTTAAAATAATATTATTTTTTATACTGAATTTATTATTCTTTTTGTTATATTATGTACTTTTTAAAGAATATTGCACAATTTAATAAAAAAATCATTTATGTAATTTTATAAAAATAATTATTAAAATATATTAAAAATATTATATTAAATAAATTAAATATTAAAATTAAATAAAATAAATTAAAATATAGCATATTAATATTAATTTTTGTAACTGCATTTGTAATGACTTTTGTAACACATATACGTTGGACAAATTTAACAGGCCGTTACAAATACTGTTACAAAGGCCATTACAAATTCAATTTAATTAAACCGTTACAAAGGCAGTTCCAAAATTATTTTTTAAAAATTTGACAACCTTTGTAACGACTGTAGTTAGCCGTTACAATAGCCAATACAAGTAATGGCTGTTCAACTGGCCGTTATAAATAATTTGTAATGACTGTTGTCGCGGTAGGCTAGGCCATTCCAAAAATCGTTACAAATAAGAAAAAGCGTTATAAATTAATCAAAAAGCGTTTACAAAAGTCGTTCCAATAAAATAATTTTTTTGTAGGAAAAAATGCATGCTACCTCCCTGTGATAGGGTATATGTGCAAGTTGCCCCCTGTGATAAATAAAAGATCAAATTACCTCCTTATGTTATATAAAATCTAGCAATTAAAGCCCTAAGCCCAAAAGTGTGCCACACACGTCCTTAATGTGGCTGGAACAACAATTTTACCCCATTATGGACAGTTTTACCCCTCCTCACTTAAATAAAACGCTGAACATTTCCCACTTCAAACTTTCCCCTTTTAACACTCAATTTGAATTTTTTTTATGAACCTTGCTGAAATATTGAAAAAATATCAAACCCATATTTTTAGTTAAATAAATGTAGTATTTTGTATTTAATTGTAATATAATTGTTATGCAAATCTTCAATTGTTTGTCATTTATGTTTGAAATCTACAATTGGCAGAAATTTGGAATGGCCTAAAACACAAAAACAAAAATGAAAATAGATAAAAAAAAAAAAAACATTTGCAGAAAACATAAAATTCATTTCAATTGCCAAAAGATTGCAACCTTGTGTTAAATATTCATAATTGGCCCCAAATTTACACATTTACATTGTGTAGCTGATGTACAAAAAACAATCAAGTTATGAAATTTAGAAAAAGTCATGATCTCACAAAAAACAACAATCCAAAAATCATTCTTCAAATTTCAACATGATTTACAAAAGTTCACATTCCAAAAATTCTTCTTACAATTCCTTCAATCCTTCTCTTATAATCTCTTCTTTGATCTTCCTTTGATTCAATCCAATATTTATGAAATTGTTGGCAATTTGATATACATTTTGTTTGGTGAAATTGAAAGAGTTGCACCTCCAACTCAATAATCCTACATTACTGGGGCCCTAATATCCAATTTGTTCATGCAAAGAAAAACTGCACCAATTTACTTTTATTTTTAAATAGTTTAATAAAATATATTTCATAAGATTCTTGGGAAATTTAAACTTGAGTTGCAGATCTTGGTGTAGAGTGTTAGTATGTGCTTCTTCCAGGTTGAAAATTATACTAGAAGAGACTTTTCAGAAACCTTGATAACACTTGCATCAACTCTTCCTTAGAGTAGGTTGGACCAAGATTAGCTACGAATAGTGTTGGGAATGGAGTATTGCTTTGCATATATTGTGAAAAATACACAATTTAGGCACACAACTCAACCTTAAATTAAACCAGATATGCAGATCCTCGTGAAATACCAATACAACATTAATAAACAAAAGAAAGCAAAAATTGTACATAGAAACAATCACCTTTTGTGCAAAAACAAGAAAAAAAAAACAAAAAAATAAAGTTTGTCTTACACATTCACTATATGAGCTATTGAGGGCCCAATTAAATTTAGTTAGTGAACGACTTGAATATTTCAGATTCCTTATTGAAAAATTAATAGTTACTCTAATAGCTTTGGATGAAATAATAATTTTATAGTAATGCCTTCAATTTCGACAGTGTTTCAACTGATACAATTAGTGACTTTTAGCCAAGTATAAACAATATCAAGTACCAGGATCATGGCTCGAGAAAGCAGCAATCCTTTCAGCCTTTTTTCTGAACCTTGTCTCTCATCATCTAATTATGAAAATCAGAATTCACAAAATCAGCCACTAGTCAAACACAACAGGGGAAACAAGCATATTATTGTATTAAAATTTAAAACCCTAATCCCAACCAAAGGAAAAAAAAAAAAAAAAACCCATTGAACCCATACAAACGAAAAATACATTTATTCAGTATAAAATGTGAGGAGATAGAAGACTTACCTTCATTGCTTTCCAGATATGAAGCTTCACCTGCTTTTCCCATCCATGAAACCAAAAGCCAACAAAAATAAAAAAACTCAAAATCAGTAAAAAAATCGTAAAAAAAAAAAAACCCACAAAGAATAAATTTTGAAATTTATCTTATAAGTACTAGTTTTTTCTCTAGATCTGGACAAGTATTTTAGCTCCTACAATATATATAAATATATATATATATATATATATATATAATATATATAAATAAATCAGTAAACTAAAACATGAAAAAAAAAACAAAAAAAGAGTTATTAAAATACTATACAAGTATCTTCGGGACAAGATTAAGTCATTTTCATTGAGTTTGAGTGGTGGATTTCGTTGGATTATGCAGTTGATTTTTTTTCAAGGTTCGTCACCTCTCTCGCTTTATCTCCAAAAACAAGTTTGAAAATAGAAACCCTAATCTTGGTCAAGAATCAACATTTCATATATATAAGGAGGGGTATTTTTGTCATTACCCCCTCACACTAATGCTTAATTTTCGCAGGGAAGCAGTGTGTTATATTTTAAAAATCAAATGGGGGTAATTTGCTGTTTTATTTATCATGGGGGGTTATTTTGCTCTTTTCAACTATCACAGGGAGGTAATTTGCTTTACAACCTTTTTCTGTAGTGTATGCTTAGAAACTGTTCCACAAAAGTATCAACACGGCTAACCTTAACTTGAAAACTCATTCTTTATTTACATCTACCATCTCCAAATTAATTCCAATAAAAGTTTCTAATCCATATATATAAAATACGTGATAGCTATAATATATTACACCAAGAATTCAAGAACTTAATCACTCATCGAATTCCTAAAGTATAAATCATCTAGATTCCAAAGAAAATAGCCTATCACATCTCTATTTGATTAAACTAAAGTTTTGAGTTGATGACTACGTGAAATTCACAGTGTTTGTAGGCTTGACTTGTTTTCCTTATAAAATATAGTAACACCACTAATTCCAACATCAAGCATAGAGAAAATCCTTTCCTTATCAAAAATCCTAATAAGATGATGTACCTTATGGTCTGGTCAATCAAACATTTTTTTTCTTCTTCTTCTTGTTTTTTTTCTTTTTTTTTCTAAACATTTTATCCTTAAACCCAGGCAAATAATCAATTGAAACAATAATCGAAATTCGTTCTCTCGATAACCAATCATGACTTATTAACAACTCCTAATAGAGGCTTCTCGAGAATTTAAAAAATAAAAATAAGGATACAAACTTACCACTGTATCTACAAAATAATCAAATTCAAATCACTTGATAGTTCTCGTTAAATCAAAATAATCATATTCCTTTCTTGAACCAACAAAATTCCCAAATTCTGCATATCATTCAAGTTAACATTCTAAGTATCTATAAAAATCTCTAGCATTTTCTTAAAAAACTTTTATTAGTAGTTTTCCACTCTAAGGTACGGGGACATCTAACGATCATAATCCCTAATGATTGATTAGTAATGAACCTCCATTTTTTCCCTATTCTTATAGTAACCTTCTATTCTGCTCCTTTCAAAATCTCATCATAGTTTAGTTTTCTTCAGTCGTGCTTCTACTATGCACATTATACATCCTTCAAAAGCATTCTAATCCTCTTGCAAGTATTTAGCCTTATATGATGTAGCGTGTTACAGTCTTAGTAACATATGGCACCCCTAAATAAATTTATATTTTTTTAAACTCCTGTCAATATCAAAATACTACTTGACTCCATAAATAGCTCAAATCCCATGTGATCCACATAGTTATTCCCCAATTTTCGAACAATCCTTTTTCAATAACCTCACAATCACAGTTTTATACTTGCTTCATTTTGAAATACCAATTTTGATTTATTTTATTGGTCACGCATACTAATATCATAATCACTAGAATAGGATTAATGCTTAATGGGGCTAATTCTCACCTATATACTATTGTTAAATGATTTGACTAAATTAAATTGAGGTAAATTTTTTAATAGACACAAACATCATAAATGATTCATTCTTAACTCCTAGTAGAATAATTATTACTATAAAACTCGACAAGGTAACAATTTAGTTGTGGCATGTATGTTCTATTTTCATGTCTGTTTCAATTTTAAAATTTTGGCTATTTTCAGCGGACTGCACCAAGAGAAGGAAACAAAGCACATGTTAGCATTTGCAAAAAGATATGCAGCCCAATTTTGTTCAATTTTCTGAAATTGATTTAAAAGGATAAAAAAATCAAGTGTGATAGAATATAATAAAATCTAGAAATTTTCGCTGCGGGAGCAAGTTGGCTATTGTGGCCCCAAAAGTGAACCCTTGTTTGGGTAGAGATGATGGAAACGCAAGTACGTAGGTCCTTCGATACCTGAAAATAAAAAAAAAAAAAAAAGACATACAACAAGAGGCCAATAATTTTACAAATTTTAGAAAAAATCAAGGAAATGCGCTATGTTCTTTTTTGTAAATAGTTTTGAGGGATTGCTGGAATTACCTTGTGGTCATTTTTTTGTCCTCTTTGTGGTTTTTGTGAATTAGGTCATTTATTGTAATTTGGAGCCTCAAACTAAATATGGGGTTGCTATCTTTGGAAATGAAATCCAATTTTATATTTTCTGTCAATTTCTTGCAATGTAGTCTTTTAGGATGTAGTTTTTTGTCACTTAAATTTTCTAGCACTATATTTTTCTGCCACTTCAATTTTCTTTAAATCAGGTTTAGTTTATGTTTTCTGCCAATTTTCGGGCATTTCAATTTCTTGCTGTCTATGCACTTTTCTCACCAAAATGCCAAAAACTTAAAAAACTACAAAATTAGCATCAGTGTTTGCAAAAACTTCTGTTTTTAAGAAAGTGACTTTTATAGAGAAAGTTGGAAGTTGTAGTAGAATCAAAAGTGGATAGTGTTTGTAAGAAAAGTGAAAAGCAGATAAAAGTTAAATTGGATAGTGTTTGGAGAAAAACTACTTCCCAAAATAAATTAATTGATGAAAGATTGTTTTGTCCATATTTGTTACAAAGATACTATATTTTTGCTTATTATTTCACTTGTTGTTTGTCATTAATATTTATTTTTCCATAAAAAATATAAATTTTATTTCAATTAGTATTTTACATTTATATTTTTAAAATATTAAAAATATATTTAATTTAATAATGATCTCATTAAATAATATAATTATTAATTCATACACAATAATTAAACTTGCATGATTATAAAAAATTATTATTTTATTAGTTAATCAAATAATAATATGTGAAAGAAATAATATAATTAGATGATATAGCACAAAAAATATAAAAAACTTAAAATATTAAATATGTGAAAATTAAATTATTGTTAAAATTTAAATTATTTGAAACTTCGATTTCAACTTTAAATCTACAATTTTAAACATAAATTAAAAAGGTAAAGTTAAATTAATTAAGGTTATTAATAAGGGTTAAATTAATCAAAAATAAAGTTGACTTATTTATTAAAAAAAGCCAAAGTAACTAAAAGTACCCTCTAAGATGCTTCTAGCTTTAGTCTAAAAGCACTTTTTTTAACTGTTTCAGAAGCAGAAGTTGGTTTCCGAAACACTTCAAAAGTGTTTTTTTGGAGCCAAAAGCTAAAAAGTGCTTTTCAGAAGCGCGCGCAAACACTCACATTCAATATTTAAAAATTTGATTTTTAGGACATTAATTTACATTTTCTTCATTTAAATTTCATCAACAAAACTAACACTAACAAAAAAATAACATGTAACAAAATTCTTGCTTTAATTTGCTATTAATTCGTTTATTTTAATTATTTAATTAGTGAATTATTAAATGTAATCTCTACTTTCCGATTTAGTATTTAATCAAAAACTTTGTGAGTGTGATTATCTATAAATTAGTAATTAGTTTAATATTTTATTTGAATTGAGTTATAGCCAATTAATTAAATTGCTTAGTTTGATAGACTAGGTTATTGGAATAATTGATTCAATCAACTTAATGGATTTATGTAGTACCCGCTATTAATACTATGACTATATCTCCCCTAATTATCATACTTAAAGTAAACTCTGTTTATATGTATAAATATGCACATAATCATATTGCACACGTAACGTCACAACCAATACAATCACAACCCACATCATTATATATACTCACATATCAAACATCGCAAAGTAGAACCATTCTAGTAGTTCATTGTCCACACTTTTAATTCCCCTCTATACATCCAAAAAAATGTGAATTATATTTCAACTTACGAGTTAGGAGAAAACCGCGTACTGGCTCGACCTGACTGAACGCGGGGTTTGGACATAACCCTCGATAGGCTGACACCTCAAAATCTACTCCTGAAAAATGTTAGCAAAGGATAAGCCTGCAACTTAATAAGCAAATAACTGACATTATCCATACATATATGTTAAATATAGTCCAGATAAAACACAATAAGCAACATACGTATAGTATACTTAATTTAGTTTCAACATAAATAAACGTTATCTAATATGCAGTCAAATTAACTTTAAACCCAACATAATCAACTTTAATTTACAACATAAGCAACTCACAATAAAACAGTCAATTTTAGCCTTTTTTGCTAGTCTGCTTACTAGAAGGTGATATAGTATTTTTCTCCACCAACTCAATCTCACCTTCCCACCTTTTATAAGTGGATTACCCCCTCTATAAAACCATACAGAGCCAGCGGTGTCATTATTTTCTTCTATGAAGAGCACCGAGGCCAATTTATCCACGAAGAGCCATCGGGGCCGTTTATTTTTTTTCCACATAGAGTCATCGAGGCCAATATATCCACACAGAAATCAAGGCAAATCATTTTTTTTCCACATGGAGCCTTTGGCGCCAACCAAAGCGGTAGTCACATAATAATTATACGCAGTCCCCGTAACTCCCTCATTTCCACATATCACCATTCTTGTAGGCAGCTAGTAAAATAGAATCATATATTAACACACTTTCATTTACCAGCAACAACAACACGCCAATCAACACATATAATATTTTAATGTGTTCATACCACATACACAATATCATCATTCAAATTAAGTCATCCAGATAAATCAGCTTCATCACAAACCACATATTTATATAAACGTAATACCACAAAGAAAAGGAACACATATGGATAATACTAATTATTCACTTGCCTCGATCTAACGACGCTCTACTAGCAAACAAGGAGTTGTCCAATCCTCTACTTTATCCCCGAATCCTATAACGAGTTATAATGCATACAATTAATATATTAAAAATATTGTAATTTCTAAATATAATATTATATATTATTTATACAATTTTTAATTTATCATTTAGTATTTCATTTCTATCGAAATATAAATTTTTCGTACCGTTATTTTCTAACTAACTAGCTTCCCATGTATATATTTAATTTATCGACTAATTCATATGAATTCATTTAAAAAAAACCCTTATATATAATCTTTTTATAATTATCATTCTTAATATCATTTTCTAAATTAAATTATGATTAAAGCCCTCATTTTCCTTTCTAATAATATAATATGCCTTAAACATAATTTTCAAAATATTCCTATAAATTTTCTATTAATTTCTCGTTATTATACAATTTAATTATATCCGAATACATATAATTACACATATGGTTAATAGGCCCGACGAAAGTGAATAAATTAACTATAGTAATAATTAAATCTACCAAATCTAATAATTTAGTTAACCAACTATAATATTTTAAGTCAATTGGGATATTTAATTCAACACCAATATAAATTGACAAAATCATAAAATATTCCGATTAAACAATTCACCGGTCAATATAAATTACTTTTAGTAAATGGGCTAATTAAATAATATAATTATATAAATTAATAAAAAATTTAAAATTAAAGTCATACCTGTTCGTCGTTGTCGGAAAATGGAAAAGGATTTTGTGTGTGTACATATGTAGGAAGCAATATTGCAAATTTTAATACATACTATACATATATATATTATTATTATATATAATTGAAGTGTGGGTGGAGGATAATGGCCCCACCTGCCCCCTTCTCTTTCTTTTATATTATATATATAAATATATATATGTATTTATATATATAATTATATTATTATTATTTATTATTATTATATTCTTCTTTTCTTTTTTTATATATATGTATTATATTATTATATTAATATATTATTATTATTATTATTGTTTAATTTAATTTTTTTTTTCTAAAATTTCATTACGTCCTTCCTAATTTCTTAATTAATATAACTTGACCCCAAATATTATTATGAGACCCAATTTACTCAGTTCGAGTTTTAATATATTTGAATTTCAACCTATAATTTATTTATAATTAGATTTAAAATTTCTTAATAATTATAAATTAGTCTCTTAATTATGTATAAAATCCTACAGACGTAATAATTTATTAACCAAATACTTAATTATATGAATGTAGGTGTTTAATTAATTTCTATAATGGTGAGGAATTGATGAAAATTATATTTGAGAAACATTACGCTTATTTAAAGAGTATATGATTTTTGAAATAATTGAAAAGTGAATCTAGAGATGCTGTCAAGAATGACAACTATAAAAATATGTGGGGTTTGATTAAATAAATCGTTATAAGGAACAATTATATATGTATATATATCCTTGGGAAGTTTAGGATGTCTGGTTAATTAGAAGAAAATGGAAAGAAGATTTGAATTTTGATATAAATAAAATATTAAAAAATTGGTGGAAAATGTATAAATATTATTTGATATTATATTTAGAATTTACAACATTCTCAATATATTGATTATATGATTATAAATTATTATAGAATACGAGGATAATGTACAAGATTCAACCCTTATTCTACTAAAATAATAGTTTGAGATTGAGGTAAGTATAGTTAATTGGATTTATATATATACTTGCATTGGATACATGTTTGTTAATTGTTGGTTATTTGTCTGGATTACCTTATTGTCCTGTGAAGTTGTCGTGATATGCTTATCTGTGGTTATGGTGTAAGAATGGCGGATGAATGATTATGCATTGCTATACTATGTGATTGCATATTAGAGTTGAATGATGAAGTTATTGAAGAGAATATTATAAATTGAGATAAAGAGATAGCTTATCTAATTGGGGGAGCATATTGCAATGGCTTATGATAATGTGTGATGAAGATGTGTTGATGATATGTTATGTGATATGAGGAAAAAAATGAATATAAAGTTAGGTACCATGACGCGTAGGGTATCGGGATATTTCTAGTAACGGAGAATATCGTGTGCTGATAGTTACACACTGAGTGGTGTGAGGATGCCAATTTCATTATGGTGTTCTGTGTTGATATTGCTACACACTTGGTGGTGTGGGATATACCATTTGATGGGGTATCGTGTGCTATATATTATATGATATTGAGTGAAATGATGATAGCCGACAAAGACCATTGAATGATGCACTTCAACCTGGGTAAGCATGGCCAAAATAAATAAAAGTAATTTTAATTGTATTATGATGTGGATCATTCTTGATTGTTGGTATTGGTTACTTCATGATTTTATGCTAATTGCAAGATGAAGGATTATAGGTTGGTGTCTAATGCATGGAATTTCTTCTAGTGACTATGCATATGTGTATACATATAAGCTGATTAAATATATTTATTGAGTAGACAGCTCATTCCTTGCTAACATATTTATCAAAATATAAGTTAACGTGACTAACGGAATTGAATCATAAGCTTGCCGCTAGTCTTATAAGGTGGGCCATAGTGACATCTTGAGTTGGGAATTCTAGCTATATCATTATCTTTTCTTAACTTTAGTATCCCTAAACTTAATTTTTGTCTCAGCTTGGTCTCTCTGACCAATTTCCGACGAAAATGTGACTGGAGTTTGACTTTGGAGGGGTAAAATTTAAATTTAATTTTATCACTTTAGTCCCTTAAGTTTATAAAATTATCAAATTAGTCCTTTTTTTAAAAGAAACCATTGTTTTTTATATTTTATGTGGTACGATGTAATTATCTTGTATGAAAAATAAAAATCTTGAACTCTTGTGAACATAATATTAACATATTGCTTAACTTAAAATAAAATAGCCCCTTTGTTTTCATTTTCAAAAGTGACAAAAAATATAACTAAATTTATAAACTTATCTTATCTAAAAATATAATAAAAAAACCTGAGTTGTTTCTTTAATCTTAGGATTAAAGACATTTCTAATAAAATTAAATCTTAACAATATTATTAACTATTAACAACTATAATTTAAAAAAAAAAAAAAGCGGAATGTAGTTTTAGATAGATATTTGGTGGTTTTGAAATATATATATATATATATATATATATATATATATATATATATATATAATTCATTTCAAGAGGTTTTTATAGATCTCCATCTTATAGAAAAAAGATCTATAAAGACCTCTTGAAATGAATTTTATATATATATAATTCATTAAAGAATTTAGGTAAAAAATATAATCTACCAACTTTTTGTTCGAACACCTAAATATTTAATACATATTGTTAAGGTTTGATTTTTTTAGACTAATCTTTAACTCTTGAAATGAAAAATTACTGACTTGGGTTTTTTTTTTATATTTTCATATTAGATAATGATGTGCATGGCTTAAAGGAGTTAGGCCCAATACATTTTTTCAATAAAGCCCATAGCCTTAGAAGGATTAAGTCCAAGGCCTCCCACATCAGCCCAACGTCGCCTATGAAGAAGATGGCCCAAGCTAGCCCACAAGTCCGGTCCACATCCATGGCCCAATTAGGAGAACCAGTCCAAGGCCTGCTACTATCCCTCCATGTAAGACATCCACCTGGACTATCACGCGAGATTACTCAACCCACAAGGAACACACGGGTCAAGGAGGCCCTCTTAGCACTCCAGACTCCTAAAAGTAAAGGAACTCCTCATAGGTCAAGGAATGTTAAAGAGTGCTCAAGGACAAGGAGACCCCTTCAATTCAGAAACCTATCATTCAATAAGAGTTATTGAAGATAGGATCAGATTATGTCTTATCTTAACCACCTCTAACTACTCATCCCAAGAAATTAAGGGCATGTGCAGACTCCTACCGAAGGGGGATACTCCCTTGATATATACAGGTTTGGTCCCAGGCAGGGGACATCTTCTACACTCAGATTTTTTAACTATCAATGGCTATTCTACACTTTGTTCACATTCGAACACGATTTATTATATGGATTTCACTATCCTATTATGATTTCTCACTTCAATTCACTTCTTCGATTATTCTCTCTTAAAATCGATACTAACTTGAGCGTTGGAGTGCTAACACTTTTGTTTGGAGGTTCCTTTTCTTAGGATTTTTATTTCTCCAGCTCAAGCCCAAATTCAAGGTCCAAGCTTGTTGTACCTGTGCTATTTTCACACGCATCAATTGGTGTTGGAATGGGTGATCAAAAGCCAATTGGATTGGTTGTTTGCCATTTGCCAATCTTTATAAATAATATTAGACTGATGAAAAGGGTAAGAATTCATCATGTTGGCAGTCTGTTTTCGTTGTGCTTATCACTGACATTGAATGGGATTTCAATATCACAACGAAATGCCCACAGACCGAAAGATTAAACCCATGGAGTTGGGTTGTGCATAGGTTTGGCGGCTATGAAACCAACTCTTGAGAGTCGGTCTGAAACGTTCCAAGTCGAGGACCTCGAGATAGGGCATCAAGAGTCCTATAGAGACTTGCACTAAGTACTGCAGCTGTATTTCGTCGGCGTAAGACGTGGGTCGTATGTGCAATTTTAGTGGGTTAGTTGGCCAGGTAGTCGACTGACTGAACTGACTTGTGGGAATCGTTATATGGAAGCCTCTTGAGGTTTGATTGGTATGATTGGGATTCCAGATTCTGATAGTACGGGATTAGTCCTCGTACTTGAGGAATCATGGTAGTCATGTGTATCGGTATTCGACTGTATCTTGGATATGGCGAGAGGTGTTGCATGGGCATGGTCATTTATAGTCGAGGTATGTTGCGAGACGATTCCAAGAAAGAATCTGTCCCCTGTCAATATTGTGACAGCGAGATCTCCTATGCGCTTTGAGATAGTTTAGACTCTTCAAGTCTATGGCCAAAGCGATTGATCGAGTGGGAAGGAATTTCCTACGATGATCAATAGAATAAACGCATCTCGAGTATGCAACATAGATGCCTAGTTAAGGATGGGAACCGACTCCCAATTCTATGCTCTAGACTAAGGCCGGGAGACGATTGACAGTAGGACCGTATTCGTATGAAATCGGAGCCTGAATGTTCACGCCACTATTCGCCTAGTCTCTAGTGCCATGGACTGTTGCTAGACGGCCACGGGTAATTCATAATTAAATAATCATAAATAATTAATTAAAATTAAATGAATAATATGCACTCCCAAGTCTAGATGAAGGTGAACCTAAAGAGTCACACACAGATCATGAAAGGTGAGGGAATTAATATGGAATTAATTCCAAAAGAGGTGAATTAATTTAATTAGATTAAATTAATTCTTGGAGAGTATAAATGATTGGATCATTTTTTAGGAATAATCCATTAGATGGATAGTTCGAAATTTAATTAATTAGATTATTGAATTTTGGACTTAGCCTTTTTTTAATTTGATTGGATTAATTTAAAAGAGGCTTGGGGTAATTAATTAGTGGGTTGGATCCATTAATTAATTAGTAGATGGACTATCTAATTAGTGAATTTGGATTCATTAATTAGAAATGGGCTAGAAATAATTAGTTGGACTAGTTATGCTTGGTTGGACTTAATTAATTAAGTGGATTGGATTCATTTAATAATTAAGTGTCTTATGGACTTGTAAATATTCGATTTGATTAAATATTTATTTGGACTTTCTTTGTTGGGCATTTTATTTAATTGGATTAAATATTAAGTCCAATAGGAATGGTATATGGGCTCAATTTGACTCGTTGGACTAGCAAATTGAATCCGGTCCAAAATGCATCAAGCCCTAGTCCATGTTGACATTTGGTAGGTCAAAAATAGCTGAAATTTGGCTGAAAATAATCAGCCAAATTCGTGCAAAGGTGTGTGGAAAGTGGGAGAGGAGTTTTGGGAAGAGGTTGAGAAAGTTGTGAAAGTTGGAAGACTAGGTCTCCTTCCATATCTCAACCTTTTCATTCCAACTCTTCCACTCACATACCCTAGCCGATTTTTGTTGTTTGACACACAAATTTTCGTGCACACTCTCCCCAATAATCAGCAAAATATTCTTCTCCTCCTCTCTTGAAGTTCTTCTTGGTTTAGAACCAAGTGAAGAAAAAAGGAGATCGAAATACACTAATTCATAGTTTAATTTTGATTCATCTTCCCACGGATTTAATCATTTCTAGCACAAGGATAAATCTAACCTTTTAGTGTTGTGTGGAAAATATTAGAGGCCTCCTACGTTGGAGTCTTGCGTGGACAAACGCCGGAGAGGAGATCTACCGAATTGTCGATTGAAGGAGAAAAACGAAAGGTAACCCTGTTTAGTTTATGCTTTCGTTTTTTTCTATCAAATTCATTAGCCTAATTGCATGATTAGATCTGTGATTATTACACCAAACGCTTGGAAAAAGATCAAGGGTACACCCCTTGATCGGAATTTAATTATTTTATTAACCGTTTTTTCGATTTTCCGTGCTTCTGCCGCGCTTCCCGGGCCGATCCACTTCCTTCAATTGGCGCCGTCTGTGGGAAACTTGAGTTCAAGACATGATTTTCTATGGAGAATCCCAGCAACGTCGCTAACAAGCAAAAGGCCGTTGAAGCACCTAGCAACACTCAGGCTTTGTAGGTTGCCACAGGGACGTCTCTAGCTCCGATTGGAGGAGGGTCCGCCCCAGTACCACCTCCCCCTAAAGCCGTGGATCCTATGGCCGATCCCCCAAGACGTAGCACTTCTTCAGATACTTCTATAGAGGAGTTATCTCCAGCCTTACTAGGAGCTATCCAACAGATAGTCACAGCAACAATTCAAGAACAAGTGGTGATGCTGGCCCTAACTCAAGTAGCTACCCCGTCCGACGTGGACGCCTTTGAAGAAGAAGCTGAAGGAGACCTCCCTCTACCTATGCCCCCAGTGAATAGAAGGCAGGGGGCTCTACCCATGGCTCCTTAGGAAGTTCCGCCCACAATAGAGCTCTTTGAATGCCTCAGAAAAGTCTCCAGAGATATCCAATACCATATTAGGGGAGCCCCAAAGATGAACGACAAGGCGCCCCTTCATCGAAGCTGTGATGGCTGACGAACTTCTGGCAAATTGCCACGCCCCAACCATTGCTAAATATGATGCACGACTGACCCTCAAGAGTACCTTTTGCATTTTGAAAATGCACGCCTCTTCCACAGATACACTAACTGGATCAAATGTCGTATTTTCGTCACTACCTTTGCCAGGGTCGCCCAATAGTGGTTCAACCAATTGCCCATGGGAGCGATAGGAAGTTTCTAAGACTTTTGATCTCTCTTCTTACGCCAATTTGCTAGAAGTCAGAAGCTTCAGAAGACAGAGCTTAGCCTTTTGTCGTACAGAAAAAAAAAAAAATAATGAACCCTTGAAGGAGTACTTGCAGAGATTTAATGTTGCAGCGTTGGATGAGCCTTTTGCCACCTAAGAAGTAATGGCTAGTGCCTTCTCTCAAGGACTCCTTGATGGGACTTCTTTAGGTCCATATCCAAGAAGCCCGTTTCCAAATTTGACACCATCCTAGTTTGCGTGCAAAGGCAAGTATCTTCGGAGAAGCATACGAGCAGATGCAACTAGGGAACATCCCCCTAGAAAAGGTAAATACCTCCTTGTACGAGTTCATAGGGGAGGTAGTCCATCCCCACGGTAAGATTTTGCTTCCTCTGACGCTGGGAACTGGGTCTACACAAAAGACTTGCATGCTGAAATTTCTTGTGGTAGACATGCCCTCTACCTATAATGTCATTTTGGAAAGACCTACCCTTAATGTTTTCCAAGCCATAATCTTCACGTACTATATGAAGATTAAATTCCATGCATCGGGAGGTGTAGGAGAAGTTTAAGGAGTCCCCCTCCAATCACGTAAATGTTACGTAGAAGCCGTTCGCAAGGGACAAAAAAGGAGCACGGGTGAAGCCCTCAAAGGAGGGCCCTCCAGCAAGCGAGCAAGAGACATTGAGTTGGAAGAAGAACCTAAAGCAGGAAAAGAGACGCCCCCTAAAGTTCAACCGGTTGAAGAATTGTTGAATATTGAGCTTATACCAAGAGATCCAGAAAAAATCACACGAATGGGCTCCCAAATGGATGATGCAACTCGAAAAGAAATATTCCAATGCTTGCAATACAACATAGATATCTTTGTATGGACCCCCCAAGACTCGGAGGGGATAGATCCAAGCATTATTACCCAGCGTCAAACCCGTAAAACAAAAGAAAATGCACTTTGAGCCTAAGAAAGACAAAATAATTCAAGTTGAAGTAGACAAATTAATGGCAGCAGGACACGTCGAAGAAATACAATTTCCGAAATGGTTGCAATGTCGTTCTAGTACCTAAACGTGGAGGGAAGTGGAGAATATGCATTGAGTTTAGAGACCTCAACAAGGCATGTCCCAAAGACTTTTATCCTCTACCTCGAATTGATCAGCTAGTTGATTCTACGCCTGGATGTGAGTTGCTAAGCATGATGGACACTTCGCAAGGATACCATCAAATTATGTTGACTCCTGAAGATCGCAAAAGAGCCAGTTTCATAACTTTTGTAGGCACATTTTGTTACGTAGCCATGCCATTCGGACTAAAAAACGCAGGAGCCACTTACCAATGCCTAGTAACAAGAATATTTCGTCACAAATATAGGAGAAAAAATTGAAGTATATGGACGACATGCTAGTCAAAGCAAAACAAACACGAAACCATGTTGCAAATTTAGAGGAAACAATCTCTGTCTTGAGAAAATATAGACTGAAGCTTAATCCAGGAGAATGTGCATTTGGAGTGCGAGGATGCCGTTTCCTAGGGTTCATGGTCACCCAAAGAGGGATTGAGGCCAACCCCCTCAAGATTAAAACTATCTTGGACATAAAAGCACCAACCAATATTAACGAAGTACAACGAGTAATCGAAAGGATAGCCGCACTTAGTCATTTTATTTCCAATGCAGCGAAGAAAAGCTTACCTTTCTTCAAGGTGCTGAGAACAACAAAGAATTTCGAGTAGGATGCCCCCTGCCAGCAGGCTTTCGAAGAGTTCAAGAATTACCTAGCAGGGTTCCTCCTAATGGTTAACCTTCTCAGGGGAGCACCTCTATATATCTTTCTATCACCGCGTTAGTTCCGTTCTCATTCGTGAGGATGAGGGAAAACAAATCCCGATATGTTACATCAGCAAAGTGCTCAATGGTGCAGCGGGACAGTATATTTCCATTGAAAAGATAGCCCTCGCACTAGTAGTTACAACCACAAGATTGCACTCTTATTTGCTTCCATCCATTGGAGTAAAATGAACCTGCCGCTAAAACAAACTCTGAGTGAAACTGACACCATCGGACACTTAGTAAAGTAAACCGTGGAACTAAGTGAGTAAGATATCTCGTACCTACCACGAACAACAATTAAAGCTCAGGCCCTAGCAAATTTTGTCCCCAAAATTGCGGGAATATCTTTGGGGAATAACCCCAGATCAAAAAATGGTTACTCCATGTAGATGGATCATCCACAATCCAAGGTAGTGGTGCAGGCATAGTCATCACTTCTCCTCAAGTAGAAGACTTAGAATTTGCTGTCAAATTCGATTTCAAAGCTTCGAACCATGAAGCAGAGTAGAAGCATTAATGAAAGGTATAAATATAAAAGGCCCATAAAAGCAGGAGCCAGACACCTTATAGCTTACTAAGATTCTCAGTTGGTAATTAAGCAGGTAGGAAGAGCATATGAAGCCAAAGAAGAAAGTATGATACGATATTTACAATAAACACATGGGGAGCTGAAAATAAGTTTCCAAAGTGAACAACTTATACAAAACCCGAGATAAGAAAATATAGAGCTGATTGTCTTTCACCAAGCTCGCCAGTACCTTAAAAGACTATAGGACTAGGCACATTACCATACAATACTTTCCTAAGCCAAAGGCTCCCTCTAACAATCTAGGCGATTCTCTACTGAAGATTGGAGGACACCGTGATCAGGTGGCTGGAAGAAAGGACGCCTCTCGGATAACAGATGGAAACACCAAGCTCAAGGCGCAAGCCGTCCATTTCATACTACGGGGGAGGGGGGGGTTCTCTATAAAAATCCTATAGCCACACCCTCTACTTTGATGTTTGTCTTAATAAGAAAGGGATCCATGTCCTCAGAGAAATACATAGTGGATGTTCTGGAGCACATGCAGGAACATGGAAGCTAGCTAATAAAGCTTTATGGGTAGGATACTTTTGCCTATCATAAAGCAAAATGCAAAACAATTAGTGAATAAATGTGAAAGATGTCAGAAACACTTTTCCCATCATATATTAATTGGCAGAGAGCCACTCACCACTTATTATATCGCTATACCCCTTCGCACAATGGGGTATGGATATCGTGGGACCTTTCTCTTTTGGCCCCAGCTAGAGAAAGTTCCTTTTGATCGAGATTGATTATTTTACTATATGGGTGGAGGCAGAACCACTTTCCCATATCATCGAAGGAGAAGTAATGAGGTTCATTTGGAAAAAAACATTATTTGTCGCTTTGTTGCTCCCTAGAGAATAATCTCAGACAATAGCCCAGCAATTCCAAGGTCGAAAGGTAAAAGAATGGTGTATAGTGTTTCACAATAAATAAAGATTCACATCAGTAGCACATCCTCAATCTAATGGACAAGTCAAAGCCGCCAATCGCATTTTAGTACAAGGGATAAAAAGAAGATTAGAATGAGTTGGTAGAAGTTGGACGGAAGAGTTAACTAGTGTACTATGGGCCTATAGAACAACCCCCCCAGGGTCCATAGGGGAAAGCCCCTTTACTCCAGTTTACGAAACCGAAGCCATCATTCCTGCGGAGTTTGGATGCCTTTCCACAAAATTCTACATTTTTCGAAAGTTTGTAACACTGAGCTCTTTAAAGAAAATTTGGATCTCATCGAATAATTAAGAGTGGAAGTTTTTTTTCGCATATAGAGGTACAAAAACACCATGATCAAATGCCTATAATAGAAGGATGAAAACTTCAAAATTTTTAAGTTGGAGACTTGGTATTGCGCAGAGAGGATACATTGAAACCAGTAGGAAAGGTGGATCCTATTTGGGAAGGACCTTACAAAAGTTATAGGGGTGATAGGCAGGGGGGCTTATGAACTAGAAGATCTCGAAGGACTCCCCCGTTCCTCGCCCGTGGAATATACACAACCTCAAAACATACTATGTATAAGAAGAAGGACGATCCTCCTGTGATCTCTGAATCCTCCTTCAGGCAGTCCTCTCAGGGATCCCAACTCGAAAAAAAAAATCCAGGGGAACACCCCTAGTACAACTTATAAGGTTACCCCCTTGTGTTAGGGGCATCCCCTTGCAAAAGTATGGCATGCCTTCTAAGTTTAGCATGTTACGACAAGGTGAGGCAAAAAACTCTTATAGGAGTAAGCCCTGTCAAAAATTTATATAGGCATTCGCTACTTAATAAAGACCTCGGGTCCCATCAAAGCTCTTACACGCATTTTACTTATCTTTCATATACATATATCTTGCAATATGCATACATATAAGTGTATGAGAATGAAAATTACTGTTTCTAAGAATACAGCATATAGAACAAATATGTACGAGGGTGCCCCCTGCAAAAAAGTATCCCCCACAATGGACCCCTCAAAGTGTGACGCCCGTAGGATTTTATACATAATTAGGAGATTTATTAGTAAATTTTAAAAAAAATTTAAAAATCTAATTAAAAATAAATTATAGGTTGAAATTCGAATATAATGAAACTTGAACGGAGCAAATTGGGTCTCAATATAATATTTGGGATCAAATTGTATTAATTAAGAAAGTTAAGAGGGACGTAATAGGAATTTTAGAAAAAGATCAAATAAAAAAAAAAAAAAAGGTAATGAGTTTTGGGCTGGCAGCCCATAGTCATCACATCGCCTACCCTTTCCTTTTCTCTCTCTATTATATATTATAGTATATAATACTTAAATAATCAAAATTGTAAGAATAGGCGTACACTTACAGGTTTAGCAAACAGGTACGAAAGTTTTAAATTTAAATTTATATAATTCATATAATTATATTATTTAATTAGTTCATTTACTAAAAGTAATTTACATTGACTGGTGTACTGTTTAATCGGAGTATTTTATGATTTTCTTTTTGAATTAGTACTGAATTAAATATCCCATTTGATTCGAAAATGCTATAGTGGGTTAATCGAATTATTGGATATGGTAGATTTAATCATTCCCATAGTTAATCTATTCAATTTCATAGGGTTTATTAACTAAATGCATAACATATATATTGTGTGTATAACTAAATTGTATAATAACGAGGAATTGATAGAAAATTCATAGAAATATTCAGAGAATTATATTTAAGGAATACTATGTTATTAAAAAGGAAAATGAGGGTTTTAATCGTAATTTAATTTAGAAAATATTACAAAGAGGGATAATTATAAAAAAAGATATAAGGGGTTTTATTAAATGAATTGTTATGAGTTAGTTGATAAATTACATATATACTTAGAAAGTTTAGTTAATCAAAAGAAAAGAGAACGGAGGTCTGAACTTGATATAAATGAAATATTAAAAGATAGGTGGAAATGTACGAATATTATTTAATATATTATTATTATTATTCTTGATATCTTGAGTATATTAATTATATGTATAATACTTTCTTATAGGACGTGACGACAAAGTAGGGAATTGAGCAGCTCCTTACGTTAATTGAAGTATTTTGGGATTTGAGGTAAGTATAGCTAATTGAATTTATATATATATGTGTGTAGTATTATATGTTTGGGTTTTATATATTTGATTATGAACTTGGATTCTATTTATATATGTAGATATTGTATATTAGTTATTTATATGTTTGATCTTGGATTATTTGTCTGGATTACCTGGATATCTGTGGAATTGTTATTATGTGTCTATCTATGGTGGTGTTGTATGGAAGCCAAATGAATGATTATGAGCTCTTACAATTGATTGTCGAATAAAATTAAACCAAAAAGTTATTGACGAGAAAATAATTATTAAATGGAGTTGATTGATGATGTCAATGATGATGATATTTGTATGGAATAAAAGATGGCTTACCTAATTGGGAGGGGACATACTGCAATGGCTTATGATGATATGATTAATGACGAGCTGTGTGCTGTCATTGATCAGTGGAGATGATGTGACATATCATACGAGTGTGTTGTTGTGTGATATGATTGATGATGGATGCCATACGAGCTATGTGTTGTGTGGTACCAGTGGTGATGGGATATCATACGAGCTGTGTGTTGTGTGATATCATAAAAAAAAGAAAAAGATATTGTGAGATGGCGATGTGATAGCCGGCGAAGCCATTGGGTGATGCACTCAAGTTTGGTTGAGCAGGGCCCTAAGAAAACAAATTAAGATGTTATTATTATGGTATAGACTAATATATGATAATGAGCATGCGTTGTTTCTTATATCTGCGGATAATATGATGAAAACCTTGATTGGTTGATACGATTGTATTGCGTTTGACTTGTGATGTATATATATAATTTGATAGCTATACTTACTGAGTAGGCAGCTCATGCCTTGCCACGTACTTTTCAGGAGATAGGTAATACTAGCTAGCCGCACTGGATTGTGATCCATGCTGTTATACTCATTAGGTGGGTCAGCCATGACTTTTGAAGCAGAGACTTTTGGCTATGTGGTTATTAAACATGTTAGACTTTTGTCGGGGTTGTGTATATAATTTGTACAGCAGGTTGTTATATTGATTTCTTTCGAGATTTTATATATGTGAATATGAGTAAATATTATCCTCTGACATTGCCTATTATCTCATGGAGCTTATATATTTTATATTAGTAAACATGAAATACCTTATAAGAAGGGTGTGTTAAGGAGAGAGTATGATAATAATGGTAATTAGGTATGATATTGTAAGGGTGACACCAAGCAAGGCCTAAGTATCTTATGCAAAAAAAGCAGCGTAGTACAAACATGATAAAGCATGAAGTGAAACAAAAAGTGAACATCATTGCATTACGGCCCCCGGCCTAAACATGGCCGAGGTAAGTTAAAAATAGTATCCATAGCAAAAATAGCAAATTATCTCATCCCCATTCCTGGTGGGGGCAAAACCAGAATTAAAGAGTTAGTTGTTTTCAGCAAAAAGGGGGGTCAAATTACATCTTCTCCTTATCATCCCCACAAGCGGGGTCTTCTTTCATCTTAGTTTGATCTCCTTAGAGGGGAGTAGTTGCACAGGCGTCAGGGAGTCCTTCATTAGTGGTCAGGTTGACACCTCCTTCCTTCGGCTCCTGGGCTCCTTCTCTTGGGACGTCCCCCACGACAGAATCAATTGCTGCTTCGGAAGAGGGACTCCTCTTCATTTCGGCCTCAACCTCCCCCAATACATGGTCCAGAGTCTCCTCTACAAGGCATCCCCCAAACATCAGTACAAAATGCAAAATGTCTACAATTAAATAAAGGATAAAGGAAATAACCTGATTCAGGGGGAAGATCTCCGCTTACTGGTGCTGAAGTTTCGATAAAAAGATCCGTTCATTCTCCAATGCAACTCCAAGGTCAAGGAAGGAAGGCTCCTCTCCATTGGAAGGGTACCCGTGAGCCATAAATCGCTCTTTAAAAAAGCCACAAAACCATGTTCAAAATGAGGACCAGCTAGCTCCGCCACCTCATCCTAATATTTTTTGGATTATTTGAACTCCTCAAGATGGTTGGCCTAGTACCCCTCTAAATAACGTTGGCCATCTTTAATGTTGGAAAATTCCACCTCGGCTCTCTCTACAGCTTTCTTAGTAGCCCCCTCATGACTTGTAACCTCATTCCTAAGTTTCTTCAACTCCTTCTCCTATTGTTGATTGTGCCTGAAAACCTCCTTCTTCTCCTCCTTAAGCTTGGCAACATCAGCATTCAGGCGCTCCACTTTATCCTCTAGCTTCCGCCACTGGGTTTTGCTTCGGGAAATGGGAGGGTTCCCTTTGCGATGGGAAAAGAGCTCCTCACATACGGAAACCCCCTACAAAAAAAAGACATTAAAAGAATATTCATAAGAAAAGAGATATACCAATATGGAGGATACCTTGAGCAGATTTGAAAAAGTTATCCCTTCCAGCTCCTCTTGAGACATAAATGCCAACAATCGTCTGTCACTCGAATGCAGTACCCCCCTCATGAGTTCACCCACTAAAGGGAAGTTACTTCCCCTCTCTAACTCCAAATATTGATGGGAGTGTAGGCAGTTAGATGGTGAGGGGGACGCCCCTTTCATACTTAAGGATAGGAGGAGAAAGAAACCCAAAAGGAGGCTTAGCACAGCTTGAAAGGGGAATGCTTAAGGAATTCATTCTTGATTTTTTCGAAAAACCTCCAGGAACTACCCCAGGAGAGGGGGAAGCAGGTCATTTTCCTTTAGACTCACTAAAAGGAGTCCCCCTAAGCGAAGGGGAAATAGGAGTCCCTCCTCCACCACAACCTGCACTAGAATGATGCAGAATAACTTATTGAACATGGTGCCTGTTGTCAAAGAAAGAAACCAAAATGCAGTTACAATCAAGAACGAATAAAACAATCAAAACATGAAGAGAATAATGAAGTACTGAGGGAGTCCCCCAATGGCTCCACCCTGGGACTCAAGCCAAAATGTCCCAAGAGCCTTTCGCTAATTAAAGAGCGGCAGTCATAAGGATCCTGATTCAAGGAATCCAACAAAGAACATAAGGCCTCACTCTTCTCTCTGACTTCCATGGAGGGGGTTCTCCTCAGTCCAACGAAAGAGGAAACACCAAGAGAACGAATGTAGAACAAAACAGAAACTTCTCTTTTGATTCTTGGGGCCAATAGGGGCTAGCAAGAAGGATACCCCAGGTCGAGGAGTGAAAAGAAATAACCCTATTTCGGCGTGTTTCAAACGAAAAATTTTGACAGTGACTAGAAAGTGGTGAAAGCGAATGATCATAAACAAACTTGCTAAAATCCTAAAGGAGTTGGGATCTGAAAAAGACGAACAACGTCGGAATAAAAGGTGGGGATAGGGAAGTGCAATCATGACCTCAACTGAGCAGCAAAGAAACTTAAACAGTTTGCGTGGGAAGTGTGGGGGCGACTTGAAGGAGCAGGGGTATAAATAACAGAGGAAGGGGGGATGTAGAACTCCAAAAGCAACCGGTCTATGTCATGATTCCTCATGTTGGAGGACCCCCAGTCCATGGACGAACGGGGGGCCTCCCTCTCCTTCATCCCCCCATACTTAACTCCCTTCACCTATCTCACCCCCTCGTTTCCCTCATCTCCCTCGTCTCCCTTACATCTCTTATCCGGCTCTTCTCTTTCATCCCTTACATCTTCCTCATCTATTAGACGACAAGCAGCCGCCGCCATCGCCTACTTCAGACTCCGCATCCAGCCACTACGAAAATAAGGCGAATCAGGACCTATCCTCCTAGAAGTAGCCTCCGCGGAATCATGGTCTGGGAGGACCTCCTTAACGAAATGGACAGAAGATTCATCTAAGGATGCCATATAAGAAGCCATAAAAAAGAAAAAATAACTCTAAAAAAAGAAAAAGGGTGTAGAGAAATCAAGATACTTATATATGATGAAGACGAAGCCTCCAATTCTTCAAGAAAACAAGAAGAAGAAAAGAGAGAAGGGGAAGAGACTAATTTGTGACTAAGGACGCGGGGAGGGGAAAATTTAGCCCACGTTCATACACATAACCACCCTTGATTGGGCAGTTACTTGACTCGTCAAACAAGTGGGAGGGGGCAGTTATCAAACAGCCTCCTTGGTGCCAGCAATCATGGAGGCTAAGGCTAGGCCTAGCCATCATCCTTTCATTGACAAACGGCAGGGCGCGAAGCTCCATGTTTTTTAAAAAAAGAGGAAAAAGACGAAGGCGGGAAAGAATGTAATAAGAGAAGAATGATGCCTTGAACCTTTGGCGCTCCAAAGTAGAGGACTACCCCCTAAAAGCATGACAAAAATTCGTACTCTAAGGAGTTGGGAGCACCCTCCTCCTTAGAGTGTGGTGGACTAAGTGATGTACATGGCCCAAAGGAGTTAGGCCCAATACATTTTCTTCAATAAAGCCTATGGCTTTAGAAGGGGTAAGTCCAAGGCCTCTCCCATTAGCCCAACGACACCTATGAGGAAGATGGCCCAAGCTAGCCCATTGGTCCAGTCCACATCCATGGCCCAATTAGAGAACCAATCCAAGGCCTGCCGCCATCCCTCTATGTAAGACATCCACCTAGACTGACACACTAGATTACTCAACCCACATGGAAGACACAGGTCAAGGAAGCCTCTGAACACTCCAGACCCCTAAAAACAGAGGAACTCCTCATAGGTCAAGGAATGTTAATGAGTTCTCGAGGACAACGAGTCCCCTTCAATTTGGAAACATATCCTTCAATAAGACTTACTGAAAATAAGATCAGATTGTGCCTTATCTTAACCACATCTAACTACTCATCCCGAAAGTTAAGGGCATGGGCAGACTCCTATCGAAGGGGGACGCCCCCTCTGTATATACAGATTTGGTCCCAGGAGGGGAACATATTATACACTCAGACTATCAATTGCTATTCTACACTTTATTTACATTTTGGACGCAATTTATTATACTGATTTCACTATCCTATTACAATATCTCACTTCAATTCATATCTTACAATTATTTACTCTTAAAATCGATACTAACTTGAGCGTTGGAGTACTAACGCTTTGTTTTGCAGGTTCTTTTCCGTATGATTTTTATTTCCCCGGCTCAAGCCCCGGTTCAAGGTCCAAGCTTGTTGGACCCATACTATTTTCACACGCATCAAATAAGTTTTATAATATTTATTTATAATTTCTTTTAACTACTACAAAAGAGAGGGAGAGAGAGCGAGAGAGAAAGAGAGAGACTGTTTATTTTAAGTTAAACAATACATTATTATTATGTGACAAGTGTTCAATTTTTTTATTATTCACATAAGATAATTACAACATATCAGCATAAAAAATATAAAAAAAAGTTATTATTTGTGTAATAAATGTTTAATTTGATAAGTTTATAAAATTAAGGGACTAAAGTGATAAAATAAAACTTAATGACCATTTTATCCTCCAAAAAGTCAAAATCCGACCAAATTTTCATTGAAAAATAATCAAAAGGACCAAATTGAGACAAAAGCTAAAGTTTGAGGATGTTAAAATTAAGAAATGAATTTGAGGAACTAAACTGATTTTAAACTAAAACTTAAAAGACCAAATATCGTATTTATCCATAAAAATATAAATACAATTATGAGTTTAATATCTTTAATAATTAATAAATTCTATATTCACATATAAAAATATATTTTTACACATACATTGCATGTGATACTTTCTAGCAATAATAAAAGTATTGATCAACTTTATATTTTTTTTAAATAAAAATAAAACAAAAAAAATATTTCTGATCAAATATTGAAGAAAAAGAAGAACCCTAATTCGCGGACTAAAGAGGAAACGGGTTTTAGCTTTTGGCAACTTCGAGTGGAGAAATTCATAAGCCAGCAATGGGGAAAGAGGAAGAGCTTTGGGACGATTCTGCCCTCATCAAAGCTTTCGACCACGCCATTTCGAAATATAAGGCAATAATCTATATTCCCATACTCAATTTGCGTATATATACGTAATTTGTATTGCTTTCATTGTTTCAATCGAATTCTTCGGCAGGTGATGCATGGAATGAGTGGGTCGACCACTGAAGGGAAGAGCGTCAGTAATGCAGAAGAAAGTTTACCAGCTGCTGAAGCTGACAACGGAAGCAATGAGTTTGGCCCCCACTCTGAGTAAATTCCTGAATGCTAATATATTATTGTGGCGTAATTATTTCTTAGTTGTCTGTTAAAAATTTTGGAAATTCGCTAGATGGATTTGTAAAGAAGTTGGTAGTGTATTAATTAGTGCAAGCATAATGCAGTGTTCTATTATAAGTAGATAAGTAGGAAAGTGAGCAGAAGGATCAGCTGTTTCCCTATTATATAATGTGAACATTTATAGCGTTGAACAAAAATACTTTTGCATTTTGAAAATGATTTAGTTGGTGTTCCGCAGTAGTAACAACTCTTTGGGTAAGGAAAGGATTATGGTATCTTATTTTCAAATTAAAAACTAGAAACGCCCTTTGTATTCTTGAAATGAAATTTCAGTTCATGGATTTGTGCTCTGAACTTATTTCAGTGTATAAGCTCTATTGTTCTTCCCTTTTGCGTGATTATGCTCAAAAAGGTTTGGTTCTAGCATAAGCATAATGTTCTGTCTTAAATGAAAATTCAACTGAAAAGCTATTGTAATTTATTACTCGTTGATGCTAACTTTCTTATTACTTTTTATGTTGATCAAGACACGTAGAGGATGTTGGAGGGACTGCTAAACTTTTACAAGTCAAGGAAAATTCTCCTTTGGAGTTGGGTTCTTCTGCAAAATGTGCAGGTTCTTCCAATATTCAAAATGGTACCCATGGACTGATCAATGAAAAGCATGCTGCAAAATCAGGATCCCCAGGGAATTCTGTGATCTCATCTGATGTACAAAGTCATAATCAGACAACATGGTATTCAAATGGTCCAGAAGACTACAGCCAGTTGTTGAACAAATATTATGAGCTTGAGGTCAGCGACAGCAGATACTCCAGCAGCTCAATCAATACAGCAATTGGAATTATCAACACCCTATTCCCAGTGCATCTACTTCTGAAGAGTATCAAGCATCTGATCCTCAACCTTTTGACACTGTTACCTGTTACTGTCCATACGGCTGCCAAAATTGGGTTGTTCCTTGCAATTCATTACCTGCTTCTTGTTCAGGTGGTACTTGTATTGATAAAAGCTGTGATGCTATACCGGAAGGTTCTCAAAATAGGAATTCTATGTCTCCACAAGATTCTGATTATGTTAAGACGGCAATGGTTGCTGCTGAAAAAGCACTGTCTTCTTTAAAGGAAGCAAATGGAGGTGAGATATCTATCCAAGTTTTCATATACTTGTTAATATTCTAATTCTTTGGGTGTAAATTTTGGCTATGGGATTCAAATTCTCTAGAAAGGGGACTAGTGGAGTATTAAAAGAATTCCTTCACAGAGCAATTATCAAATCTGGTTTGTGCAAGTTTTAGAGTCAAATGGATGTAAATTGCAGAGTAAAAAATAGCAAGCTCCTCTATTGGTCACGAGCTACTCTACAGTCTAGAGTCACCCATCTTATGGATATGCTATATTCTAGTTTAAGAAATCTACTGTATAGGAATCAGACAGACTACAAAATAAACGGAATGTAGGCAGCTATTAGGTCCTGTGGCCTAACAATGAAGAAACACTACAGCTGAAACAAAGCTCCATCTGCTTAAATAGGTTCACTGGTGGTCACCTTGCTGATCATCCATTTGAATATTACTACGTATGTCTTTTAGAGAAGTACTGAAAAGATGACCTGTTTTACCTTCATGACAGTGCATGACGCGGATAGCATTTAGTAGACCAAGGAAGTGGCTAGTTGCAATACCTTATAGCAGAGCACTTCAACCTACCTACAGCAAATGACTTCATTTATTACCTTAAGAAATCACCTACAGTGTTTTATAGTAATGATCTTTGACCTACAAACATCATCGATTTATGGTCTTCAACCTTTTCATGCTTTATCTCTTCTAATTATATTGACTATAAAATTTATGATCTGTGCGAAATGCTACTCCTGCAGTATCAAAAAATCATTCAATCATCACTAATAGCTCAAGTGGAAGAGATTTGGTAGGAGTTTCTCCTCAGAAGTTGTTAGATATCTACTTCAAGTACAAGATTTTTGTGGTAAAAATCACCCCATGAAATATTAAGACAGATTAGGGAGATGTGATGCTAATACTTTTTTCTTGTCATTCAAACTGGAAATCATAGATGAAGAATTTTCTTTAGTTATCTTTTAGCTCTTTATTGTCTTCCATGATATTTTGTATTATGCAGTCCATCCAGATGTTCGTATACGTTTAAATTCTTAATGTTGTAAGTAGAGGTCTTGTTAAAATATATGATATGTTGATAAAGTTGAAGAGAAAAGAAGAAAATAAAGTTATTATGTGGTTCGCCCATTTAGCCTACATCCACAGACAAACACCCAAAGGGCCGTAACATCTTCGTTCTCTTTTAATTTGTCATTACAATGGAACCCATTTACAAGTGAATTGCACATATGTAGATATCACAAGTGGATCAATTCACTCCACAATCAAATCAAAATCTTAATAATCAATTAGATATATATGTTACAATGTTGCAATTATGTTAAACAATCTTTTCTTGATTCTTAACACTTGCCTCAAGTTGAATACTGGATTTTGATTGTTGTGTTCAACTTGAAATAAAGTGAGGTACTTCAAGAAATTCCTGAATCCACTTCGGTTCTGTGGTCGAAGATTCATGATACAGAGAAATAGTCACAAAATGACACATTCTGCACTATAATAAGCTACAATTAGACACTATTATTGAAGTGTCATGAATGGACGGATGAACATTGTGCTATGATAAATTGAAACAAAGATATAGCTGGATCAGAAGCCTGGCGACCTGCTTTCGTACCATGTTAAAATTTATGATATACTGATAAAGGTGAAGATAAAAGAAGAAAACAAAAGAATTATGTTATTTGACCATTTGGCTTACATCCACTGATAGTCTCTTGTAATCTATATCAAAGATCACATCTTGATTCTTAACACATCTTACTGTACTCCTTTAGTTTCTTGGGATGATTTATCAAAATTAGGTATGGCAATAGTCTTCTTGCATTTGACCGCATATTTCTTGAAGATAGAACTACAAAATGCAAAAGTTGTTAGTTTCTCTTTTACATTTCATATTTTTCTTAGACGTTTTCACTTTGTCATCTTCCACATGCCACAAACTTGAATTGATTATGGACTTGGCATACAAAAGAATGTTGATAGCTTGTCAAATTACATCTCAGTTGGGATCATAAGCCTGACACATAATTAAGTTCTCAAAGCCATGAGCTTATACTCTACCTTTCTGCCATTTGAGCAACATATATCCCTAGATGGAAATAGCCTGACAAGGGCGCTTTGTTCTGCTTTGTGCATTCCAAAGAAATTTATAGCTTATCAGAGTTACTACACTGTTTGGGATGATAAGCCTGACTGAGATTTAAGTTCTCAAGACCTAAGCTTATGCTCTGCCTTTGTGCCTTTTGAGTAATACATATCCCTGAAAGCTAATAGTGGAGACAATAACAGAAGTATTTGATGTTTATCCTTCTGCACATCTTCTTCTTACATAGTCTCTTTCTAAACAATATAATATGAATTACGCATGCTAGTGATTTTCTGTGTGTGCTTTATGCCACTGTATCACTGGTTACAAAACCATCTTCAAGACCTGGCAATCTTGTAATGGAGAAATTTATGCTGTCTTATTATTGATTGTGTAGCATGCTCAGGTTCTTCAGCATATAATTTTCTCCTTCCAAATCACTAGGAATATTTTCTTCTTATGAACTGAATAACATGCTTTTCCGAGCTTGCAAATATTATTGTCACTTTGGTTTCAGTTAAGTAATAATGATAAAAGTATGGATAAGCTAGCTGTATGATCTCTGATTAGAATAATTTTTTATCCTTGGTGAATTTCAGTGAAGGAAAAATCGGTTGGAATGGAGATGGGCCACTCTGCTGAAAGCAACAAGTCCACTACAGATCTTGATGTGGTTCTGAATGCTTGGTATTCTGCAGGCTTTTATACCGGAAAGTGAGTATTAATAATCTCAATATTCTATAAGATTATTTTAAAATGCTTCTTTGCTGGACAAACCACTGTTTAAGTGAAGTGGAAAAAATTGGGGTCAGAGTTGTGTACTTTTAAAATTTAAAAAACACAGTTGTAATACCTGTTCTACTATGAGTTCACTTTCTTGTCTGATTATACCATGATCTATACACATGTTGCATCTTTAATCAATGCTGCTATTGATAACAACCCAAAAGAGTGGCTACCTGAATATAATTACCACATGGATTGAGAAGCTTGTAGTCTAGTACCTGATTATTAACCTTTAACAAAGTGAAGAGCAGTTGTTATGTTAAATGACCCACAATTTTGGCTAGAAAAAAAATCTATTTTTTCACTGTAGACAAATAAGCACCAATACCCTGTACAAAACAATGGATGTTGCTTCCAGAGTATACATAGATGTCAGTGGCTTTTGTGTGAGTGATCATTATTACTCTAGACTTGAGATAATAAGCTTGAATCAACATGGATAGTGAAGAATGAAAATTGATTATGATAATTGTTGATCCTATGTGCGCGCAAGCATTCCTTGGTTTTTCATCCAAAAATGCATTCCTCTGCATTTCAGCAATTTTACTTGATGTATCTGCTTTCTTTACCAAAACTCACATGGTTTGTTTTTGCATTGTGATTTAGGTATCTTTCTGAGCAGTCTTTGGAAAAGAAAAGACACTCTCACAGCTTGTGAGCATTCAATGTTCAGCAGCCATGCCATCATCTTGGGGGGAAATTTTGTTAATATAGTAGCTATCACAAGTGTACACCCATTGAAGAGCTTGGGATTTTCAGTCAAGGAAATACAACTCAGTCGGAGACTATGATGTCAGATTGCTGATAAGAATATGCGATTCGTCGTTTTGCCATGCCTACATTGTTTTTGCAGTCCTATCATTTTGATGGTTCATGATGATATGAAAATTTTAGAGAATCAACACAGTACTGTAAGTATTCTGTATGGTGTTTGTTATATTGGCATACACTTGCTGGTGGTGTGGTTTCAGGAAATGTTGGTACCATGCTGCAAGTCTTTGTAGTTCAGCAAGTGGTGTGGTTTCTGGAAAACCATGAAACTCTTAAGATATGAGCATGTGGAACATTTGTTTGCTTAAAAAAAAAATTATTGCTGATGCAACTCCGAACTTCATCCAGAAAATTATTTTTTTAGAAAAGAAATATTAAACATTTTATCCATTATTAGATTGGGGAAATAAATGATACATTTATGAGTAAATTATCGACACCCTATAAGGTTGAATGTAATTACAAAAAAGCCCTTGTATTTGCAGAATGATAAGTATACTTCTGGGGGTTAAAATAAATCTCAGGAGTGTTTATATAAATATTTGTCTCTAAGAGGGTGTTTATGTAAATTAGAATTACGACACATGAGGTGTGTTTATAATTTTGTAAATATTTAAAAATATTTATGTAATTAGATTTAATGATGGGAGACAAATTGCCATTTCCGTTAGCACCAGAACGAGGCAATAATTGTTTTAAAGATAAAAAGTTCAATTCTTGCCTCGACTTCATAATTCATAATTCCCGCAAATCCCAAATTTCTTCCAACAAGTTTAAGACAATTATTTCATTGGTTGTGTATTATGATTGTTGAGTTGGTTATTGCTACTTCGATTTCTATGGTAGTCTAACCTCCCGTGGTATAAGAAATTACTAGCCAAGGGTTGAAGAAATTCTCCAACAACAGCTTTAAGTGATGACATTAAAAGATGTCATTGTACTTCACTATATTTGGACCTAGTAAGGTTCTTACAGTGAAGGAGTACCTTTAATTTGAAGGGAAAACTAATACCCAAAAGAATGTTGTTTAAATGCATGGGGACGTGGGGATTTGCTTTACAGAAACCACATTCTTAATGACATGTTGATACGTTGAACAACGTGTTATACCCAACAAAGACTGCAAAAAAACTTTTTGGGAATCCTTAGAGGAAAAATGAACAACGTATATTACCCAACAAAGACTGCAAAAAAACTTTTTGGGAATCCTTAGAGGAAAAATGGACGTAATTCATCATTTGATAAGTTAGATTAAGATCTACATGGAACAGCCTGAATGGTTGTCATTTCTAGCCAAGAAAAGAAGGTCCATAAAGTTGTTGGATAAGTTTAAAACAAGCTCCTAAGCAATAATATGAAAATTTTTGCCAAAATAATATTGTCAAATGACTTTAATTTCAATGAGTGTAATAAATGTGTCTATATTAAAGACACTTCCAGTTCTTTGTCATAATCTGTCTATATGTAGATGACATATTGATGAAGGAAAAATGACATTATTTTGGCTACCAAGAAAGTATTGACAACATATTTGGATATGAAAGACATAAGGTTTAACTGACGCAGTATTAGAGATTAAGATCTCTAAAACGTCTGATACACATGTCTTATCATAATCTTATTATGTTGAGACTATATTTAGAAAATTCAATATTTATGACAATTCACCTGCTAAGACTCTTGTGGATCGAAATCTACATTTAGCAAAGAACCAAGGTGAAAACGAATGTCAAATTGAATATTCAAGAATGGTTGGTTGATTAATGTAAATCATGAAATACACTCATTGTGATAATGCCTATTCAGTCAACAAACTTATGCCAAATTGAATATTTGATACTAAAAATACTAAGTCCTCAAATGGATATGTATTCACCATTAGAGGTGATGCAGTATCGTGAACATTCTCAAAAAAAAACTTGTATAGCTCGTTTTAATATGGAAGCAGAGTTTATAGTTTAAATAAAGTTGGATAAAAAGTTTATTGGCTTCATAATTTCTGGGAGAACATTCCTTATTGGACAAAGCAAGTGCCTGCAATTGTGATATATTGTGATAGTCAGTCAGCTATGGGAAGGGCAAAAGCATAGTATAATGATAAATCTATACTTATGTCAAAGATGTAATACATAAGATAGTAGATCTCTAGTATAATCATATTCATTGGCTATATCAAGTCAAAAGATCTAGTTGATTCATTAACGAAAGGCCTTTTTACAGATCAAGTATACTGTTCGTCGAGGGGAATGGGATTAAAAACCCGACAATTAAATTTTTATAGAAGTAATCCAACCTTATTGACTGGAGATCCCAAGATCTTAATTCAATTGAACAACTAAGTTATAAAGATTGTGAAATGCACTTGGAGTTTTACTCATTCCTGTTCCTATGACGTTTAGTGTTGTTAGCTAAAGGGTAGAGGATAAGATATAAGCTTTTGATGACTCATATACTAAGTCAAGTACAATATCACCTATATAAGTGTGAAAACGGGCCGCTTCAAATGGAAAACACTTATGAATACAAGATGGTGTCCAGGGCCAAAATGGACTCAATCGTGAGAACCAAAGATATTAGAGAATGTATTTGTGGGGTAATATTGTCTTGGTTTATACCAACGGCTGAACAGTTCAAGACATCATGTTCACTGATTAGCCAAGTAGATCCGATGGTATTCCTCTAAAGAAGATCATAGACATAAGCTATCTTTCTTGATGCAATGACTTCTCGTTTGAAACTCTCTTAAGTGTAGGCATGGTCCTATGCATTAATTTTTATTCATGTGGGGAATTGTTGAAAAATGGTGAATGATAAATTAAATAATAAATATATTTTGATAGTAATAAATGACTGGTTACAACGTGAGACGCATAACAAGCTCATGACACATGGATGTATTAAATTCAACCAAATAGTTGTATTTTTTTGGTTGAAATGATATGTCTGTTAGGTAAAACCCTTTGAATGAAACGATGCGTCCATTTGAGTGAAGTGGTATGTCTTTTGGGTGAAATGATGTGTCAATTCAGACGAAAGGTTATAACCTTTCGAATGCTTCTTTTCTGATCGGACATGACCATTCAATGATTGATACATTTCCAACTTCTATAAATACCCCCCCCCCCCCCCCCCCGGTTTTATTTAATTCATTGGATAGCATTCTTAAGCAACAAAAATATTCTGCAAGTACATTGTTAATAAGAGAGTTCTAAAATATTTTTTTGTTCGTTGTTCTCAAAGTTTGTAGTGCTACTACTTTGAGATTTTAAGTCGTTGTATCTTGGAAGATAAATTGCCGTTTCTGTTATCACCAGACCAGAGCAATAATTGTCTTAAAGAAAAAGAGTCTAACTTTTGCCTTGACTTCATAATACACAATTCTCACAAATCCCAAATTTCTCCCAACAAGTTCAAATACAATTTTGTGATTTTGTTGAACAAATTGAGCCTCACCTTGAACATGACTTTGTACGAGGAAAAATCACAAAGGCAATATGGTCTAAAGAGTGCAAAACAAAAGTCCTCATAGATTGACGAAATTATTAGTTCTAAAGTTTAGGGATTAATAATTTGATTGGCTCTTTTTTTTTTTTTTCTATAAATGAATGGCTAAGATTTAGTCATTCACTAACCCAACACACAAGTAGAACAATCACAACCATGACTTGTATTGAGAGGTCATCTTCCTATTCTAATTTTTTAGTTTATCTTTGGGATGATCTGTTCTAAGATGTTAAATCTTGAATGTTAACAACATATGTAGGAACCATCACACTTTTTGTTTGTTTCTTATTCCCTCATGCACTCGTTGAAAATCTTCTATTTTTAATTACAAACTGCCAGAGATGATGTTGGAGATTCAAGTTGTGTTGCCATCAATTCATGGATTGGATGCCAAGACAATGTTTGTTGGCAAAGCTCGTCAGGGCAATTCACTATTGCTAGTGCCCATCAGTTGATTCGAACGGCCGCAGCTAAGAGTGATAAAAAAAATTCAAAATCGTCCAAAATCGCTCGAACCAAACCGAGTTAAATCATTTTTTATGATTTATTTTTTAAATCGTAATTATTTAGAGTAAAATCACCCCGTACTATTGATTTAGTTTTAATTTAGAACTTAAAAAAAGCAAAAAAAAACCGCCCGAATATATATATATAATATATATATATATATATATATATATATATATATATATATAGATAAAATATATTAACTTTTTAGAAGAATTTGATATTCAAATTATAATTCCAAAATTCATATGTTATCAAAGATCTAAATTATAAAGTCAATTTTTGTAAAATTTATTTTTGGACTTTATACCATATATATTGATGCGTCCGGAAATGCACAAGTCCGTTGGATTGATCCAGAACAGGTATAAAATAATCGAAATCGCACAGTGAGCACCCCTAACCGCAGCTTCAATAGGTGTTTTGGAGTGTGCTGCTTCATGGACCTCTCAGAATTACGAGAAACTCATTCATTTTGTGGATGGCTATTCAAGGACAATTGCCTAAGTTGGATAAACCATTAGTTCAACAACTTGGCGCTTATTGTATTTCATGTACTAATAATGGTTTTTCCAATGTTCCTTTGCAGTAGTAGCTGGTATTACTATGATTGGGTGGAGATGGCCACTGTTGGATTGGACATGAGGAGTACAGTGGGCTGCAAGGAAATGGAGAGGTAGACATCTAATTAATGCGGCTTATCGTTGTCTACCACATATGGCAAGAGAGAACCATGAGCATATTTAGACAGAATGTGAAGGATCCATGAGCCATATATATCCACATTACTCATACAACAAGTTGGTTTGAAATTAATAGCTCAATATAAACTTAACTCTATAGAGGTTGTGGCTAAAAGATAAAAAAAAAATAATTAGTGAAATATTTAAAAGGAAAAAACAAACCAAAAAAATGATACACCAAAATGGTGTTCTTCAATAATAATAATAATAATAATAAGAGAACTAATATTTATAATTAATTAAATAAATAAATATTTTTTATCTTAATTAAATAAATAAAAATTATTTTAATAAAAAAATATAAAAAAGTTATTGAGACAATTGAGAAAAAAGCATAATATGGAAGTTAAACAGGGAGAAAAATAAAAAATTGGTGAAATAATTTTAAAAAGGGCTAAATACAGATACCCACCAACATTTGAGGTGTTTTTGCACTTTGCCCCCCAACGATTGTTTTTTTTTTTTTTTTATTTCACTCGCCCAACCTTTGATTTTTGTAACGCTTTATCTTTTTTTTCACTTTTTGAAGAATAAAATAAAATGAGAATATTTTGATTGTGTGTATGCATATCCCCGAAAGCAATTTAGTACTCTGCAAAATTGTAATTTGGCACCACAATTTTAAAAGAATAGAAAAATCAAGAAAAGTATGGGCCGCCAATGAGGCCTAGCTCAATTAGCAAAACTGAGACCCCATGATCATAAAGGTTATGAGTTCAAACTCCGCAAGATATATGAGATATTGTCTGATATATAGTAAGAGATTGTTTACTATATAGCAGGAGTTGTTGTACTTGTAATCGAATTTTCGAATTTTCAGGAAGGTGGCGATTATGTGGGGGGGGCGGGGGAGTGGTGGGCAACGATCTTGGGTAGCGGAGGGGTCCGTGACTACTGTAGAGGGCGAAGGAGGCGATGGCGGTCTTGGGGAACAAAAGTGGTGCGGGTAGCTATGGGGGGTTGAAAGAGGTGGCAGAGGTTGTATTGGGGGCGATGGTGGTTGTGCAGTGGCTGTGGAGGGCGATGGCCATCTTGGTGAAAGAAGGTGTTGGGGGTAGCTAGGGGGAAGGGAGGAGGGTGAAGGAGGTGGCCAGAAGCTGTTTTGGGGGGCAAAGGAGGCGGACAAAGGTGGTTGTGCAGCGATTAAAGGTGGCTGCAATGGTGGATGAAGGTGGTGCAACGGTGAAGGTGATCGGCAATGTGGATGAAAAAGATGACATTGATTTTTAAAGTTTTATTATATTTTTTCTTTAAATTAGGGCATGAAATTATAATTTTACCTCACCCTAAGTCCACTTAAAAAATGTATATCTTCACATCCTCATAATATATCCATTTTATTTTCCAAAAAGTGAAAAAAAATGGCAAAATGATGTAAAAATCACAGATTGAGTTGTCGATAGTAGAAAAAAACGATTAGGGGAAAAAAAACACTTCTAACGTTGGGGTGGCCGGCTTTAACCATTTTAGAAATAGGAACTTAGGAAGGTTGAAGTTGATGAGAGAGAAAGGAACATAAAAATTTGGTGAAATATTTAGAAAAAAGAAAATGACAGACCCAAAAGATTGAGGCATTGAGGGTTCTCTTCAACTATAAATAAAAGAGTTTGGCATAAATTTCAACTATAAATAAAAGAGTTTGGCATAATGCATATTGAAATTAGTTATTAAAAAAAAAAAAAAAGGAATAATTACAACCATTAACAAGACAACAAGAATACTCATAGTGTTGATTCTTCAGTAAACTTGCCAATGGGTGAAATTCTTTCTTGTAATCAAAAGAGTGTTAGGTTGGCATCTAATTTAGTTCATAGTACAGTTGTATGAGTAGGCACTTCCAACAATGGTGGATTCAAAAGCCTTACAAACTTTTTACACCTTTACCGATTTAGCGGCCTCCTTGATTTGCTCAATTGTGAAGATGCCGAAGAAATCATCATCAACGACAGCATTCACTACAGCGAATGCAAGATCGTCTACACTGACTGGAGGGGCCAAAAGTAAATCAGAGGCAGGCAGAGAGTTCAAAGGTTTGGTGAAGTTTTCTACAGCACTCAGAAATTTCTCTATTGGTTCCCCTATCAGGTCCAGAGGGATCTCAAATCCATCAACCTTCCTCTTCCCATAGATGAATCCAGGCCTAAAGACAACACCTGTTGAGGTTGAACCGTAGAACCATCAAATTTTGTATCAGAAAGATGCAAGAACAGTATCGAGAGAAGAAACTGAAGGTCAATTGAAGAAATTAGATCTTTATGTGGGCTGGGGAGAAGGAAATAAGGCTACAGTGCACTTGCAAATATTTGATTAAACAAGATGAAAGAATTAACTATCCCACGACTTCAGTTACTTGCAGGATGCACTCGTTCTTTCAGTTCATGCAAAATCGACGGGAAAGAATAAAGATAACTTTCAAGAACCTGATGTTGGATATTTGGACAGAAGCTCAGATTCAGCTTTCCTTTTCCCAGTGAAGTAACCCGTTGATAGTAGAAACGACGGAAGATTATAATCATGAACTGAGATCAATATGAACTTGGGAATACCTGCAGAGTAAGGAAACAGATTAACTATTTGTAACATAGGTTATGAAGTTGAAAATTCTATTCATAAAACCATCCAAAAAGGGCAAATCGGTGGTAAGTTAAACCATCTTGATGTAGCTAACAAAAGTAACACTTTTTAAATTCAACTTTTTCCATAAGCCTCAACTGCAAAATCAAGGGGAAACTAATGCGTGGCCCCACTATCAGAAGCAAGAAAACTAAAGAAAAGGGGAAACAATTCTGGAATTTAGTACTGCAATTACTGCTCCGTTACTACTTAGATTTGCATGTGAAACAACATTGAAGAGGATTCAAACCCAAACCCACATAGCAGACAGAAAACAACATAGGTTTTCTGGGGATGAAATATATCAACAGCTGAATCAAGAAAATAGGACCTTGCAACTTTTCAATCAAGGGAGGTGACCAAACTCAGATATAATCATATGACATATACATGACACTCCGACAATAAGACATTCCTGTTATTACCAATGAACAGACTAGGTCAGCGTGTAATAGGATTAACATCATCTTCCTGATTCCTAGTTGCCAATAATAGGGTGTTAATTAGGTGTTAATTGGAATATAAAACTTGTTCTCATACAATCACAATTACATGTAAAATTGAAAACTTCCTTCCTGTATTGGAGATTTTTGTGTCAATAACATAAACAATTAAACTTTCCTTTATCTCCAATGAGTTGCATAACTCAAGATGCTACAAAAGGTTGAATTGAAAGGTCAACATTTTGCTGTTCATCTCCATGCATGGAAATGAACCACATTAATTCTTTGTGGCAATGAAACTCTCTTCAGCCTGCTTTCTCTTCCAAAATGGAAGACTATCAGGTGATACATTAAGACCACCCAAACAAATAATAGACTGTATCAAGACTGTCAATTTGTTTCGGCCAGAAGCCATGATTAAATAGAGCGAGTAGTAGAAAATTGTGATAATTTGATGTAAAGTATTGGTTGTCTTCACAGAATGGATCAAATTCTTTCCCTGAGGAAGCCGATTAAAAGCATACCAACTTAATGTTTCCTCATTGAATCTCTGATGACGATATCTTTGGTATAGTTATGTCTGTGAGCTGCGAAATCAATATTGCATGCCAAGAATAGCAAAATGTGATTGAATTTCAGTAAGCTACCACACTTGGGGTTGGTTCAATTACTTCATTGCCCAGACTAGTGGAATCAGCTTAGAAGATTGCATAGGCACTGAAGTCAACTAAGTCAAGTCTTGTTTTGACCATAAAATTACTGTGCAGTCTCATGTATCTATCTCTATCCAAGTTTGGCCAGACAGAAACAGGAAATTAAATGAAATGAAACTGAAAAAGATCAGGCAGCGAAACTATAGCATTAACTAAATTTATCTTCTCGTAATATGCTTACTGGCTATAGACCAAGAAAAAATGCCTGTGCCACTCAAATATGATGGTAGATCTTTAGCTAAGACATTAAGCACTCGTTTAAATGTTTAATAACTAGGGTTAATTCCAATTTATACTTGTGATATACAAAATGTTCAAAGAACTCCTCCTATCAAAGGAAAAGTATTAACTTCGTATTTTTCAAAATGAATCAAAAAACTCCACCACCAGGGATGTGTGGTATACGACCTATTTTTAATATATATTTTTATTTTAATCATAAAATGTCATTTATACCTTTGTTAGAAAAGAACCATTGGAAAGATATAAATTGATGGTTATATCTGATCTCACTTACATCTATGGTCTATATTTCATCTCTTCTAATCAATGGTGTAGATTCATTTTCACACATTTTGATAAACAAAATCATAATATACAATTTTACAAAATATATAAAATTTAAAAAAAATGTAAACTGATAAAAACAAAATAATCCGCCAGTACCTCCACCAACCATCCTCCCCCTCCCCCTCCCCGGCTGCCCCTCCAATCCTCTCCATTCTAGCCGACTTTTATGTAGCCTCCCCCCCCCCCAATCAGCCCCCTCCCAGTTAACCACCCACCCCCACACCCCAGCATTAGTTCTCCTCAGTCCTCCCTTGCCAGCACCCCTAAGGTTTAAGGTTTCCCTTCTCTATCTGTGTGTGTGTGTGTGTGTGCATTTATTATATATATTTATGTTAATATTAATATATATTAATAATTATAATATTTTATAAATATGTCTATATGTGTCAATATAAAATATATAAATTTAAAATCTAGACCATCAATTTAAACTGAATGAATTCCAAATTATTGATTCAATATTAAATTTGGACCATTCATTTAAATGCAATATAAATAACTTAAAAAACATAGACTTGTACCTCAAAAAATGAAGACCATAGATCTATATAAATTTAACAGTTCATATGTAAAAATTCTTTTATAATCAAAGAATTCAAAAAATCACATAGAACAGCGTGCATAGCACACACTCTAAGGTGTCTTTTGAACAATTCTAAAAAAAATAGGGGGTTAATCATAGCTTTACTTTTCTCATGGTGTTATTTGAACAAATGGAATAACAAATGGGGGGGTGTTTGGAATTAATCCTTAATAACTATATCTAGACAAGATAGCATGCATCACATCCAGTGTAGCACACATCCAAATAGCAGAAATGTGATGCTTTCTTATAAAAACCAAAATCAGTTGATAACTAAAGAACATTAAACGAACCCCTGTGAGTTACCATGGGAAAATAACAGCACCAAGAATGAACAAACTCACCGAAATCTTTAGCAGCATTTACAGCCACCACATTAGCCTCTCCATTGATCCTTTGCATCTGTTCCTCACTACCAAATCCTCCTAGTGTGGAAACAACTGCTGTAGCACCAGCGAGCACCTCATCCCAGTTTGCATAAAACACATCTCCTACAAGATTGAATGACCACTTTGACCATTTAGATGGAAGGTAATAAGGAAGCTTTGTGGGCTGTTGGTCATGATCTAATGGTTTATCCGGAGCGCATGTCAAGGGAAGTGATAACAGGTTTCCACTATCATTATTAATTCTTTTAAGAGAAAGGAGAAAAGGAAAAGACTAAGGAGGTGTTGTAGCAGAGAATCCCTGGTGCAAAATGGGACAGAATTTTGCTTATCATTACCATTACTACTGTTGTTGTTGTCATAGTATATATTATTATTGTTTGTTTGGGTTTTACCCAAACCTTGGTATATTCACTCTTCAAAGATAAGTGAAATGACTGTTTTGAGTATTCAAATCACGTAAACAGTCTCATAGCTTCCTCTTTCTCATTAAGTTTTATTGATTAATTAAAATACAAGATATTATATCTGAATTAAATATAACCAGCAAAACTTGAAAATTCTTCTAAAATATTCAAGAGTTTTCGAAGCTAAAACTCAAAAATATTGATGCTAACATTTATGATAACAATCTTTGTGATGGTAGTTACTCTTACGAAGCAGCTCTAATCTAATATTAGTTCACCATAACTTATGAGGAGATCCAAGAGTTCATTGTACTAAAACTAGTAGTTGTGCATGACATGTCCAACATTAACAAACATTAGTTGATTCTGGCTTCATGAGAGATTATAGTGAAATAGTTGGATATTAGTTAAAGTTTCATTGATAAAAAACTAATACTTGGAGTTCTTTGAGTAAAGGGCATTAGCAAGGGCCATATTTGTCTATTTTAGATCAGCTAGAACTGATTTTGGGTTTTATAATTCAATTTGTTCACTTGCTTGAGGTTTTCTTGTCCTCAGTGACAGCAAAATCTGTACGGTTATAAATCTTTTGCAGAGAACACATTCCTCTGTAATCAACCAACCCTGAGTTAAGTATTAATTGATTCATAGGCTAAAATTTTAGTTCTGGATTAGTTCACACGATGACTTTGAAGTTTCCTGGATTTGACATATACACTAGATAAAATTTAAGGTGGCCATACTTTTTCAGCAGAATCTAATACACAACCATCTCAACATGCACAGCCACGGAAGCTTTTCCAAGATTTAGTATGTATATTAAAGCTCGACCATTAACCAATGTATTTCATCGACGTTTTTTCAGTATTGAGGAACTAGGATGTCATATCTTATAGAACATACTCCTTGTTATATAAACCTAGCTCCTTCACTAACAAAGAAATATTTCCTAAATTTGGCAGTAGTTTGATGAAGACAAATATGAGATGCATGTATTTGAATGAAATTGTTCTCTTCAACTTTTTGCGGAATTAATAAAGAATGAACAGAATGCATCAATCCTTTGTCAAACTTCACAAGTTACAGATGTCACCTAATTCAAACACCAGAAGTTTTGTTGCCTGATAAGCTTCTTTAAAATGGTTTTGAAGATCAGCTCAAACTTGTTTATGTTATATAGCTTGAGCTTCAAGATGCCGAGTTGGCCGAGCTGGGTCTATCCGGCCCAGGATTGGATTGGCCCAATAAGAAAACGGGTTGGTCCGGCCGGGTATCAATACCTGGGACCAGCCTAGTTAGTGGTCGTGGGCGGGTGGGTTGCGGTAAATTTTTTTTATAATGCTGATATGTATATGCGCTATACTAGTAGTTTTTTAATATTTTTGTTAACTTTATAAGTCTTGTTTAGTTTTTTATGGGTGTATTTAGGGGGGGTTATAAAATTTGGGTCTTGAAACAATCATAAATGTAACTATTCAAAGATACCTCAATTTCATAAAAAATAAAAACAAAATAGGCGCAACCGAGCCTAATTGGGGCCTATCAGGGTGGGTTGGCTTGACCTATTTAAAGCCCAAGGACACACAGGATCGACCATGAATAGTATTGGGCTAGTCCTGGGCCAGCTCCACCCACTATGCACCTTGACTTGAGCTTAATAATTGAAAAACAATGGCTATATTGGGAAGTCTAAGCATCAGATGTCTTACTCTATCATGTGAATCGTGTGTGTATGTAGGACCAACAGCTTCAAAATATGAATCGAAATCATACAGAAAGAACTGTTAAATTGAAAATCAATCATCACTTCTGATTGTACTATCTGCAATTTATAAACAAAACTTAAAGGTACTATGAAGTTTTTCAAACTTTTTAAGATATCTACGATTCAAGTAAAGATGGATATTGAGAAACTAGCCATTGTCTAATGGTTGAACAACTTTTCTAGTCATACTATAGCTCCTCAAAGTAACAGGACGAATTGCCACAACTTCATAACAAGAAAACCTCTCACCAAAACCTAATTAGTAGTTACATATGACTAATTTCTTGGCAACTTCAGAAAGATCTAGAGTTGTTATATACCTGTCATGTACTTTTGAATGATAAACATGCACTATATACTTGCAATACAAAGTGAAACAAGAACCTGCCTGTCAGCCAAGTGACCTGATCTACCCATGAGTCTGAGTAAGAAGGCCGGCCAGACCTGTTGAAAGATAAAATTCAGAATAAGCCAATGGATGTCATCACAGAGAAAGGTGCAAATCCATATAATCAACAATAATATGGCATGGGAAATGAAACATTTGACTTTTACTGTCATAATACAAGAGAAATTATTTAAAGCTTCTTGGAGAGACATTGTTGCACCTGCTAAGACTAATGACTTCTATACCCTTGGATACTGCAGCCTTGCATATAGCAGAACCCACAAAACCACTGCCTCCTAATACTACAATCTGGTAATAAACAGGTAAGGAACAGTTACTTTACAAAGTTACCAGAGCTGCAGTTCCAATCTGAAATATAACAGTGAGATAGATCACAAAGTAATACTCGCTCGGTCTTAACATCAGCCACGACATCTATCGTACCAACATTAGAGCTCTGGATGCTAGGGTCAGCATAGCTACACTTTACATCAACCTTGCATGATCTACAAGAAGTAGAAATAAAACAAAATATTCGTGAGTGTTAAATATTAAGGTGAAATCATTGAGATTAATTATTCTGTGGTGATCCAAGTCAAAGTTCAAGTAACAATTAAGATATTTGCAGATTCCATTGAGCAGAAGCCAGCAGCCAAAAATTCAACAGAGAAGTAGCCAGACAGTAAGTACATGGTAGTTGTACAGACAAATCCTTATGCCATGGAAAAAGAAACAAGGGATTAGTGGCAGGTTCATTTTCAACTTGATATAATCGGAAAGGACTTCAAGAAAATCTTAGATACATCATATTTGATAGTAAAAGATCCATAGCCAGAGGAAATTGACACAAAATGACACATGGTGATTATAATATGGAAAAAGCCATGGGAACTATAGTTAAATGGTAATAAATATTAAGAAATGATATGCAACAAATCAACATCATGCCATGAAGAAACAAAGAATTACGTTGTCTGACCATTTGTCCTACATCTGTGGAGAAATGCCCAAAAGAGTAAGCTATGCGATTCCCTCTTATCATTATAGTGACAACATCACCACCATATATATAGGTCTGATAGAAGTGTGAGAAAACAATAGTAGAAGAACTCACCCATATCAATCTTAAAAAATCAAATATTCTGCCATCCCAAGAGTGGTATAAGTTCAACCCATTCTAATTTGGTTTTATTCTTCGCAATATCTACACTGATCCAGCAAATTAATCAACAACTTAACTCTTGAAGTTCAAGCAAATAAAGTTCAAAATTTGAGCTGAGGTAGTGCCGAATCCCAAATAAAGTCCCCAGAGAGGCGTAATCATACTCATTTAAGGTAACAAACAAGAACTACCCAAAGAAATTATTTGTTTTTCAAGAATACTAACAAAAACAGTTCATTATTACTCTAACAGCATACTTAAACTTAAAAAGAGCTACCTACTCTTCCCCAATTATCAGCAACCATCGTAGGCAAACATCAAAGTTAGGTGAACGAAGAAACATAGCAACTGATATAACTCCATTATCTTCCTTCTGCAATTTTTTCAAATTAGAGCAACAACAACAAACACAAACTCAATATACAAATAGACATACGAAACATTCTCCCTTAATCCCACCTCTAGTTCAGTATCATCCTCCTCACACAACACATTAAATTAGAAAACAAATTCAGACCGGAAACACAAAAACAATACGCGGAAAAGAACAAGAAAACGAACCGAGGGTGAGAGAATCTAAGCAAATGCGGGTTCCCACGAAAGGAGGCGAAGAGGGCTCTCCTGGACTGCAAAGAAGCTGCGGAAATGGAGGCGATGCAGGAAAGCGACGCCATCCCTCCAAACCCTTTACAGTTCTGATGAAGTTACAGCCAACTGGTGTGTGATTGACTATGAATGCAAAGGAATTGTGTGAGAAAATTCTCTTTTAGGCAGTAATTATGATTTATGAATTAGAGCTAGCTGTGAATATTCATTCTCAGGCTCAGCATGTGATTGCTGTTTTTCTTTTCTTTCTTTTTCCCCTTAAAATCGCTATTATTATTGTTTAAAATTTCTGTTTTCTGGACAGAAAATAACGTGTCCGGTACAACCTTTTTGTGGTGCAGTGAGCTCATGTTTGGCTGAAGATTTTCGTATAAAACTAAAATGAGAAACGAAATTTGCAAAATGCCCCTTTGACTTTCTGAATTATGCACTTCACTCACACTTCTTTCTTTACCCTTTTTTTTAATATTATCTTATTAATTAGTTAAATAAATCAAAAAAAATTCCATTAATCTTGAGGGATTACTTTTTATATCAAAAAATTTAAAATTATAATATTTTCTAGCTGAATCAAGGGGTTTTTTGCGATAGCTTCTACTTTGTGACAGGATCAGTATAGAGAAAGTTATAAGTTAAGTAGTAGTAAAAGTTAAGAGTATAAAGTGTTTGAAAATAAAAGTTAAAAAGTATATAAAAAAAATAAAGTTCAAGTACATGCAAAAATAGCTTGATATTTACAATTTTACTAATAAGTTGCAGAAGTTGGTAATGAATCGCTTATAACTTTTAGTTTGAATTAATTTAATCTAAACAGTTCAAAAATAAATTGTAAAACATTTTTCTCGACTATTTTTCAACAATATATTGGTAAGTGCTTGTTTTCAACACTTACAAATACCTCTAAGATGGAGGATGACTATTCTTTAAGTGACAAAGAGGAAAAGAAATTCCACTATTTTTTTCTCTGACGTTGTATATTATCTTAATTAATGGTTCGTGGTATGCATATTATGACTGCTTGGTGCGAATATGGGGTGGTATCATTGGGCTTGAACCCTAGTCTAGTAATTTCTTATAAAATTTAAATTCATCCTGATTTGGTCATAATACTAGTAAATTAGCCTTTGCTTCTCGATCTAATATGTCAAACCTAGGTCCGTTCAATTCGGTTAGTATGAATTAATCGGTTCGGTTTGGTTATAACCAAACGTTTCTTTTATTTGGTTAGTTAAAAATTGAATAACCGAATTTTATTAAAAAGTATATATATCATTTTTTATTTTTAATAAAATATAAAATGGTAGGATTTTTATAATATAATAAAATATAATATAATAAAGTAAATTGTAAAATAAACTGTAAAGTAATATATAATATAATAATATATTAATAATATAATTTTTATATTTATAAAATTAAAATATAAAAATTATATATATTTTTAACAAATTAGTTATTCGATTGGTACGGTTAACCGAACAAAAAAAAATCGTACCAATCGAATTGTATTGAAAAAAATTTTAAAAAAAATAAGTACCGAGTCGAATTTTCATTCGGTATTCAGTACGAATCAAAAATTCGATTCGACCGATTTTTGATTGGTTAACCTAATTTTGAACACCTCTAATCAAACCCACAAATTCAATATAATTTTTTAAATGAAATTAAAATAATTACTACAAATATATAATAAACTATTATAATATCCAAACTATTTTTTTCTAGAAGTACATGTATTAATAAGAAATAATAGATTTTTTAGGGGGTCGGTGATTTAAAACTAGATAGAGTCAAATTTTTAATATTATTTTTAAAATAAAATATTTATTATTTAATAAAATATATAAAAAATTAATTAATATTATATTTATAAGTAAGTGGTAATTAAAAATGTAATAATATAATATTTGAGAGAATAAAAAATATAAATAACTATAAAAAATAGTGGAAGAGTGAAAAGTTAGATAAATAAATAAAAAAAGTAAATTAAATATTAAAGAAAAACAAAGAGATAGAACAAAAATGTCAAGATACCAAAAGAATGCTCCGGGATAATTACAGTTTTAGTCCTCATACATTGCCACTAATTTGTTTTTAGTCCCTAAATATTTTGAAGTTCTATTTTAGTCCTTCAACTTTTAAAATATTAACAGTTTTGGTCCTTGGGCCTAATTAGTGACCATTTTGCCCTTTTCAAATAAAGCATATAGTCCAATTATCTATTTTCTATACTCATGATTAGGCTCAACATATTTTCAAAAATAAATTAAGCCTCCATAAATTCATACATTGTTGACCGTCTTGCTCTCGGATATTCCAAGTCCTCGATTTTACAGACTACCCAAAATCTATGTAATATTTTAAATTTTTCTTCAATAAAGTAAAGTTTCTATTCAACTTGTCTACCCAAAATTTTATTAAGACTCTATTCTGGAATACCTCGACGCCTTAAGGTAGGAAACAAAATAGGACTGTATTGATTATTGTTGAATGAGTCATGTGCTTGCGAACCATTTGCTGCGGTAGTGTGATTAGATGAAGTCCGTAAAATTGAGGACTTGGAATACCAGGGAGGAAGATGGTCAAACAACGTATGAATTTTTTGAGGCTTAATTTTATTTTCGCAAGCATGTTGGGCCTAATAATGAGTATAGGAAATAGATAGTTGGACTATATGCTTTATTTGAAAGGGCAAAATGGTCACTCATTAGGCCCAAGGACCGAAACTGTTAATATTTTAAAAGTTGAAGGATTGAAATAGAATTTCAAAATGTTTAGGGACTGAAAATGAATTAGTGGCAATGTATGAGAACTAAAACTGTAATTATCCCGAATGCTCCTATGAGCATGTCTAGATTATCCCTTTAAATTTTATTTAGCCGGTGCGAAAATTTTTTAGTTTTTATTTAATTTAGATAAGTAAAAATTATTATATTTATCCAAACAATTCAAAAATTTATTTATATAAATTGTTTAGTAATATAATTTATATTTTATTTTGATATCTAATAATACTTTTTATTTTTATAATTATTATTTGTTTGAATTTTAATTATTTATCAATTATTCATTATGTTTTGAATTTTAAATTATTTATAATTTTTATTTATTTATTTTTAAAGCACGCAATTGTGTTTGCTTTATGAAAGCTTTTTTTTAAATTTTATTCCACATAATGAAATTAAATTATTTTTTATGTAAATTGTTTATCTTTATCCAAAAATCACTTATTCTTTCACGTAATTAATTAGTAAAAAATATGTTATTAGACAAAAATATTTTTATTCACACACATAAACACACACTCTCTCTCTCTCTCGCACACACACTTACTCTTTCTCTCTCTCAATCATACAAACATATATACTCTCTCTCTTTCTATAGGATTTTAAAGAATTTTATTGATATTTAATATCTTTTGCATTTGGAAAAAGTAAATGTTTCATTATTTAATAATTATAGTTAAACAAAAAAATTAATCTTGATATTATATTTACTGAAAAATTTAATTTCAAGATATTATAAATTATACGACTAGAAATAGTCATTAATAAAGAACATATCAAACATATATCTATGTTAATATTCGACTAGAAAAAATTTAAGTAATAATTCATTTTTTTTATTTTTGTAAAAAAATATCTATTAAGTTTTATTTAGAGTTAAACTAATGTGAATTATTTATGAAAATATTTTTTAAAAAATTAAATACATATGTTAAGAAATAACAATTTATTTATTCGAATGGTATCACGTCCTTTTTTGTTATTTTATCAATAAATGACATTATTATGCCAAAAACTCTAATATTTTATAAATGTCAGACATCTTATAAGTTTTAACATCTTATTTTATCCAAACAATTTAGAAACTTATTTTTAAAATAAAATTCAACATCTTATACGTTCTTAAAGTATCCTATAAGATGTAAAAGTTTATAAAATGCATTAAAAATGCTTAGTCAAGCACTCTCTTAATTTTATAAAAACCCATTAATAATCAATAAATTGGATCTACAGTGTAATTGATGTATATTTATTTATAAAAAAGAGCGATCAATTTATGTGTTATATGTTAATTAGGCCATGATTAATATATAGGAATCGAGTGGGAATGGAATTGGCATTCTCAAGTCCATTCTTATATATGTTATTGGTATAAGTAAGAAAAGGGATTAGTGATTTCATATGAATTCTTATTCCCTAGGAAAGGGATTAGCAATTTCATCCTCAAAATATGGTATTAGCTATTTTCATGAGTTTGGGAATGAAATTTTTTTTTTATCGACAAAATTATCCTTGTGATTACATTATACAAGACATTAATATTTTTGGGGCGTATTTTGCCGAGTATGATTTGTTTTATTAATTCAAAATATTATTTTGAGCTGAGAAGAGAACAAAGTATTAATTCAATGATTTTAATATTTATTGTAATTATTATTAATTCAAAATATTTATTTGGTTGATATGAGATATAATTCTAAGTGCATTATGATTAAATTGATTAATTCATTTGATTGTTTAAATTAATATATTTTATTTTGTAGAAAATACTATCTATGTGTAGATTCGATCAACAAATTATTTCTTAATTAAATAAATATTTTTTCTCATGTATTCTTTTATAATGACATACAAGTTATTGTATAAATTGCTTATACACTAAAAAAAACAGAATTTGGGACGGATCCCGCAACCGTTTGAAAGTCCGTTCCATACTGGAATGGGCATTGAAACTCAAGAGAAACGAAAAATGATCGATAATGTCATGATCCACATTTTTATTTATATTTTCTTGGAAAGGAAACACCATTACAATTGGTGTTCCAAAATAACAGTTACAATATATGTTCCTAAGATCGTTCTAAATTTATAAAGGTAAAATTGGAACTCATTTTGGAACGTACTAATAAAATTAGGGACGGTCTTGAGTTGACCATTCCTATATGGTAGACAATTAATGTGAAAAAAATGACAGTTAGTAAATGTATTCCAAAGTGAGGTACAATTTGGAACGATTTTAGTGCACATATGGTCTAATATTACAAAAAGCATTCCTAAGTTGGATTTCTAATTGAAAACTGTTGTGGTACCTAGATCGTTGTGCAATGTGTTTAAATTTGGAACTGTTTTTGTGTATTATTAATATTGTATTACTAAAACCGTTCCAAATGGAGTACAACGGTTATATTTCAACGGATAAAAAACCGTTCCAAATTATGGTCCAAAGACCGTTATAAAATTTAAATTAACGGTTATTTATGTGTTCCAAGAACCATTCCAAAGATCGTTCCTAATATCCCAATATTTATATATATATATATATATGTTCCTCTCTTTTCATTTAATCTCACTATATCTTCTTCCATTCTTCTTATAGTCTCTCTATTTTCTCAATCTCTCTCGAATTTTTGTTTGATCGTCCACTATCCCACTAGTATTTTTATACTCTCGCTCGCTAATCAATCTCTCTCAAATTTTTATTGATATTTAAAGTTATTTTGGTCAGGTAACAACTTTAACCCTCTATTTGTCAGTTGATTATATTTGTTGTGCTTTTGTCAATTAAATTTAATATTATAATATATATATGTGTGTGTTTAAGACTCATCATGTTAAGAGAGTTGAAGAGATGGATGTATGAGAAGAACCTACTGAGGAGGGTGGGTCTTACTCCAGAGTTTGTGGATAGTGTTGCTACATTTATAGAATGAGTCAAGTCTCAACATGCATATATGGACCGTGAGAAAATTAAGTGTCCTTTTCGGAAGTGCAAAAATAAAGTTGTCAAAATCCCGAACAAGGCAAAATTTTAACTTTTATATGAAAGGTTTTATACTGGAGTATTATACTTGGACTTCACACGGCGAGGAGAGGGTGTAGGAGTACTTTGAGACCGTCGCCGTGCCCCATTTGTAGGAGGAGCAAACTCCCGCAGCTCCTGATGAGGAAGGTACCAGTACGCACTAAGGTGATTAGGCGCAGAGGATTGTTTTTTATGCTGTAGGGCTGGATTTCTAGTTTTCTAATTATAACCAGAATGGTGTGCCTCATGATGGTACGAGATCATGTCCTACTAAATCGGAGGCTTCGATGAAGATGACCGAGCACTGGTTGTGGCTAGCTGTAGTTGGGGGCAAGAACAAGGGCTTTGTATTCGGCCTTGATTCTGAGACCCACATCTCCAGTTGGACCTACACATCACCATCGCTACCCCTACCTCCACAATCAAACCCGGCCATGGAGGATCGCATCAGCCGGCTCGAGATGATGATGGTCAACATGATAAAGGAGATGTGTGCCAGCTCCTCGACTGCTAGACCGTCACACTCAACCACCCCAGCATAGCCTCTGACACGGCGCCGAACAACGACGAAATGGACGATGCAAATTAGGAGGGTTTAGATTAGGATTTATTTATTTATTTTTGGTAATCCAATAATATTTATATTAAAATAATTTCTTTTCTAATTATTCATGTTTATTAATTCATAATGTTTATTGCATTCCATTATTTCATATTATTCAATTAATTAAATTCATAAATATAATTAATTAAAATTTATTAATTCAATTATTTATTTATTGTAATTTAATAAAATACATTAATTAAATTATTTTTTAAAATTTATTAAATATATAAATTAGATAATTTATTTAAAAAATTATAAGAATAAATAATAGGAATAATTTTAGTAATTATAAAGAAAATATTACAAATATAAACAAAAAATCGTTCGTAATGCCAATCCTAAAACAGTTCTAGAAACGTGTTCCTAAATAAGATTGACCATTCCTAAAATCGATTCAAGAGACTGTTCCAACCAAAAAAAAGACCGTTCCTAATACTATTTCAAAAACTGACAACCAAGCAATTCTAAATACCATTCCAAAAGAACAATCCTGGTGCCATTCCTAAAACAGTTTTAAATACGTATTCCTAAAATAAAAATGATTGCTCCTAAAACTATTACTAGTGATTGTTCCAAATAAAATAAAATAAAAATTATTTCTAATACTATTTCAAAAATTGACCACCAATGCATTACAAAGATCGTTTCTAAATATATCACCAATACAAATAAATACAGTTCGAAAATTCAGGCATCAGTATTACAAAAATCATTCCAAAAAAAATCAAAATAAATTATGTAACAGTTCCAAAAGGTATCCAATGCGTTCCAATTAAAATAAATAAATTTTATAATCACATACAAATTTTAAAACGGTCACCATCAATGTGTTATAGTAACCATTCCAAATTGGAACAGTTAGTAACCAACCGTTCCTAAATATTTGTAACACCATTTTGCAACGACGGTTCGTCATCCGCTCAAAAATTCGCTCCAAAATAATTTTTTTAAAGTTTAACTGTTCGAAATAACAAAAAAACTGCCCCAAATCCCAATTTATTTTTTTTTGTAGTGATAACTTTCTACAAGTAATTTTTGAAAATATTACTATTACATAATACATTCAAGAAGAGGAAGAAGGGTCAAGGGTGTGTGCACATAGGGCTCTGATGACGAAAGAAAGATAAAGTATCACATGTACAATCCTAGGGCTGAAAATAAAAATCCTAATCTTAAATTTAGGCTGATTTTTAGTTCTAAAGAAGAGGCAAAATTTCCAATGCAGAGCCATTGTCTTAGAAGGGGTATGATGATGAAATTTGAAAAAAAAAATGACAAGAAGAGGTTGAGGGCATTGTGCAAGAAAGAAGGCGTAAATGATTTGTGTATGCCTCAAAGATGCAAAATGATAATGCATGGCAAATAAAAAGTTAAACCCTAAACATAACAAGTGCTCTTGGAATTACAATAATTCAAGTCTCAAATCTAGATGGCATGGCAAAACCTTGTGAAAAAATTCGAAGATAATCCCAAGTTAGGGAATTCAAAGTTCAAGAATGAGTTGTGCAATCTTAAAAGTTAATGTATCAAAATGCCAAGCATATAGGGCAAAAAAGAAGGAAATGGACTTGATGCAGGAGAAGATGGAAGAACAATTCAATAAAATTTGGGATTATTGTGAGGGAATCATGAGAAGCAATCCAGGTTCAATTGTTAGGATAAAATTAATTTGTGAAGAAGGTGAAAGAAAACGATTTCATAGATTTTACATATGTTCCAATGCATGTAAAATGTGTTTTATTAAAAGTTGCAGGCCTGTTGTTGGGGTTGATGGATGCTTTTTAAAGGGAGGCATGGGGGTCAGTTGTTGTGGGCCTTGATGCTAACAATAATATATATCCAATCGCCTATGCTATTGTTGAATCTGAAACGAAAGACAGTTGGATGTGATTTTTAAGACTATTGGATAGAGACTTGGGATTTGAAAATGATCACAACCGGACCTTTATGTTTGATAAACAAAAATGTCTACTTCCAGCATTTTGTGGCTTTATTTTCCAATGCAGAAAATCGATTCTGTGTAAGACATTACGTAGCAACATGAAAAAATATATATATATATATATATATATATATTTGGGTTGGCACTAAAACAAGCTATGTGGGTAGTAGCTAGAGCTTGTAGGATTGAGGAATTTGAAAGAAAAAAGGAGGCTATAAAAAAAATTAATGAAAATGCATATAACTTATTGTAACAAAAAAAAAATCCTCAAAATTGGAGTAGAGCTCATTTCAACACTTATCCAAAATGTGCTATTTTGTTGAATAATATGTGTGAATGCTTCAATTCTTTCATTCTTGATACAAGAGAAAAGCCCATTATTTTGTTACTTGAAACAATATGAAATCTCCCATAGTCTAGAATGCATTTGAATAGAAAAATAGTTGAGAAATGAGATGGTGTTATATACCCCAACATTAAAAAGATCTTGCTAAAAAAAGAAAAGGGTAAATTGCATAGAATTCCCCTGTGTTTTCAAAATTTAACCCCCCTGTATTAAAAAAATAGGCAAAAAATCCCTTTGTTTTTCAAAATGTTGCATACTCTCCCCTTCTGTTAAGTCAACACTAACGGTGTTAATTTTTTGTTGAATTGTCTGTTATACCCTTTTTATATGAACCATTGATCTTCAATTGTAAAAAATGAACGGTTCAGATCTTAAATAATTTAAAATATATTTAATATAAATATATTAATAAATTATAAAAATACTATTTTAAAGAAAAATAAATTTAATAAAATTAAAATCCCCCCTCCACCCCCGCTGCCCAGCCCCCCCCCCCAACCACCACCACCACCACCACCACCACCACCGCCACCCTCTTTCCCCCATTGCCCACCCCACAATCCCCTCCTCCCCGCCATACCCACCGGTCACCACAGAGAGGGCGACGGTGAGTCACCCCCCAGTTGCGCGGCCACCCAGACACTTCTGGTCGCCGTCGCCCTCTCACAAAGGCCGTCGCCCCTTTTGTTGCTGCTCCCGCCGCCCCCTTCTGGAGAGGCGGCGGCCAGATCTGGCGACAGAGGTCGCCCTTTTTCTAGGCGACCTCCGTCGCCCAGGAGCCGTCGCCGGCCAGTAGTGGGCGGCGACGGAGAAGATGATTAAAAAAAAAAAATTTAAAGTAAGATAAAAATAATTTAATTTTTTCAAATTTAAATATTAAATAATTTTTATATTTAATTTAAATATTATTTATAATAAATAATATAATTTAAAATAATTGTTATTACTTTTTTGGTTTAGTATTATTTATAAATAAATAGAAGATATTTAAATTAATAATGATTTAATTGAATTAATAATATATATTCTAAGTGATTTTTATATTGCATCTAAATTTTAAATTTGAAAAGTGAATTTTATTATATTAAATTTGTATTGTGTTTTTTAAATTCAAAATTATAATTTTTAAAATATTTATATACTTTTTAAGTGTTTTTATATTAAATTGGTACATTTTTATAATTAAATATAATTTATTGTAATATATTTAGTTTTAATAAATAATTTAAATTAATTAAATATATTTAAATAAAATAATCATATAAATAAATGAATTTAAAATGTATTTAAATATGAAAGAAATATAAGATATATTTAAATATGAAGGAAAGGGGTATAATGGACATTTTTAATCTAAAAAATGCCAAAAAATGAGGCCTACTCGCACAAGGCAAGTGATGCACACTCTCCGTTAGTTTCTAATGGAGAGGGGGTTTTTTGCTGTATTTTATATAACATAGGAGGTTTTTTGCCTATTTTTTTAACACAGGGGGTTTTTAGCTAAAATTTAAAAACACAGGGGGGTGTTATGCAATTTACCCAAAAAGAAAAAGAGACTGGAAAGTGTATACCCATGAGGAGTGATGAATGGATTTTTCAAATTATTGGGCCATTTGATCAACACACATTGAGTGTCCTTAAGAGAACATGTAGCTGCAGAAAATGGAATTTTAGTGGCATTCCATGTTGACATGCAATATCTGCAATATGGTGCAAAAATGAAGAACCCGAGGCTTATGTACATAGGTATTATTCAATAGAGGCCTACACAAAATGTTATGAATTTTTCAATTTTTGGTGTGAATAGTTCTAACTTGTGGCCACGTAGTATGAATGAACCTCTATTGCCACCATTGTATAAAGAGAAGGTTGGTAGGCCTCGGAGGTTGAGGTGGAGAGAACCAGATGAGCCTCATGCTCCAACTTCTAATCCATTTAGGTTGGTTGGTGTCAAAAGAAAAAACAAATATAGATCATGTGGAGAGACAAATCATAATTCTACAACATGCAAAAAAAGGGAGATTTGATAAGCTACACTTGTGGAGGCAAGCCAAAGTCAACAACCTGATGCACCAAAATTCAACAGCCAATCTACTCAAGCATCTGCCTGAAATGAGCCTACACAAAATAGGGGCACTAGACAGAAACCTCCAATATAATGTGTATGTTTATATGTTTGATTGTGTATAATCTGTTAGTTTTTTTTATTTACATAATTTGTTTGTTTGTATTAGAGGTAAGAATGCCCTAAAAAAATAAGCAAACAAAGCCAACAATGTCAACTAGGATTGCTTCAGTCGATATACATCTTATGATTACACTATTTTTGTATGCCTCAATTAAGTTATTAATTCCTTCTCTCTTCTAATTTTATTGGTTTAGATCAATCAATCTACATCAAACATACATACCAATGATTGTTAGAGTGGAATGAATTTCATCACTCTATCGAACTTAAGAGCATATTTCTCAAATATAGCAATAGGGAATACTTCAAGGCTTACTTTAGAATTGCCTCCTGAAGTTTCAAGAAGTACTTCAAGGGCACCTTCAATCTCATCTAGAGCATTTCAGTTTAGTCAACAAGGATGATGTTTTGTAATAAACTTATGAACTACTTAGTTAATGTTTGACATTGTGGAATGTTGAAGTTAAAATTATGAACTACATTTTTATTAGTTAATGTTTGAGATTGTGGAATGTTAAAGTTACAGTTATGAACTATTCAATTTGAGATTGTGGAATATTATGTTAAATTATTGCGTTGATATTTAATTAATTCAAGGATGTATACTTCTTAGTATGGATGTTGTTTTTTACATTACACATATTGTTGGAATTGCCTTAATATATATATATATATATATATATATATATATAAAGGTTATTGACAATATTTTGTTAATATTACTTAAAATTTGTTACTTAAATTCATTTTTTGGTTAATTCTCTTTTGAAATTTGAAAAACAAATAGAAAAAAATGGGTAAATTGAATTAAAACTTGAAAAACAACATAAAATAAGAAGAAAATAGCAAAATTTTCCATTTTAAACGAAATTTTTGTTAAATTTAATGGTAGAGTTAACGGAAGGACCGAAAATGCCAAAAAAGAGTAGAAATTTGAGGACCAAAATTACAACTTCAAATATTTTGAGGAATAAAATTGCATAAGTGACTATGTTTGGATACCAAAATCACAATTAACCCTAGAAATGATATTTAAATATGAATTCTTTTCTATCCTTATTTCATTCTAAATTCATCCCATTCCCGCTCAATTTCATTTCTGTATACCAATCATGTTCACGTGGATCTACTATGCACAGAACTAGATACTTTAATCCAGTGTCAAATAAATTCGTAAAGTAAACATGTAAAAATTATGAAAAAGTAAAGATAAAATTTTTAAAATATTTAAGCTGCATTTGGATTGTTGGGTTCGAATTTAGAGAATAATAAGAACAATTGATTCAAATAACTACATACTAAAATAATCTAAAATTTATCATATTCAATAAATATATTTCAAACATTAGAATTGAATGATTTGGAATTATTTGAATTTAAAATTCTTAAAAAAAAAAACCCCAAATAAGGTATTATTATGTATTTGAAATTTATATTCGGATCTATCAATCCAAATGCAATCTTATAAAATAGTGATTGAATGTCAAACTTGTCATTTATTTATTTATTATTTTTATTTTATTGTTAGTTTATGTTCTAAGTTAGATTGTTTTAATTACAACTACCAGTCTATGCATACGTGATGAATGGACAAAAAAAAAGTTACGATAAAAATATTAGGGTAAATAATATTGGCACCCCTAAGACTAGGCTAAAATACTTAAATGCTCTATTCTTTTTGTAAAATTACACCTACACCCTAAGAGGTTATAGTTGTAATTACAACTACACTCCCTATTCAAATGCAAAATTTGCACAAACACCCAACCTCAAGGGGTGTCAATGTAATTTACCCAAAATATTAATATACATTAATCATTGTGTTTAAATTATATTTTTGGCCAGTTTTAATATATATACAACATCCAATGAAACAATACAAATGTAATGTGAATTGAGAAAAAAGAAAGAAGTTTGTGGGAAGAAAAATAACGGTAAGGTGAGAGAGAGAAAATAATTATAATTGTGGGTATATTAAATATAAATTTTGTGTGAAAAAAAACGGAGAATAGGTGAGAGAATTATGGAGTAGTGGTTGAAAGAAGAAAATGAATTAAGGGGTAAATTACTATTCTAACCCAATTTTGTTTTAAGAAAATAAATGGATTAAGGGATAAATTTGAGTATTCAAAAATTGATATGACAATAAAGTTTTCTTTTATAATAGTATAGATAGATACCGCTTTTCAACAACGAATCTGAGTGTAATATTTTAATAGTACTAAGTGCTTTCTTATTTTGAATTACGTCAAATCTCTTTACTAGTCCTTTATCTTTATTTTTATTTTATTGTATTCCCTCATTTTTCAAATGTACCGTAATGGTTCATCTTTTAAATAAATCTCACTACGGTCCCAAATGGTAAAATGTAACGGAATCTAATTAAAACGGACGAAAATATTCCTTATAAGAGCGGGAAAAAAACACTCATGTACTTTGACAAATATTAAAATAAATCATGTTGTAACTAACAAAAATACAAATATTATAAAAACAACTACTAATTATTCAAAAAGAAAATAAAATGCAATACATACATTTTACGCCTAGGTATTAAAATGCAAAATATATAACAAAAGGAATTTGCATGAATTTCAATCAACATATTGTTTTGATAATACATCTAATTGATTTTTCTTTTTAACATTATCAAACATGATTATAATATTTTTATTATTTTGTTATTTTCTACCATTTTTATTTCTCATAATGCATTATGAAGTTTAAAGAATATATTCAACTTGTATTTATTAAATTTATTTTTTTCCCCTAAATAATTGATAGTTGTTTTATTGGTAGTTCTATTTAGTTTAGTTACGAAATTAAAAAATATTATTATTGGAGTACATGATTTTTTAAACTATTGATAAATAATTATACTACATGATTTTTTTTTTTTAATTTTACAGGTCATTAGTAGAATATTCCATCTAATTATATTAGATTCAGTTAAAAGTTAACTTAAGGGACCATAGTGGGATCTTTTAAAAAGATAAGATAGTAATACGCTGCATATAAGAGATGAGGGACTAAAGTGAGACCAAAAATCAAAATGAGGGATTAATAAAGAAATTTGGCCTTTGAATTATTATTTAAATTTTCAATTAATATAATTGGAAATTATATTATTAATATAATATAATTGGCCTTTGATACCGAGTTTCATCATTAATATATTTTGTTACATGAGTAGTTACAAATAGCAATTGATAGTTGAGCTTCTGTAATGATATCACTTTGATACCCAATCAATGTTTATTACTTATGTTTTCTATTAGTTCTTTTCATGTAAAGACCATTTTATCATTACACACTAAAAGAAAAATAATTAATATACTAATAAAAAAATTGTAAATTTCTTTTTTTATAGTCGAAAACCTGAAATTTATAAAAATCAGAGAACGAAAACAAGCAAACATTGTGCAGATCAAGGCAACAAACTAAAAGAACTAAAGATCTAAATCAACCAATACCAGTGGGATTAGAATGTGAACCACCCACATCCATACGTGAAGAGACCAAGGAATTTAAGTTATCATGCTTCTGTGCCAGTGCCTTCTCCCAACTCCGAACTTGCTCTATAATAGCAGATGCTGAAAGAGCTAATTTCTCAAACAACTGACGGCTGCGCGAGCCCCATAAAAACCAACAAAGAAGAAGACTACAGGCAAAGGCTAGGCCGTCAAGAGCATGAGACATACCCCGGAACCATGCCTCAAGATCAAAATGGTCACAAGAGGTATATACCCAGCAGAGGTTTGAAGTTGCCCAGACGAGGCGAGCGAAGTGACAGCGTAGGAGACAATGAAGCACGTCCTCGTTCTCCAATCCTCACTGTGGACAAACACCTCCAACTTTAACTCCCCACCTTGCTAAGTTCGCAACGGTACGAAGTGAATTCCAACAAGCTCTCCACACGAACATCCTGACTTTAGGTGGAACCTTGGTTTTCCATATGAATTTCCAATTCGCAAGCTTATAAGATGTTGAACCCATCCCACCACCTGCAGCACACATAACCAATCCTTGGTTGAATAAACGATATGCAATCGTAACCGTATACCGACCACTCTTCTCATAGTGCCAGCTTAACTGATGCAGGCGAGCTATATCTTCAGTGATTCCCAAGATAACCTCCACATCCTCATTTCGAAAAACTGCTTGAATCAGTCCCTCCTTCCACTCGCCTGCCTAATCCAACAGTTCGGCTACTGTGGCATCTAGGTGCAGTGTATTTGGAGCAGTGATGGGCTGGAACAACAGCGGCTGAGGTATCCACCGATCCGTCCAAAGACGAATGTTGCGCCTAGATCCCACCTGCCACCTAGTCCCAGCAATGATCAACGCCCTAGCCGTGAGAATGCTACGCCACGTGTAGGAACTTCCCTGCCCTGCTTCCACTGAAAAACCACTAGAATGAGGAAAATATTTCTGCTTCAAAATACGGCTGAGTAAGGAAGCAGGATTAATGATAATTTGCCAAAACTGCTTTGCTAACATGGCTTTGTTGAATGCCCCTAACTTCCTAACCCCCAGCCTTCCCTCATTCTTACCCATACATAATTTATTCCAAGAAAGCCAATGAACCATCATCACATCCATATTATGCCATAGAAAGTCCGCAATAAGGCCTTCTAATTCTCGACACATAGTTACAGGAATGAGGAAGCAACCCCTGACATAAGTAGGCATGGCCTGCAAGACAGATTGTAACAACACCACTTTACCCACCTGCGAGAGATTCTTGCATCGCCAACTTTGTAGTCGCTTCCAAATCCTATCCTTGAGGCTTTGAAAAATCTCCTTCTTAGAGCGCCCTACTAAAGTAGGAAGTCCCAAGTATTTATCATACTTCTCCACCACTCGGACTTCAAGAAGCGCAAGATCCTCATTTTGACGCTTCGGAATATAGCCACTAAACGCTATTTCTGATTTTTCAAGATTCACCACCATTCCGGACGCCGCCTCAAATTCTTTCAGCTATTTGCTTATATTTCTGATAAAATACTAGACTCAACCCATCAGGACCAAGAGATTTATATGGATACATTTGAAAGAGAGCGCGCTTTACCTCTTCCGACGAGAAGGGTTGAATCAATGCCTCGTTCATGTCATCGGTAACCCTCATAGGCAACCCCCCAAGGACCTCGGCAATCCCTCTGCTGTTGGATTGGTAAATCGAAATAGTTCTTTAAAATATATGGAGATAAATTGTTGAATCCCTTTCTTTGAAGTGCACCACTCGCCACCCCCATTACGAAGCCGCGCTATAGAATTCTTACATCTCCTGGCACTCGCTCTTGCATGAAAAAAAAGGAGTATTTCTATCCCCTTCTCTAAGCCATTGAGCTTTGCCTCTCTACTTCCACATAAGTTCCTCACGTGAAAGAAATTTTCCGAGCTCATTTCGTACTCGACTTCTCATCAATCTACCCTCAGCATTAATGGGATCGATGTCTAACTTGGAAAGTTACTCTTCCAACTTCTTAACTCTCGTCCGAACATAACCAAAGGACGATTTGTCCCACCCTATTAATCCAACAGATTGTTGGCGCTGCAGTATTCTTGAAGCGGCGTCTCCGTTAGTCTCGCGGTTCCATAGAGTCCGAATAAGCTCCTCACAGTCTGCAGACCGAGTCTACATAACTTCAAATCTAAACAACTTCTTCCGCTTTCCACTCCACTGGTTTAGTTCTGCATCGAGATTAAAATTAGTGGTGTATGATTAGATTCTCTAGTCGCCTTTGTGGAAAATCGGGCATTAGGAAACCTCGCTTGCCATCCCAACTTGCACATGCCCGATCAAGATGAACTCGAACGATATTAAGGGCTTCACGTTGATAGCACCAAGTAAACTTAGGGCCCGAAAAACCTAAATCTATCAACTGACAATCGACTAAACATGCTCTAAATTCCTCAATTTGACGATGGGGCCGAGGGGCACCAATTTTCTCATCCGGAGTAAGGATCTCATTAAGATCACCTGTACAAAGCCATGGTCTAGCTGATAAACCACTGAGGGAACGAATTAAATGCCAAGTTTCAGCTCTCTTTGTGGAATCCGGTTCAGCATAAAAATCGGTGAATCTCCAGTCGTCCGTTCCATCCTCATTAAACACGCCGGTGTCAATGTGAGATGAGAGAAAGATTGCACCACAAGATTAATATTTCTACGCCACAAGAGCATTAAACCTCCTCCCTTTCCCTGCGAGTCAATATTTACTCCAAAAAGATTTAATTTCTCCTTTAAAATTTCATATTTACGCTTCTTGCACTTAGTCTCAGAGAGGAAGACTAAGGCGGGGTTGTGGAGCCGGATAAGCTTATTCAGGACTTGAACTGTCCAAGGAAACCCCAACCCCTGACAGTTCCAAACGATGAGTTTCATAGTGAGCGGTGGGGTTGCTCAACAGCCTCCACTGATGACACGTCATATTCCTCATCCACCATGACGCCGTTTGGCGGACCTAAAAGTCCCCGCTTACAAAATACTGACCCTCATCGTGCCCCTGGACGTCTTCTACAACCCCGACGCGCCATGATTCCCCTCGTCATTGCTGCAAAGCTCACTGGAACATAAACCAATGTCGTCTTCTGCTCTATTAGATGTGGTGATGAGAGCTGAACTGAAACACAAGAAACCAACCGACTCCCACCAGCCACCACACTCAAGCTAGGATTCACTACCTCATCCTCGCTCATAACAATATCATCGTCAATTAGGGTACCCATTTTGGGAACATGCAACTCGAGACTGTCTGATGAAGCAGATTGAACGTCATCGACCAGCCCATTTCCAACCTTGTGATGAGCAGCCTCTGATTCTGCATGGACAATCCCTTTTCCTCTCCTAGCACAAGATTCCATTAGTTCATGGATTGTCAAGAATCTTCCAAACACCTCGGGCCGCTAGCCATGTAGGAAGGCGAATTTCTTCGTACTGGTGGCGAGTCAATGGTCCTCCACGGCTTGCAAACACCCCAACTCCCAGGCGGAGCCCTCAACCAAGCGTCGTAAGGCGGAGCCTCCCCTAGGTCTTGGAACCCCTCCTTGGACCGCAACTCACATGACGCAGAAATGTGGCTTAGACGTCTACAAAGATAACATAAGTTCTACAGCCGTTCATACGTAAAGGAGACCACCAATTCGTCCCCCACCGGAGTACGGACAAGGAGAGCTCTAACTAATGGTTGGGTAACGTTGATAGCCATCCTGATTCGGAGAGAGTCTCCCCAACTTCGACCAGAATCATCCTTCTCTATATCACGAAATTTGTCGATCTAGTTAGAAATGAACCACCCAAAATCACCAGAAGCACCAAAGAACTCACACCAGTCGAGATCAACGTTCATCAGATTCTTGTTCATCCCTATACCATTGAGAATCAGCATATTTTTCTAAAAGCTCCAGGGACAACCCCTAGTGCCCGATTTTGGTTGATAATATGATTAAAGTGAATTAGAACCGACCCTCTTCTTGCCGTCGCATCTCAAGTCCCTTCACTGGATTCAACATGCTCTTAATACTATTTACCAAACTTCAAATTTCGGTTGTTCTGTCGACAACAACTTCCAACCAAAAATAATTGAAAATCCTCATAACTTGCGGACCAAAGACCATCCGGAATCACTACTCCAGCACCCTCTCGTTCTATTAGCTTGAGAGATTGCCCTAACTTATGGCAAAAAGCCTCCATCCGCACAGAAGAAGTCAGGTCGAGGGTCTTAGGCGAGTGAGCAAGAGAGCTACGAAACAAACAAATCAAAGAGCCAATCCCTCTATCTTGAGAAGCAAAACGTGACCACCTAACAAAAGCCCAAATCACAAAACAGGAAAGAAAAAAAAACAGGGAAAACAAAAAGAAGGAGCAGGCACTAACAGAAAAGAAAAAATGAAAACACACAAAGAAAAGAACAGTGAGCAGGGGAGAAGTAGAGAAGACAGAGACAACTGTGTGCGCTAATTTTATCGTGTCTGAAAAATTAAAACACAAATAATTATTACAAATAAAAATATTTGGATTAAATATCAATGTGAGTACAATCTCTATTTGATTATTCCCTCCAAACTATATATTTGACAAACTTGACCAATTCAAAGGGGAATCTCTATGTAGATCTCCTTTGGACTTGAATTTGAATTTTTATAACGTTAATTCGAGGGCTTTCACCAATAATCCCGAATTAAATGCTATAGTCTTGACTGGAATTTGATGATTTGAAAGTGGATTTGCCACTTGAATCTTCTCGAGATGATATCTAAATATTTATAACGTTAATTCGAGGATTTTGTGCATATAATCCCGAATTAAACGCTATAATTTGTGGCGCACCTTCGACGAAAGACTCGATCTTTGCCTTGAACGCCTTTGAATATTCTTGAGCTTTGAAGAACCGTGTAGAGAGAATTATTTGCAATTTTTCTCTGCTTTGCTCTTCATTCTCGAGCTCTGTGTGTCAAATGAGGGTGTAAGGACCCCTTTATATAGGTGTCAGAGAGGTAGAGTTGTGATCTACTTGAACACCTTTGGTATTATCTCTTTATAATTTAATTTAAAGAAATAAATACATCATATATTTGGAATAATATGATTGGTCAATTCGACATTATCTTTTAATATTTGCATTTTATAAAGAGATAAATACAACCAATATTTGTCTTGATTTGATTGGAGCGTACATGCAATTGCTCCACGTGGCGCGGTCTGATTGGCCGGAATCTTTGATTGCGAAGCATTTATTTGATTGGCCTAATATTTCATTTTGATACTTGTCAGCCATTGATTTGATGACAAAATATATATTAAAATATCAATTAAATTGGCTATTTATACTTGAAATTGATTTAGTAAATTCCAAAATATAATAGAAAAATATTATAATTGATAAATAATATATTATATGACATTTGTCATTATTTAATTGGGTGCAAAATTAATTTGTCTACAAATGCCCCCTCGAAACTCGTTCACAAATATATACTTGAAAATATAATTTTCAAAGTGAATGAGTCGCGAAAACGTGAATTAATTTTATTTGTCCACAAATATATATATATAGATATACATATATTTGGAAATGAATATGTGGGCTTGTCAATTAAAAATATCAAGCCCAAACCATCAAGCAATTTATCATGTGCAAGCCATCCATTCTTTTCTTTCTTTGTTTTCCTTATCATTTGCAAGTCTCCACATTTTCACATTTTGCAGGAGCAGCAGCAGCAGCAAGACTGAAGTGGAAATTCGGCTGAAGACTAATATTTGCACTACTTAGAAACCTTGATCATTTGGAGTTGTTATCCAAATAGAATTGTGCTATTCGTATTTAAGTCCAAGAAGAAGAAGATCTCCAAATTTGTTTTGAACTATAACTCAAAGTTATGAATCCTAATAGAACTTAATTAACTCATTAATGTCTATATAAAGGACTCAGCTCCATACGCATTGAGCATCATGAAATTGGTTGTTGGGACGAATTTGTGGTGTGTTTTATCCTCCAAAAATTTTTTCTTTCTCAATTCTTCAACACGCACACCAGGTGCTTGTGTTAATGCCTCAATGGGTTGTTGCTGAAAATTTCTTGGTTTCTTTGCGGATTTTGCATCGCTGAAGCCTTCTACTCGAATTTTTTCTGATCTTTCGAGTTGGTGCATCTTCGAAGTTCCGTTTGAGTCTCTTTTGTCCAACAATTTAAGAGCAACGAGAGGTTTCGTTTTTCTTTTTGACTCTCAAGTAAGTTTTTCAATTTATGAGTAATCTCAAATTAGATTTGAAATATTTAGTTCGTATATATGCAATTGAATGATTGAAAACTTGATTTCGTATTCATTAATTGCTAGAACTAGAAATTTCAATGCTTTCGAAATATATATATATATATATATATATATATTACCTCAATTTGTGCCAAGTAGAGAGTCACAATTTTCGTGCATGGAGATTAAAAAAAATTTCACCCTTGATTTAAATTGTATTCTCCAAATGGATTTGAAATATTAATCTCGTTGTTCCAATTTTATGTTGAGCTAGAGAATCATATATCTTTTTTATCTAGCTTGCATTAGAGATTAATTAGAAAAATTATACTTGGCTCAAATTGTCTCCACAAATTGGACTTGAATCATGAATTTTTTGTTGTTGGAATCTTAGATCCATAATTTCGGCTTGAGTCATTCATGCTCTTGATCCCATTCATGTCAAGTAAGAAAACCAAATATTTCATCACTTTTCATAGAGATTTATTGAAAATGAGTTACCAATTATCAATTGGTTTTCTCTATAATTTTCGTAGAGGTCTACTTGGGGTGCGTATATCACATGCTATATTTTCTTCTAATTTATTTGAGTTTTTTTTGGACAACTCAATCAATTTTTTTTTTTTTTGATATCATATAGCATGGTTTATTTCAAAGACAAATCTTCCCCTTCCGGTGAGGACCATTTGATCATCCTTGACAATCAAAATCAACCCCTGGAAAAAGGCACAATGTCAGTGGTTTATGCACCCCTTATTAGTGGTAGAAACGTGAGCCCGTGGCCGAGATTAACCAATTCTTCTCCTTTGAGCGAATGGTATCAAGAAACTTCATTGAGCAAGAACGTCAAGGCGTGGATTTTACGAGCTAATCACCATGAGCCTCCTCGTCACCAACCATCAGACGACTTCGCCCATTTATGCACTTTAGGCCGTTCTATCATTGAAGGTGATGCAAAGTGGGATGGCGATCTTCGTTTTACCGGAGAATTTCGCTATACCAAAGAATATTGGGAGTGGACTGAGGACGTGCTTAGCCGATGTGGAGATAGATTGCGCCATCTCGAAATATATGATGCTGTTTATGCTTCAATGTTTACTTATGACCACAATTCCGATATCGTCAAAGCGTTTTGCGAACGATGGTGCCCTCTTACAAATACTTTGCTTACTTCTGCTGGGGAAATGTTCATCTCGTTGTGGGACCTGCATGAACTTGTCGGACTTCCTATGACGGGCTGCCTTTATGATGAAGTTGTACCAAGTGCGCTAGAGCTTACCGGAGTTGATGAAAAGAGAGAGAGATTTATCCCTCGTTCCTGTAAGTATTTGCTTTATGCTTATCACTTGTTTCAAAGTGCCAATGATAATCGATGCTCCCACGTATCGATTGACAAATGGGTGAAGTTTTGTCCAAGAAAACTACTAAGTACCATCCGCCTCCTCCTCGTAAAGAGAAGAAATCGGTTCGGCCTAAGTCGACTCATAACCCTCTTGGTGATATTGCAACTCACGAGAGGTGGTCGACTGCCGAGGATACCTTATTTGCGAAGCTATGCATTGAAAGGAGTCTCAAGGAAGAAGTTTATTTGGCGGCCTATTTAGCTTGTGGGCTTTGTGATAAGTGCACAATTTGTCATGTTTTTATGGTAATAATGCCTTATTTTGGGACTAAAATACTTCTAAATCATATACTTTATTGCATTTTCAGCACATAAGGTATGATGAGAAGTAAAGATGGCAAGATGAAGCTAAAAAGGGCATTTGAAGACAATTGGAGAAAGAAAGACGGATTGTGACAGTCTTGCAGATACGACTAAGCATGCCCACGCTTAATGCCGCGGTCAACCTTGCCAAAAATAAAGAAAGGCGAATTTTGCTAGAAGAAAAGAATGTTTGCTGACTTATACTGATTGATTTTGATTGAATTTTAGAATGGAAAGTTAGCATATATGTAAGGGATTGGTCAAATGTTAACATTTTTGGAATGATTTCGAACCTACCCTCTTTTGTATCCAGGTTTGTGAGGTGCTATTAGTATAAATAGGAGGCACCTCACACCTCTAAAACCATCTCATATTTGATCTTATGCTTTAATCGAATATTTTATGTTCATCTTTTAGTTCTAATTGTTTTTCTTCTTCTACATTCTTTTACTTGTGCCGAATTGCTAATGGAATACCACTTTCTAGTGTGTTCTTCCATTAGCATGTTAGGCTAAGTCTTTTATTTTTCGGTTAAAGTCATGTGATTGCTTGATTCCCAAAGTAGTTGTGAGGTCTAATTTATGTTTAATACATTCGTTAAAATTAGTATTCATGCTATTCTCTGTGCTTTAATTACAAACATCTGATTTATGAATGATGTGGCCAATTATTCGTTGTCAAGAAAGTTTGCTTAGCTAATCGAACTTCACAAATCCGTAATTGTTTGTTTAGTTTGATAACTAGTAGCAACGTAGCATGATTAGCCATGTGGAAGTGGTTAAGATGTGTTATGGGGAATGCATGATCTAATCTAAATAAATCCTCGTTGGAATTTGTTGGTTAGGATTAGGCCTTTCTAATTTCTAATGCTATTGATAAATTAAATCATATGGACGTTCCTAGGGTTGTTTATTGATTAGGGAATTAGCCAACGGACGTTCCTTGGCTAACGACAAGGTAAGGAAAGGTAAGGTTGTTAGGTCGTACCAACGACTATAACTAATCTATTCTTTTTAACGATTGTCATTTTTGCATCAATGATCGACTAATGGAATCAAGCATTAACTAGACTTTAACCGAAAAAACCCCCTTCTATATTAATTCATTCTAATTAATTTTGTGTTTTTATTGTTCGACAAAATCCAAACTTCCCCCATCTTTTATTTTATATTTTGAAGAAATAAACTAAAACCCAGTCCCTGAGGATTCGACCTTACTCATCACTCCTACAAGAGTGCTAGTAGGAATATATTATTTTTTGTGGTCTCGACACCCATCAAATTTTGGCGCCGTTGCCGGGGACTGGCGTTTTGTTAGTTAATTTCTTCTTTGTTATCTTTCATTATTGATGCCAAGGTCTTCTCGTATAGGTGAACTTACATTCGACCCCGAGATCGAAAAAACTGCACGAAGACTTCGTTGGGAAACCAAGCAACATACTGAGGAGGCATCAACTTCATACGAGGACGGAAAAGATATAACGCTGGAATTCGAAGAGTCCTCGGGAGAATCTGAAGAAGAAGTCATGGCTATAGTTCCCGAAAGAACGATCAATGATATGACTTCGCCCGATCTGAACTAGCAGCCATTGTGCATTGAGTACCCGGATCTAGAGGTAAATTTTGAACTAAAGTCTGGTTTGATTCACTTACTTCCCACTTTTCGCGGTCTTGCAGGTGAAGATCCGCATAAGCATTTGAAGGAATTTCATGTGGTTTGCTCCGGTATGCGACCACAAGGGGTCACCGAAGAACAAATCAAATTAAGAGCCTTTCCTTTCTCTCTTGCTGATCAAGCGAAAGACTGACTATATTTCCTACCTTCGGGATCCATCACAACTTGGAACGACCTCAAGAGACGGTTCCTCGAGAAATATTTCCCTGTCTCGCGAGCTACGACAATCCGCAAGGAGATAAGCGGAATTCGCCAATTTGCAGGAGAAAGTCTCTTTGAGTATTGGGGAAGATTCAACGAGTTGGTCAAGAGTTGTCCTCACCATCAGATTCCAGACCATTTATTGATTCAGTACTTCTATGAAAGTCTGTCAAGTATGGACAGGAAATTGATCGACGCAGCCAGTGGAGGAGCACTGTTCAACAAAACTCCAACCGAGGCACGAAACTTGATGTCCATCATGGCGTCCAATATACAACAGTTTGGAACTAGATACGATGATCCACCAAGGAGAAGTAACGAGGTAAGTATAGCTGCTTTTGATGAACGATTAAATGAGCTCACTTCTCTTGTTAAAAAGCTTGCAGTAGAAAAAACTCAACATGTAAAAGCATGTGGTATATGCACCTCGGACATGCAATATTCCAGGAGGGCCTACCGAACATGCTGACGCTATAGGGGGATTTTCCGGACAGCAGCAAAGGAGGTATGATCCCTTCTCCAACACCTACAACCCCGGGTGGAAGGATCACCCGAACTTGAGTTATGGTGCACAATCGCAGAATTTTCAAATGCCTCAATACAGACCACCTATGCCGCCACCGTCTAATCCTAAGCAAGGTACGCATCCTGAAGATATGATGAAATCACTTATTTCTAACACTCAGCAAATTCAGCAGAACACCCAACAGCAAATCCAGCAATTGCAACAAAGTGTTCAAACGAGTATCCAGAATTTGGAGTCTCAAATGAGTCAGCTGGCATCATCTGTTAGCAAGTTGGAATCCCAAGGTAAGCTGCCCTCTCAAACTGTTATTAACCCTAAACAAAATGCTAGTGTTGTTGTCCTTCGCAGTGGAAAAGAATTGCAAGAAAACACAGACGAAAATGACACTAAGCGCGGGCACGCTCAGAAGAGAAAACCAGAAAAAGAGGTTGAGATACAACAAGATCAAGATGACGAGAACAAAGAGGACAATCCTAAAGTGTTGGTGACTAGACCCCCATTTCCGGAAAGGTTCGCCAAATCCAAGAAGGATGAAGAAGCAAAAGAGATCCTTGAAACTTTTCGCAAGGTAGAAGTCAACACCCCTTTGCTCGACGCTATCAAACAGATACCCCGCTACGCAAGGTTTCTCAAGGAACTATGCACCAGCAAAGGTAAGCTCAAGGGGAACAAACGAGTAAGCATGGGAGAAAATGTGTCTGCAATCCTCCAACGAAAACTACCTCCCAAATGTAAGGATCCAGGTACTTTTACCATTCCATGTAAAATTGGTCTGATTGGTATAAAAAGGGCTATGTGCGATTTAGGAGCTTCAATTAACGTAATGCCTCTCTCCATTTTTGAGTCTTTACATGTTGGTCCTTTGAAAGAAACGGGAGTTGTCATTCAGCTCCCAGACCGATCAGTTGTCTACCCCGAAGGAGTTCTCGAAGACGTTTTAGTACAGGTAAACGAGTTAGTTTTCCCGGCAGATTTCTACGTGTTGGACATGAGGGAAGACAATTCCCCAAGTTCCACATATATCCTACTAGGGAGACTATTTCTCAAAACGGCTAGAACGAAAATTGATGTACACAGCGGTACCCTCTCTATGGAGTTTGATGGCGAAATCATTAAGTTTAACATTTATGATTCCATGAGGTACCCTTCTGATATACCAACAGCCCTTCTTGTAGATATTGTTGATCCCCTTGTGCAGGCACTCTCATCGACAAATAGCGAAGATCATGTGAAGTTTGTGTTGAAAGAAAGCCTCACACCCGTGCTAGTACAGATTTTAGAGGAAGACATAACCGTTAATCCGAACATTAGTGAAAGCGTCTTTGAACTAGAATCTCTCTCTCCTTACCTCTTAATCTTGCTTTCATCGAATTACCGCAATCCCGCACTAAACTTCTTCCTTCCATATTGCAGGCACCCGCTTTGGAATTGAAAGAATTGCCGAAACATCTCAAGTATGCCTATTTGGGAGAGAACAACACATTACCGGTGATAATCTCAAGCAAGTTAAACCCTCTCGAGGAGGAAAAGCTGATCCGAGTACTTCGAGAGTTCAAGGAAGCCATCGGATGGACCATCGCTGACATCAAAGGTTTAAGCCCTTCCACTTGCATGCAAAGGATATTACTCGAAGAGGGAACTAAACCATCGAGAGAAGCTCAGCGCCGACTCAATCCACCGATGATGGAAGTGGTAAAAGAGGAGATCCTAAAACTCCTTGACGCAGTTATGATCTTTCCAATATCTGACAGTCAGTCGGTAAGTCCAACTCAAGTTGTACCCAAGAAAACGGGTATAAAGTCATTGAAAATTCTGTTGGTAATTTAGTTCCCACTCGAGTACAAAATGGTTGGCGAGTTTGCATAGACTATAGAAAACTTAATGCCGCCACTAGAAAAGATCACTTCCCACTCCCCTTCATAGACCAAATGTTAGAAAGGCTAGCGGGTCGTTCTCATTATTGTTGCCTTGATGGTTACTCAGGATTCATCAAATTCCAGTGGCCCCCGCAGATCAAGACAAGACGACGTTCACATGTCCCTTTGGAACTTTTGCTTATAGAAGGATGCCGTTTGGATTATGCAATGCGCCGGCAACCTTCCAAAGATGTATGGTTAGTATTTTTTCTGATTTTGTTGAACAATTCATAGAAGTTTTCATGGACGATTTCACCGTTTATGGAGATTCATTTGATGACTGTTTGGAAAAATTGACCAAAGTTCTTGAAAGATACATAGAAAAAAACCTCGTACTTAATTATGAAAAATGCCATTTCATGGTAGATCAAGGTTTGATTCTAGGGCATATTGTTTCATCTAAAGGGATAGAAGTAGATAAGTCCAAGATAGATGTCATTAAATCTTTACCTTACCCTGCAAGTGTGCGGGAGATTCGTTCTTTTCTTGGTCACGCAGGATTCTATCGACGATTCATCAAGGATTTCTCAAAAATTGCCCAACCATTATGCACATTGTTACAAAAAGATGCAAATTTCGAATTTGATGGTGCATGTGCGGCAGCTTTCGATAAGCTAAAAGAGTCCTTAACTTCTGCACCGGTAATCCGATCCCCCGATTGGAACCTACCGTTTGAAATAATGTGTGACGCAAGCAATCACGCCATTGGAGCCGTGCTAGGGAAAAGGATTGGAAAGGAACCCCACGTGATTTACTATGCTTCGAGGATGTTGGACAACACCCAAAGCAATTACACCACGACGGAAAATGAACTTTTAGCTGTTGTTTTTGCTTTAGAAAAATTTCGTCACTATTTGCTTGGGACTAAAGTTGTTGTATTTTCTGATCATGCAGAATTAAAGTACTTGCTATCCAAGAAAGAAGCAAAGCCCCGGCTCATAAGATGGATACTCTTACTACAAGAGTTTGACTTGACTATTAAGGACAAAAAGGGCGCAGAAAATCTCGTGGCCGACCATCTCAGTTGATTGGTCACAAACAATGATCCTTCCCCACTAAACGATGAGTTTTCGGATGAACACCTTCACATCGTTCGAGGAATCACACCATGGTATGCTGATTTAGTTAATTTCTTAGTTACCGGTACTCTACCTCGTGACTTGTCTAGGGCAAGAAAAGACAAAATCAGAAACGAGGCAAAGTACTTTGTGTGGGACGATCCCTATCTTTGGAAATTTTGTTCAGACCAACTCATACGCAGGTGCGTACCTGAAACTGAAATTCCCTCTATCCGCGAATTCTGCCATTCATATGCATGTGGATGACACTTTGGTCCCAAACGAACAGCAAGAAAAATATTGGAATGTGGGTTATTCTGGCCAAACATGTTTAGAGATGCTTATTCGTTCTGTAAATCATGTGAAAACTGCAAAAAAGTAGGAAACATTAACCCCCGTAATCAAATGCCCCTTTCCCCAATACTTGTGTGTGAAGTGTTTGACGTATGGGGAATAGATTTTATGGGTCCATTTCCTTCCTCCTTTGGCAAGTCTTACATTATTTTAGGAGTTGATTATGTGTCTAAATGGGTAGAGGCGAAAGCCACACGAACTGATGATGCTAAAACTGTTGTGGATTTTGTTAAAGCTAACATCTTCTCTAGATTCGGAATGCCGAGAGCAATAATCAGTGATCGAGGAACACATTTCTGGAACAAGGTGGTTGATGCGTTGTTGAAAAAGTACAATGTCACTCATAGGGTCTCAACCAATTACCACCCCCAAACAAATGGCCAAGCCGAGATTTCCAATCAAGAGATCAAGTCCATACTCGAAAAGACAGTGAATCCTAACAGAAAAGATTGGAGTACTCGCCTAGATGACGCATTGTGGGCTTACCGTACGGCGTACAAAACCCCCATAGGTATGTCTCCATATCATTTGGTTTACGGTAAAGCTTGTCACCTCCCTGTCGAACTTGAGCATAGGGCATATTGGGCGATCAAACGATTCAACTTAGCAATTGATGAAGCGGGAGGACAAAGAAAGTTGGAACTACAAGAACTCGAAGAGATACGGAATGACGCCTATGAGAATTCAAAGATCTACAAAGAAAAGACAAAAGCATTCCACGATCGTATCATCTCCCGGAAGGAATTCAATATTGGGCAAAAAGTTCTACTCTTTCACTCCAAGCTTAAGCTCTTTCCGGGTAAGTTGCGTTCTAGATGGATTGGACCTTTTATCGTCACTAATGTCTTTCCTCATGGTGCAGTGGAAATAAAAACTCCAACTACACAAAAGGTGTTCAAAGTGAATGGACATCGACTCAAGCCATTTTATGAAGATTTTCAAGGACCCAGCATGGAAAGAATTCAGCTCATGGAACCCACCATCACTTAAGCCACCACCAAAGTCTAGCCAAAGACGTTAAAGAAAGGCGCTGCATGGGAGGTAACCCATGATTTTTCTATCCCTTAGTTTTTCTATTTTAGTATTATAGTAATTTCGTGTTGAGTGTCATGAAGTGTGCCCATGTATAAGGATTCGTCCAAATCTGTCGGAACCTCTAGTTTTAACAGATTTGTCGTCCCCTTTAAGCGTGCCCACGCTTAGTGACTCGTCCTAATCTGTTAAATCATCCTGCTTGGAACAGATTTGTTGCTTCCACTAAGCGTGCCCACGCTTAGTGGAACAAAGTAATTTGTTTTCAACACCACTTTTGCCTATATACGTATATTATTATATATATATATATATATAAAAAAAAATTGAAAATTCAAAAATTCAAAAAAGGGAACTAGGTCAAAATTGTTTCCTAAATCTCCCTAATCATCTTTCTTTTTCTAGGAGAAGAAACCACGAAATCCCAACCACCACGACATCTCCACCGCTGACCCGTGCTCGCGCAACCACTACCGCCTCCGACAAGAGCCATCTCCGCCGCTGGCCCACACCCACTTGACAACGCCGCCGGGACACTAGCAGCAGCCGTACCCAGCCACTGAACCGCGCTCGCGCAGCCGCCGCCTCCTCCAACACAACCCGATTTTTGCCGCCCAACTCCGCTTCCACCGGTGTCAGCCGCTATCGTCCGCCGATCTCCGCCATCCTCCGCCACAGTAATATTTTTCTCACCCTCACTTGCTTTCTCTTCATCTTTACCTTGTGGACGGTCGAAGATGAGCAACTAAAAAAGAAACCAGGAGGAAGGTTCCTCCTCCAGATCGGGACCACGATCACGAAGTAACAGATGCCCAAGCGTGCTACCCCCATCCTCTGGAACTCTCGGCGGTAACCTCAACTTAAAACTCGAGCCACCAGAGACAGGTATCTCTCCATCTCTGCTCGTAATATCCTTCCCTGGAAAACACTTCATACTGATACATTGAAGGATTTACATGCTTTAGAGAGTTGTACCTTGTTAATTGAAAATATTGGCTGGCAATGTTTCTTTCACTGCACTGAAGACATCTACATCGAACTTACTAGAGAGTTTTTACACCACTTTTGAATTCACCACTCCACAATCACTCACATTGGACACTCCGAATGTGGTAAAATTTTGTTTGATGGGTAAAGAATTCTCAATGACACTCGCTGATTTTAACATTGCACTTGGGTTCACCACCACCGATCTTGCACGCACGCACGAGTACCAAAATTCCTTATGTGATTATCGTGACGATTTTAATGCAATTAAGGAATGGAAGGATCTCGCAATAGACCCACTCATTTACCACCCTAGTAGGTCCAAGGCTCATAATTTGAAAAATCCTGTACTCAAGTACGTGCATCGTTTTCTTGCATTCAACTTCTCCGGTCGAAAAGACACGTCTGGTATCTGCTCCAAAGCTGAACTTTTTTTTCTGTGGTGTATGAAACGTGGCATTAAGGTTAACTTGGGATTTTGGCTTGCCACACAAATTCAATCTAGTTTGAATCGAAATCGAGCACTAATCCTAGGTTCATGCATCACACTTTTAGCTATCAAACTCGGTGTTTTTGATCCCGACTGTCATAATCTTCATCTCGCATGCCACCTTGAGCCGTTGGACATGGCCTGTTTATCACGAATGGGCCTAGTCACATACAACGGAAATTTTCTTTGAGTTTGTTTAATGCAGAAAAATCATCAACCACACCCTCGAGATATTGATTGATTGATGATGAAGATGAGAGGAAGAGACAGAAAATGATCAAACTGAAAACGATGAAGAAGAGGAAATGTGAAGCAAGCAAGAAGAAACAGAAGATGCTAGAAAGATGAAGAAAAGGAATGACACAACATGCAGGACTTGCGAAACACACCAACCAAGACGACATGCACCGCATAGCAAAGAATGGAAGCACCTCATTACTATTGAACACGTCGGGCTGACGCCAGGCTACCACCGACCAACCTAGATATTTTTCCTTCAATTCATGTTTAGCATCCACATTGAGGGAATGTGGATTTTTAAGTGTGGGTGCGCTTATGTGTGTTTGTTGGTGTTTGGTGCTGAAATTTTTGTTGGCAACACTCTTTGATGGAAGTGTTGGATGGTTGGACAATTTTTTGTGGATTTGTGAAAAATTGTGATTGAACTTGATGAACTTTTTGAGAAAAATTTTTTTGACTTTTGGCTCAAACATTTTTTTCCTTTGACTTGAAGAATTGTGTATGATAGCACTTGTTCCTATAGCTTACACAAATGCTTGAGTCGAAAATCTTTTTGTATGAAATTGTGGATTTAAATTTGTGAGATTTTTGAGCCTTACATTTGTGAAATTCATTTCTTTCTTGTGATGCTCTGCTTTCTGTCTTTCTTTTTGCTTAACTTTCGAGGAACCAAATTAATCATGTGCATTTGGATATGAAAAAACCTTTTTAGCCTAATTTTTCCAAAACCATAGTAAAACTTAAAAAGCTTTTAGATTTTGTTTGATAAAAACATCAAATTGAACCTTATTCCTCTTTAAATACCTAAAGATCATTAGAGCATCAAAGAAAAAAGTGTTTATTCAAAAGAACGAGGCAAATTGTTTGAAAGTTGTGGTCTTTTGTACTCAAAAGGGTATGCCTCAAAATGAGTGTTGGGGTATTGTTGTGGTTTTATATGGGAGCTAGCACTACTACCTTGTCCTATGCCTATTGCAAAAAAGAGAGAAAGAAAAAGAAAAGAAAAGAAAAATATGGCAAAAGAAAGCAATATCCTTGCCACAAAAAAAATGAAATGATGAAAGAAAAAGAAAAAAAAATTTCTCCAAAAAGAAAGCAATATGGCATAGTTCAAAAAGTGTTTGGGGAATGGGAATGCTACTCTTAAGAGCTTTAATTTAACATTCACTCGATTTTCTTGGTGCTCTAATTGAGATTTGGAACTTAACCTCATTATCTATAGATTCCTACCCCTAAACCAAAGCCCCATTACAACCAAAATAAAAGACCTTTTGATCCTTATGTGTGCATATTTCAAAGTGATGGAGATATGGTGTATAAGCAAGCTTATGGTGAAGCATTGTTATAGCAAGCATCGAGGGAAACACTTGAACCATACACTTGAGAGTTTGGAAAGATGAGAGGAATAGTCCATTAGTTTTGTATGATTGATCTTTGATGATAGTTATTGTGTGGAAACTCGTTCTAAGGCATATTGAGTCATCTTTTCATGGATATGTCATTTGCTTTGCACATAGTTCCAACTTGTTTTGAGTGTATTTGATCATGAAGAGAATTTTAGATGCTAAATTAATTCTGATTTTGCTCGAGGACTAGCAAAAGTCTAAGTGTGGGGGTATTTGATAAGTGCACAATTTGTCATGTTTTTATGATAATAATGCCTTATTTTGGGACTAAAATACTTCTAAATCATATACTTTATTGCATTTTCAGCACATAAGGTATGATGAGAAGTAAAGATGGCAAGATGAAGCTAAAAAGGGCATTTGAAGACAATTGGAGAAAGAAAGACGGATTGTGACAGTCTTGCAGATACGACTAAGCATGCCCACGCTTAATGCCGCGGTCAACCTTGCCAAAAATAAAGAAAGGCGAATTTTGCTCGAAGGAAAGAATGTTTGCTGACTTATACTGATTGATTTTGATTGAATTTTAGAATGAAAAGTTAGCATATATGTAAGGGATTGGTCAAATGTTAACCTTTTTGGAATGATTTCGAACCTACCCTCTTTTGTATCCAGGTTCGTGAGGTGCTATTAGTATAAATAGGAGGCACCTCACACCTCTAAAACCATCTCATATTTGATCTTATGCTTTAATCGAATTTTATGTTCATCTTTTAGTTCTAATTGTTTTTTCTCTTCTACATTCTTTTACTTGTGCCGAATTGCTAATGGAATACCACTTTCTAGTGTGTTCTTCCCATTAGCATGTTAGGCTAAGTCTCTTATTTTTCGGTTAAAGTCATGTGATTGCTTGATTCCCAAAGTAGTTGTGAGGTCTAATTTATGTTTAATACATTCGTTAAAATTAGTATTCATGGTATTCTCTGTGCTTTAATTACAAACATCTGATTTATGAATGATGTGGCCAATTATTCGTTGTCCAGAAGTTTGCTTAGCTAATCGAACTTCACAAATCCGTAATTGTTTGTTTAGTTTGATAACTAGTAGCAACGTAGCATTATTAGCCATGTGGAAGTGGTTAAGATGTGTTATGGGGAATGCATGATCTAATCTAAATAAATCCTCGTTGGAATGTGTTGGTTAGGATTAGGCCTTTCTAATTTCTAATGCTATTGATAAATTAAATCCTATGGACGTTCCTAGGATTGTTTATTGATTAGGGAATTAGCCAACGGACGTTCCTTGTTAATGACAAGGTAAGGAAATGTAAGGTTGTTAGGTCATACCAACGACTATAACTAATCTATTCTTTTTAACGATTGTCATTTTTGCATCAATGATCGACTAATGGAATCAAGCATGAACTAGACTTTAATCGAAAAAACCCCCCTTCTATATTAATTCATTCTAATTAATTTTGTGTTTTTATTGTTCGACAAAATCCAAACTTCCCCCATCTTTTATTTTATATTTTGAAGAAATAAACTAAAACCCACTCCCTGAGGATTTGACCCTATTCATCACTCCTACAAGAGTGCTAGTAGGAATATATTATTTTTTGTGGTCTCGACACCCATCACTTTGCTTGTTTGTTCTTCCTGGTAACGATGTCAACTCCATTCGTCCAAGTACTTTTAAGATAGCGTCCTTGATGGCGAATGGTCGACGAGTGAATTTAGCTATTCTCGTCTTGGCGAGCCTATATGAGGGTTTGAATACTGTTGCAACTTCTCCAAAACCAGCCGGTACGAGTCACTCTTTCCTATCCACTTTGTTTATGAATGGCTAGCATGTTACTTCAAAACTCATTACTCGGTTTGGCAAGAGTTGCGTGGTTTAAAGATGACGAGATTTTCTGGAGAAGGAGGTGCGAAATATTATGAGCCACGAGAAGCACGCAAGCAAATTCATAAGGCCGAGTTTGTCTCTTGGGCTTGCAATATGCTTGTGAAAGCTGAGCCGTTCAGGTTTGTCGATGATGGTCATGCCGAAGAGCTTGATCATAATTACTTTGTTGCAATTCGTTCGAGTTATCTTGCTCTTCGTCAAGGCGGCAGATTCATCATTTAGCCATATAGTCCTCATAGATTTGGGCGTCAATTTGGGTACTATCGAGATGTACCAGGAACCCTCAAATATGACACACGTGTGGCCTCTTTAGAAGAAGGACTCCGCTACTGGTGCTTATGCGTTCTATCAAAATCTTCATCAAAAGCTTGGTTCCCTTGTCTGCCTGCTAATGCTAAGAAACTCTGCTCGGAAGCTTATAAAGCATGGTGGGCTAAAATCCATGGGACCTTTTTTGATGACAATATTGCATATTTGATCAGACCGAAGTCGATTAAGATCACACTCAAACGTAAAAAGGACGAGGACAAACAAGTTGATGGTGGCGAGAACGATCCCCACATGCACTTATTCCTCCTATCGTGATCGAGTGTGATTCTCAAGCTGCTGTTGTGGAGGTAAGCAAAGGAAAATGTTCTTCACATAACGTGGCAGATAGTGATAGTAGCAACAAGGATCGTCATTGGAAAAGGCGACGGAAGGAAGCTATGCCTTTGAAACCAACGGAGACTAATGAAAATGCATCGTGGTCTTCTTTAGCTAACTTTGTTGCGGAGGTCGTACTTTCTTGATCATGTAAGTTTAAGCTTATCTTTTTCTAATGTTCTTTCACTGAAATTTCCCTTTCATTCCTCTTTTAGTTGGAAGATGAAGTCCAGTCTATTGACGTTGGGGAGGAATCTGAGACTAGTCATTCATCGACTATGACTCCTCCACTTGGGATGGTACTTAAAAGGAAACAATCTTCACCTCCTGCTGCGGTGTCAGTACTTAAAGATGAGAGCTTTCTTTTCAATTACCAAAAAGAGTTCCTTCAAAGGTTGTGGAGTGGTCTCATCGTGAAGATATCAAATACTCCGATTGACTTCCTCTCGTCAATTGAGGACGATGTCCACCTTATTCTTGAGTCCATGAAGAGTTTTCAAAAGTTTGATGTTTCAAAAGTGGAGGAATCGTTAAACATGTTTTTTGCCAAAGTTCGTGCTTATGACGAAGCGAGATCCTTATCTTCTGAGAAATTGTCCCAAAGTCTTCATGAGCAACAATTGAAAGAAGTTAAGGCTCGTCTTCAAGATGTTCAAGCTAAAGCAAGCGAAGAAGCCTCTGAGATCCAATCTGTTATGGACGAGTTGGAGCATGTTGAGGAAGATATCGCAGTATTGAAGGGACAAAGAACGAACTTGCGCGCTAGTTTGAAGGAAAAGAAGCAACTTAATCATGATACTCAAGCCAAAGTTCATGAGGTCGAGAAAGACCTTGCAGCACTTGAAAGTACCGGCCCTCTAGATGATGCAATAGTGCAGAACTTGGAGTCTTCGAGAGGAAATTTGGGGATACTTATAGAAGACTTGAAGAGTTTAAACCCTTTTGCTTAGCATTTTGTTTCTTGTTGCATTCTCTTTTTTTTTCGTATTTTTTGTTTTGCCCCCATGTTTTGAGTATGATTAAGTAATAGAATTCTTCTTTTTCTTGCTTCCATTGTGCAATCTTTGAGCATACCTTAGTATTTCCCATGTCAACATCTTCAAATGAGAAATAAAGATATTTTATATGTTATGACTGAACTTAGAAATGTCTAAGCTGCCTACGTACTCATCAAGAGGATCAAGTCATTACGTAGTTCAAAGTACAAAAATATTTGTATGAAAGAGGGAGGGCCGTTCACAGTTTATACTCATGCGGGCTAGGAGCTTTTTTTTTGTTTTTCTCTTTTTCTTTTTTTCTCTCTTTTTTTTCTCTTTTTTTTCAAGCATAGTATCGTTTCAAAAATTTTTCATTGATCGGGCCAATTCTCAAACCATCTTCAGCGATCAATTTATATGCACCATTTGTGTAGGCTTCTTTGACAACATACGGACCATCCCACTTTGGCAAAAATTTATTTCCCGTTCGATGCGTTGTGATTATAGGTCTCCTCACTGCAAGAACTAAATCGCCAACCTGAAAAGAACACAGACGCACCTTTTTATTGAACGCCCTAGACAATCGGGCTTGGTAACACTCGAGCCTTTGTTGTGCTTCTAATCTCTTTTCATCGAGAGCTTCCAACTCTTCAAGTCGTATTTGAGCATTTTCTTCCTCGGTAAGTCCTTCTTGTATGGCTATCCTTAATGATGGGATTTGTTGCTCAAGTGGAAGGACCGCCTCAACTCCATAGACTAGTGCGTAGGGAGTTGCTTGAATAGGTGTTCTGACAGTAGTCCTGTATGCCTACAGAGCTTCTCCAATCCTCTCGTGCCAATCACGCTTTGACTTAGCTACCACTTTCTTCAGTAGGTTGCACAAAGTTTTGTTAAAGGCTTCAGCAAGACCATTTGTGGCAGCATAATACATGGAGGAATTTCTTTGTTTAAAATCAAACTTTTGACATAACTTATCTATCAAGCTATTGCAAAAGGGTTTCCCATTATCAATGATGATGTATCTAAGCACTCCGTAGCGATAAATGATGTGGGTGCGGATAAAATCAGCAACATTCTCCTTCTTCACTTCTTTAAGAGGTAGGCTTTTTAGAGAAATAATCTGTTGCAGCCAGAATATACAAGTGACCTCCAGAGGACTTTGTCAAAGGTCCTACAACATCTAAACCCCAAGCATCGAAAGGCCATGAAGCAACGGTAGGATGCAATGGTTCAGGCGGTTAGTGGATCAAATTGGCGTGCAATTGACAAGCTTGACATCTTCTTGCATAATCCATGCAATCTTTGACCATAGTAGGCCAATAACAACCCATTCTCTTTATGCGGAAATGTAGTTTTGGCCCCGATTGGTGAGCACCACAAACCCCAGAATGAGCTTCTTCCATGGCTTGGACCTTTTCATTATCACTTAGGCAGCGTAAGAAAAGTCCATCAAATGATCGTCTATAGAGCGTGCCTTTGTAATAGATGAAACGAGTTGCTCGCCGGCGGGTGTCGGTCCTCCGTCTTAGATCATTGGGTAACTTCCCGTATCTCAAGTAATCAACTAGTGGTTGTCGCCAATCTTCTTCTTCAACTTCAAAAACCTCCGTGACGTGATTTTCTTCTTCTTGGAGCATGTCATCCTCATCGTCGCTGAAGATTGGTGGTATGACCCAACTCTTACATATTGGTATACGTGCTTCTTTGTCGGTCATGGAAAGTGTTGAAGCGAGTTTTGCCAGGGCGTCAGCTTGTTTGTTGTCTTTCCTCGGTAGATGCTTGAGTTCTACATCTCCTAGTCATCCCATCAGTCTTTTTGCGTAATTATGATATGGGAGCAACTCAGGCTTTTTGACTTCATAGAGACCAAGGAGTTGATTGACCACTAGCTGAGAATCTCCATATACTTTGAGGGGTAGTTGTTTTGCATCAACTGCTATTTCTAATCCCAAGATTAGAGCTTGATATTCCGCCACATTGTTTGAGCAATTCTATGTTAATGTAAAGGAGTAAGGTAGTACTTCTCCTTCTGATGTAACAAATACAACTCCAGCGCCTGCTCCTTCTTTATGGGAGGCTCCATCAAAGTACATTTTCCAAGGAGGCGTTACTTCAATCACGAGGACATCTTCATCAGGCAAGTCATCAGATAACTCCCATTCGGCAGGCATGGGATGATCAGCTAGAAAGTCTGCTAGAACTTGCCCTTTTACGGCTTTTTGAGGAACATATATGATTTCAAATTGTTGCAGTTGGAGGTACCATCTTGCATGCCTATCCGAAAGTACTGGCTTCGCCATGACATACTTCAAAGGATTAGCCTTTAAAACCAAATGAATGCTATGAGATTGGAAATATTGCTTCAGCTTCTGGATTGAGAAAATAAGTGCCAGGCACAACTTTTCAATAGGTGAATATTTGAGCTCATTTGGCGTCATCGTCTTGCTCAAGTAGTACAAAGCATTCTCCTTTCCTTCATCATTTTTCTGAGTTAGCAGGATTCCTACAGAGCGTTCCTGAGCAGCAACGTAAAGAATTAAAGGGCGCCCTGGAACAGGCGCAACCAAGACTGGAGGCTTCATTAAGTAGGACTTTATGCTTTTAAATGCTTTGTCACAGGCTTCATCCCATTGAAATGGTACATCTTTCTTCATCAGCCGACTGAATGGTTGACAACGACCGGCTAAATTTGAAATAAACCTCCGGAGATATGCTAACTTTCCTTGCAAACTTTTGAGTTCGTGGATGTTTCGCGGTTCTGGCATCCTCAAGATGGCATCTATCTTTGCTTGCTCAATTTCTATACCCCGCTGGCGGATGATGAACCCAAGGAATTTTTCGAATGTAACTCCAAACGCACATTTGGAAGTGTTCATTTTTAATTGATATCTCCTCAAGCGTTCAAAAACCTTCCTCAAGTCATGAAAATGATTCTCTCGCTTCTTCGAATTTACAACCAAGTCATCAACATAGCATTCGACATTCTTATGAAGCATGTTATCGAAAATCTTTTGCATTGCCCTTTGATATGTGGCGCCGGCATTCTTTAGCCCAAAAGGCATAACTTTATAGCAATATATACCTTTGGGAGTGCGAAATGCAGTCAACTCCTCGTCTGCCAGTGCCATACGTATTTGGTTGTACCCAGATGATCCATCCATGAAGGATAAAGCTTCATGGCCTGTAGTGGCATCTATCATTAGTTCAGCAATTGGTAATGGGAAGTCATCTTTAGGGCATGCATTATTCAGATCCCTGAAATCAACACATACTCGAATTTGTACATTCTTCTTTCTTACAGGAACGATGCTGGAAATCCACATAGGATACTTAACCTCTCGGATGAAATAGACTTTAATGAGTTTGTTCACTTCGCCTTCGATCAACGGGATTAACTCAGATCGAAATCTGCGCTGTCCATGTTTGACAGGGCGAGCTCCTTTCTTTACTGACAGGTGGTGTACAGCTACCTTTGGATCTAATTCGGGCATTTCCTTGTAGGACCATGCAAATACATCTTTAAATTCATGGAGTAATGCAACATAAGTTCCTTCTTCTCCATGAGTTAGTGAGGCACTTATGTAAATTGGTCGAGGGTTTTCAATATCGCCTAGATTAACTTCTTTCAATTCATCGATGGTGGCTTTAATACCCTCCTCAAGTTCTGTAGGAGCATCTTCAGCGTCTTCTTCTTCAACCTCACCATCTTCAATTAAGGTGATGTGGTAAGTTTGTGCAATGTTTTCTTCAACACTATTGCTAATATAATTAGACGATGTTACACTTTCTTTATCGTCCTCGTCACCAGATTGTACTTGTGTGAAGATCACGATTTGTGCTTTAGCCTTTAAAACTCTGCCACATGATATGGTTAAGGTTGTCTGGCGCTTCATTCTAGAAGGGATCAAGCTTCTAAGTTTTTTGTATGTGAAGACTTGATGTTTTTGTTCGGACATACCGCTACCTTTTTCTTTTGATGTCTCACTTTTTTACATGGACCCAACTTATCAAAAACGGATTGTCTGTTGGCTATTCCGTGCAATTCTTTTCTGTGGGGTCCAAGTCTGTTAAATACGGATTCCCTCAAATTTTCTTCCCTATTGTGATCTTCAGTTGAAGAGAACCCTTCAGAAATATAATTACTGTTGACCCTCTATAGTGATGCGAACAGGCTTAGGTGGAGTAAAACCCAGACCTACTCGAGAATCTTGAATTGCATGTCCTTTTTCCTTGAGCATTATTTGGGTAGCGTTGAGTCCATGGAGTTTCTTACCAGTGGCTTCAGGAGGAAGTTTCCCAAGGCTGAGCTTTTCTTTGGAATCGTATCCGGCTTTAATAAGGAGCTTGAAGGCTTTGGGGTCGAATCCCTTTTCGTCTATGGCTAATGCTTCATGTCCTTCTTCCTCTTCTAGGGTCGAGGGCACAAATCCCTTGAGTGGTGGCTTAGACGGTTGCTTCATGTTGATCTGGGTCAATGGTAAAGTCAGACTCTTTAACGATTCAGGTTCGAGGGTGGATGAATCATTATTTCTTGTTGCATGACTTTGGCTCTGCGGGGGGCAATATTTCCTTTCCCCTGTTAGCATCTTCAATATAGTACTTAGCATCAGCAAAGTGTGACTCAGCTTCAGTAAAAGGTTTGTTGTCACCGAGCACTTTTTTCACTATACCATTGCGACAATACTTAAAACATTGATGCCATGTAGATGGAACTACTGCGTTTTCATATAACCAGGGATGACCGAGAAGCATGTTGTAGGAAGTCTTGGCGTCTATGACATGGAATAATGCGCTCAATACCATGTCCTCCATAGTCAATTGCATTCTTATAATGTCAACAGCCCTTTGTCCTCCTTGATTGAAACCTTGGATCATGAGGCGGCTGTTAGAGAGTTCATCTATGGGGATTTCTAGTTCCTTTAAAATTCGCAAAGGTAAGATATTGACTGCAGATCCTCCATCAATCAATATTCTATACACTTTTTGTTCACGTACATATCCAGCAATAAACAAAGGACGATTGTGAGGTTTAGACCCAAGAAGCAGATCTTCGTCAGTGAAGGTAATTGTAGACATGCAATCATCAGTATCAGAGGAATCCTCCTTTTCGAACAGTGTATCCTCATTGCTTGTAATATTATCCCCATGTGCGGCTTTACATGAATCCTTGTTGCCGTCGACATGTCCGCTCTCGATTGTAATAACATTTGTCGTGGCGGAATCCTCTTCAAGGGATATCTTACCTTGGCGAGCCAATTGCATAACCTTGTCCTTGAACACGAAACAGTCTTGTATTGCGTGCCCAACTAAGCGATGGTATTTGCAATATTTTGGGTCATCCTTTCGTTCGGCTTCCTCAGGTCGCTTCATTTCTGGCAGATCAATGAGGTTAGCCTCCAACAAGTCATCAAATATCCCAGGAACATCAGAGTCAAGAAATGGGTATTCTCTTGCTTGCATTTCCTTTAAAGTTAGTTTCCTCTGTGGCCTCCCGTAAGGAACATTATTCCTTGGGGCAACATTGTCTTTTGCAGCGCTTTTGAGCTTCAATGGTGCAATGTTCACTGCCATTGATTCTTTGCTTGGAGCTTTTTAAAAGGGCTTGCCCCCTTTCTTCACTTCTTGTTTTTCCTTGTTTCTGCGAAGCTCCTGGACAGGTGGCCCTTCAACCCCACTTGCTATCATACTCAACTCCATATCATGTGCTCGAGTGGCCAATTCTTCAAAGGATCTGGGCAAGATTCCTTGGAGGATATAGCGAAGTCCCCAATGCATTCCTTGAATACACATCTCGATGGCGAAAACTTCAGACAGTCGATCTTTGCAATTAAGACTTGGATTTCTCCATCTATTGATATAGTCAATGACCGGCTCTTCTTTCCATTGGTGAGAATTTGTAAGCTCCACCATGCTGACAGTTCGTCGAGTGCTGTAGAAGCGATTGAGAAATTCTTGCTCTAGTTGTTCCCATCCATCAATTGAGCTGGCCTCCAAGTCAGTGTACCAATCAAACGCATTGCCTTTCAGTGATCGAACAAACTGCTTCACTAAATGATCACCATAAGTTCCCGTGTTATTGCATGTTTCAACAAAATGAGCCACGTGCTGCTTAGGATTGCCATTGCCATCAAATTGCTGAAACTTTGGCGGTTGATAACCCATTGGCATCTTCAAACTATCGATCCTCGGAGTATATGGCTTGGAGTAAGTAAGGGATGACCTTGAGCTTCCTTCGATCTTGCTTTTGATGGTTCCTTTGATGAATTCTTTTAGTTGGTCCACGGGAATCGATCCGTCAGAAGAAACTTGAAGCTCCTTTGCATACTTGTCCCTTTCAGTATAATGTTGCTTTACAGATGCTTCCACCTCATCATGAGCCTCAACTTGTTTCCCCATGACATGACTTGCATCAACATTATCTGCCTTGTTGATCAACCGAGCAATCTGTGCGTCTTGCTCTTGGACATGCTTCGTGAGTCCTTCAATGGCTCTCGTCAGACTTGCAAGTTGTTCCTCTATGGTCGTCGCATTAGTCACCATAACTGGAGCCACAGAGTAGCTAGACACGAAACGAGGAGAGGACGGAGGAGATTTATTTGCATCACTTTCGCCTGCATAGCTAGGTGAGTGCAAGTGCTTCTCGACATACTCAGCGAGAGGAGACATTTGAGAAGATTCTTTGAGTTTCTTCGACATGCTCCTCGTAGTAACACCGACACTCTTGGTACTTGAGCTCGAAGACTTTGATATAGTGAATTTGGAATTCACCGACTTCATAGTTTTTCCTTGAGTATCCATTTGAATGCTTTTCTTCTTTGCTGAAGGGAAGAGATGAAGGGTAGAGCGGTCCCACCGGGCGTGCCAAAATTTGTGAGCGCTAATTTTATCGTGTCTGAAAAATTAAAACACAAATAAATTATCACAAATAAAATATTTGGATTAAAATATCAATGTGAGTACAATCTCTATTCTATCCCTTGATTATTCCCTCCAAACTATATATTTGACAAACTTGACCAATTCAAAGGGGAATCTCCACGTAGATCTCCTTTGGACTTGAATTTGAATTTTTATAACGTTAATTCGAGGGCTTTCGCCAATAATCCCAAATTAAACGCTATAGTCTTGACTGGAATTTGATGATTTGAAAGTGGATTTGCCACTTGAATCTTCTTGAGATGATATCTAAATATTTATAACGTTAATTCGAGGATTTTGTGCATATAATCCCGAATTAAACGCTATAATTTGTGGCGCACCTTTGACGAAAGACTCGATCTTTGCCTTGAACGCCTTTGAATATTCTTGAGCTTTGAAGAACCGTGTAGAGAGAATTATTTGCAATTTTTCTCTGCTTTGCTCTTCGTTCTCGAGCTCTGTGTGTCAAATGAGGGTGTAAGGACCCCTTTATATAAGTGTCAGAGAGGTAGAGTTGTGATCTACTTGAACGCCTTTGGTATTATCTCTTTATAATTTAATTTAAAGAAATAAATACATCATATATTTGGAATAATATGATTGGTCAATTCGACATTATCTCTTTAATATTTGCATTTTATAAAGAGATAAATACAACAATATTTGTCTTGATTTGATTGGAGCGTACATGCAATTGCTCCACGTGGCGCGGTCTGATTGGCCGGAATCTTTGATTGCGAAGCATTTATTTGATTGGCCTAATATTTCATTTTGACAGTTGTCAGCCATTGATTTGATGACAAAATATATATTAAAATATCAATTAAATTGGCTATTTATACTTGAAATTGATTTAGTAAATTCCAAATATAAATAGAAAAATATTATAATTAATAAATAATATATTTATATGACATTTGTCATTATTTAATTTTGTGCAAAATTAATTTGTCTACAACAACTACCCTGGGCAGACAACCCCCGTGGAACAATCAGTAGCCGCCCACAACCTAACCGCAGCAACGCCTCTCCGTGAGGTATGACAAGCCTAAAGTCTCGCCAGGAAATTAAAGAACGGGCAATTGAACACACGATACACGAAGGAAACCAAAAGCAGGACTCTCATATAGAGAGAACATAGGACTCTCATATAGAGAGAGAACAATTTTGGATATTTGACTTTCATATTTTAATTTGATTATTATATCAGATAATAATATTTTTGTTATTTTTTTAATTTTATTTATAAATATTTATAAGATAATTAATTACCCTGTACATATTGCAACCTCGAACAAAATCATGTTTATTTTAATTTTTAGAATTTATAATATAATATCCAAGCTATTGAATTTGGATTTAATTTTTAGACTCAAAATTTAATATCTCAAAATGCAATCAAATACTTTGACGATGATTAAAAATATATGTTCTATATCTTTATTTATTATTAGAATAAAATTATTTTAAACATATTTTTTGAGTGAATCAAAATGATATTAATAACAAAATTTGCATACCAAATAAATTTTATCCCAATTGTAATTATAGGCCAATGTCGTAATAAACCACTTCATTTTACTTTTAAATGAAATGAATAATAAATAAATTATTAGACCTATTTATTTATTAAAAATTCAGACACAATATATAGATCATAATGATTATTAAATTTCAAATTGGCTAAATTAAAGGAAGGTGTTTTTTTTTAAATTTTTGAAACTTTTTTATGGGCTCAGCTGCTTTTGGTGAAATACATTTTAGAGTAGTTACTTAGTCGATTAAAATACGTTTAAATATAGAGATAATTACACTTTCATTCTCTAAGATTTAATGTAATTACACATAGATATCCTGTGGTTTGAAAAAATATATTTAGCACCCCTAAAGTTTGCTTCCGTCCAACAAATAAGTCCCTCGATAGTCAAAATTCATCAAATTTGCTTATATTAACAAAAAAAAAAATTGATATGTACCCTTGATTGACTTATTACTGATTTATTGTAGGTCAAATTATATTTTTTCAACTAAATTACCCTTATAATTGTGGCGATATACCTCCTCACATGCATTAATGCGTAAAGGTGTATGATGATAATTTGGTCATAAAACTATTTATTTGACCTACAATAAATTATTAATAAGTCAATCGAAGGTAAATATAGATTTTTTCTAGTTTTTTTTTTTTTTTTGTTAATATCGGCAAATTCGGTGATTTTGACTAACGGAGAGACTTATTTATTAGACGAAAGCAAATTTCAAAGGTGTTAGATGTAATTTTTGAACCACGTGAGATTTGTGTGTAACTACACAATACCTCAGAGGAGGAGAATGTAATTATCCCTTAATTATATTTGTTTTACAAACAACCATCTCTTTATTTAGTATTGTGTCAATATCTCTTGTTTTTTTAAATGTATTTTGAAGTTAATTCATCTTATTTAGTTTTGATCAGTTATTTATTTATATTTTTTATTTTTGTTTATTAATATATAGCTATTAAAAAGTTAAAATGTATATACATATTAAATGTGCTTCAATCGCGAGTAGAAAAGGAAGTGAAGTGGAAGCAGCAAAATTTGACTTAATTTTATGATTAAAATATGAACTATCCACAAAATTCTGAACTACATACGCAACACCTTAATTTATATTCGTGTGGTTTTCAGGTGTATATAATAAATAATTTTTAATATTTTAAAATATATATTATACATAAAAAAAAAAAAAAACAAACAAACAAACACTGCACAATTTAGAAGAAAAAAAACTAAAGGTAGTATCGGCACAACAAAAGAATTGGTATAATGGTATTAAAATACGGAGTCACTTTTATAAAACTAAAAAAAGTAATTATAATTCATTAAATTTATCTAAATAGGGGTATAATTATCATATTAGAGCAACGGTATCACTAACCACACTTGTGAGAGTAGAGGGTACTTTTATTTTGTATATACTTGCCGTTATGGGACAAATCCCTACGTGCATATGATAAATAATTTTCATATTTTGAAATATATTATATAAGAGTTAAGTATGTAAATCAATACATTACATGAGAAAAAGAAAGAAAGAAAGAAAATTGATTTATCAGTTAATGTAAACTTTGAAAATTTGAATAAGTTAGTAATTTATCAGTTGAAAGGCATTTCTGATTTTATAAAAAATTGGTGTGACGGTGTCATAAACTACGTTTGTGAGTGCGGGTAGCCTTTGTTTTTACTAGTTGTTGTGGCACGTTGTTTTTACGTGCATATAATAAATAATTTTTTACACTTTAAAATATATTATAAATAAGAATAAAATATATAAACCAGTACATTACATTAACAAAAATTAATGTAAGTTTTGAAATTTTGAATAAGTTAGTTATTTTATCATGATGGGCATTTTTTACTTTACAAAAAATTAGTATGACGATATCATTAATTGTCGTTTGTAAGTGTGGAGGGGTTTTTCTTTTTATATCAATATGTGTGGCACATCCTATGTGACGGGCATAAAATAAGTTGGCCCAAAGAGGTACAAGTGATCTAAAAAGAAGAAAGAAACGATAGGCCTGTACCACCTTAGAAGACCCAAGGGTAAGCGAACCTGGGACCATGAAAATAGATTGACAAAGGCAAAAGGTACAGGACATCCCCCCACTTGGACTACAAGACATCCCCTACTCGAACCATAATCAAAATCCATCGAAATATTCAACCCGAAAGCCCCACACATGTGGCAGCCACTCTCCCATGTGGCATCTCATCAACCCTGAGGTCAGCAACCATATTGGACCACATCAACCCTAGGAGGGCTCCCCCCTACCAGCTGGGACTCGTTGCAGACGAGGAAGGTCCTCCGAAAATCCTGGACTCCTAGAGCAGAAGGATTTCTTGTTGACTAGGAATCCTCATCGATGAAGAATCCCTCTCGGCTTGAAGATAGGCTTTCACCAACCAGACTAGCACGCGGATAAGAGTTGATTATGGCTTATCTAAGCAATTTTTATCTACTTTTCCCAAAAGAAGAGTGAACGTGCAGAACTCCATCAGATGGTGGCACCCCATATAAATACAGGTTCACTCTTTCATACAAGGACACCTTCTATACACCCCCCTGACATCCTCTAACACATTCTAAAGACTTTCTAACGTCTCTCACATATCTCTTACTCTCTAAATCATCTCTCTCACTCTCTAATGATTCCCTAAAGACTTTCTAAGCACTCCACAAACACGTTATCACGTGTTCACACACTTCTACACCTATGTTATTCACCATATATCGATTTATATCGCTTTATCTATTTTCTATCTTCATATTTTCGAAGATCCAATACTAGCTTGGGCGTCGAAGTGCTAACCCCTTTTTTGTAGGTTCTTCCTTTAGGATTTGCATTTACTTCGGCCCAAACCTCGAATGACTGTCCAAATCTATTGGACCCGTGTTTTTTGAACGCATCACTATGTATGTGCATAATCTTTAATAATAAATTAATTTAAAGTTTTTGTATGAATTATATTATTAGTTTTTGTAGTTTAAGAAAGTACCTAAAAATATATATTAAGATAATAAATTAATATAAACATTTTGATTTTTAAAAAGAATAGAGAAAGATAATAAATAATATAGAAAAACTAAAAAAATGCGTGAAAGAAAATAACCGCCAATATGAAAAACCATGATAAATGAAGAAGTTAAGACATACTTACTTAATTAATTTAAAATTTTAAAATAAATGACATACAAAAAATTAAGTGACGTCAAAATGGTGCTCTCACTTAATATCTTTTTATAGTATAGATATAATATAGAAGTGTAGATATAGATATATGGGTGTTTGGCTAAACTTATAAGCTCATCAAAACATCTTATAAGATGTTTAAAAAAAGTTAACATTCTTAACTTTTTTTATGAGATTTTATAAGTTATATAAAACTAATGTCAAAAGATTAGAATATCTCCATTCATACACTTAGGGAGTGTTTGCGCGCGCTTTTGAAAAGTGTTTTTCAGTTTCTGGCTTAGAAAAAGCACTTTTGAAATGTTTGCTTCTGCTTCTGAAACGGCTAAAAAAACGCTTTTAGGCCAAAAGCTAGAAGCACCTTTGGGGGTACTTTTAGCTGCTTTGGCTTTTTTATAAATAAATCCAATTTTATTTTTTACTACTTTACCCTTATGATAATAACCTTAATTCAACTTTACCTTTTTAATTTATTTTTAAAATTATAGATTTAAAGTTGATGTCGAAGTTTTTAAATAATTTAAATTTTAATAATAATTAAATTTACACTTTCACATATTTTAATATTTTAAGTTTTTATATTTTATGTGCTATATCATCTAATTATATTATTTCTTTCACATATTATTATTTAATTAATTAATAAAATAATTATTTTTTTTACAATCATGCAAGTTTAATTTTTGTGTATGAATTAATAATTATATTACCTAATAGGATCATTATTAAATTAAATATATTTTTAATATTTTAAAAAATATAAATATAAAATACTAATCAAAATAACATTTATATTTTTTTGAAAAAATAAATATTAATGACAAACAAACAAGTGAAATAATATGCAAAAAGATAGTATGTTTTTTATATATAGGGACAAAATAGTCTTTCATCAATTAAATTTATTTTGAAAGTGATTTTTCTCCAAACACTATCCAGTTTAGCTTTTATCTGCTTTTCATTTTTTTTTACAAACACTACCCACTTTTGATTCTACTACAACTTCCAACTTTCTCTATAAAAATAATTGTTTTTAAAGCATAAGTTTTTGCAAACACTCCCTTACACTCTCTCACAAACACACACACTCCCCCCCCCCCCCCCCCCCTCTCTCTCTCACACACACACACAATCTCCTCTCTCTCTCTCTCACACATACACACTCACTCTCTAGGATTTAAATTTTGTTTGCTATTTAATTTTTCTAATATTAAAAAAAGAGAAAATACTTTATTATTTAATAGGCAAAATTACATTTTTGGTCCTGTAACTTTAGGTCATTAGCACTTTTAGTCTTGTAACTTACTTCATTTACACATTTAGTCCTTTTTTTGACGAATTTAGTCCTGAGCATCTCACATTTGGTCCTTTTTTTGACAAATTTAGTCCTGTGTTGACAATTTTAGTCCTATTCAAACTATAATAAATCTCATTTTTGATCCTGTAACTATGAGTTGTTAGGACAAAAATTGTCAATACAGGACTAAATTTGCCAAAAAAGAACCAAATGTGAGATGCTAAGGACTAAATTCGTCAAAAAAAGGACTAAATGTGTAAATAAAGTAAGTTACAGGACTAAAAGTGCTAATGACCTAAAGTTACAGGACCAAAAATGTAATTTTACCTATTTATAATAATTATTATAGTTAATAATAATAAGATTAAAATTAAACTAAGGTATACTATTTATAAAAATATTTTTAAAATATTTAAAACAAAATATGTCAAGAAATAAAATATTACTTGATTCTAATGGTATAGATGTCCATTTTAGTCATTTTATCAAAGACATTATTATGCCAAATACCCTGACATCTTATAAGCTTTAACATCTAATTGTATCCAAGTACTTTAAGAGCTTATATTAAAATAAGATCCAATATCTTATAAAATATAGGAAATTATAAGATGTTTTAATAAAGTTTGGCCAAAGTCCCTATAGCATAGAATATTAGTAAAAATAGATTAGTATAGATGGACTATAATTGGTGAAGGGCGAATTTGGTATTTTGCTCTTGCATAACTGCCTTTTAATTCTTTATTTCTTTTTCTTTATTTTGAATTTTAAATTTTACACTATTGTTTTCTATTTCCAATATTATTTAAATTTATATTATTTTATCCAATTTTTTTCCATAAATCCAGTATTTGAATTAAATTCTCATTTTATATATTAGCAGTTGTGGCACGTTGTTCCGACGTATATTTAATAAATATTTTTTCACGTTTTAAATATATATAATAAAATAAAAGTAATATAAAACAATAAATATTAAAAGTTAGAAAGAAAACAAAAAACTAATTTATCAATTAATGAAAAGTTTGAAAAATTGAATAAGTTAATTATGTTATTAGTTGAAGGGCACATCTGTCTTCACAAAAAATTGGTGTGGCGGTGTCATTGACGGTCATTTGTGGGTGTGGAGAGCTTTTATTTTTTATACTAGCCGTTATGGCACTCCGTCCCTGCATGCATATAATAAATAATTGCTTATACTTTAAAATATATCATAAATAAGAATTAGATATATAATCCAATACATCATATTTTAAAAATGAGATAAATAATTAATATAAAAATAATCCATATATATTATCGACACAAAAGAATTTGGTATGAGTGAAATTCTCATATTAGTACAGATAGATAATATAGATCAATGAGAAGAATTTGAGTATGGATGTTTGAAAATACATAAGGTTATATTTGGTAATTTTAAAAATTGGTATCGCGGTGTAAGTAACCGCCATTTGTGAGTGAAGATGGGTTTTTTTTATATTAATCGTTGTGGCACGCCATTCCTGCGTGCATATAAATAAGAGCAATATAAACAAATCAATATATAACATTAATAATAAAATAAAATAAAACTAATTTATTAGTTAATGAATAATTTGGAAAGTGGAATTAGTTGGTTATCTTATTAGTTGAAGGGAATTTTTGACTTTAAAAAAAATTGGAAGTGGTGTCACTAACCGCCATTTGTGAATATGAAGTCCCGTTCCTTTTCATATTAGTATAGACTAATATTATAAATAAGAATAAGATTATAAACCAACACATCACATTTAAAATAAATAAATAAATAAAATAAAACTAATTTAGAGATATTATTGACATAAAAAAATTGTGCGGGTGAATTTTTTATATTAATATAGATAGATAGTATAAATCATATGGATGAGAAGAAGAAATAGTAAATACATAACGATATTTTTGTTAATCTATAAAATTGGTGTCGTGGTGTAAGTAACCACCATTTGTGAGTGAAAAAAGAGTTTTCTTTTTATATAGTATAGATATTATAGATATATATTAGTACAGATACCTTTAGTTCTTTGTTTATCTATTAAAAAGGGTTAAATACATTTTGCACCTCTAAAGTATGTTACCCTCATCCATTACCCCCCTAAACTAAATAAACCTTCACTTACCCCCCTCTCTTAGGAATAAACATTTAAATTAAATAAGAATGGATAAAAATACCCTTAACTATTAATATATATTCACTTTGATACCATCTATAATAAAATATACCAATCAATTTGAATTCAAATTTTATTCATTTACGATGTTAATAGATTACTATTGGACTAGTAGATAGATTTATAAACTTGTGTTTGTGCATACGTACTATATGTAATTTTAATAACAAAAATATTGCAAGTGACCCTCGAGTCTATAATTTTGGTGCCCAAATATCAAATGAGGTAGTTTGAGGGTTGATAAGATAATTGTTTTTTCCCAATAGTAACTCTATTTAATCTCTTAACCTAGTCTAGGTCAACATGTCAGGCTTGTCAATTAATGGGCAATACCTAGACTCAAACGATTTTAACAGTTAGTAACTAGACTCGTACCTAATATTTTTAAATTAGATTTAGACTCGGACACACACCTATTGAAATAATTTTTTTGGGAATGGATAGAGTCTATACACTAAAATACCCGTGAGTATAAACATCAGGTATGAGTAAATTTTTAATATTAAAAATGCTTTTTTATTCATTAATTTGAAACTATCGAATTTATAAACTTGAGCTAAATCAATACGATTATTTGTCCACATTTAAAATAAATAATTTATATTTAATTAATTTATATTAATTTAGTATTGATTTATAAACATCATAGTTTTATAAAATTTTAAGTCAATTTGATTAATATATTTTATTATAGAGGGCATTAAAGTGAATATAATATATTATTAATAGTCAAGGATAATTTTGTCCACTTTTATTTAATTTAAAGGATTATAACAAAGAGAGGGGGGTAAGTGAAGGTTTATATAGTTTGGCGGGGTGGGGATTGATAAGAGTGGTATACTTTAGGGGTGTAAATATATTTAATCCATTAAAAAATAAATAAAAAATATCCAAATAATTTATTTTTATGGATAGTTACACTCTCCTTCCTTGACGTTTGATTTAATTGCACATAGACCCCGTGTAGTTTGAAAAATTATATCTAACACCCTTGAGATTTGCTTCCGTCTAATAAATAAGTCCCCCATTAATCAACATCCATTGAATTTGCTCATATTAACAAAAAAAACTTAATAAAAAATTGATATTTACGCTCGATTGACTTATTACTGATTTATTGTAAGTCAAATAAATTTTTTCGAACTAAACTACTTTTATAATGATGAAGATATATATCTCTTACATGCATTAACACGTGAAGACATATGATGGTAATTTAGTCATAAAAAATTTATTTGACTTGCTATATAAGTCAGTAATAGTCAATCGGGGTAAATACAGATTTTTTTTAATGATTTTTTGTTAATATCAACAAATTTGGTAATTTTTGTCTAATAGATTTTTTTGTCAGATGAAAATAAATTTTAGAAATGAGAGATATAAAATTTTAAATTATAAAGAAATTTACATGTAATTATATCAATTTGAGAAAAGTGATTGTAATTATCTCTTAATTATGCACGTTTACAGTGCCGCATATTAGTAGTTATATTAAAGGGGAAGTGCAAATTGGCCACTGATATAGATTTGTCAAAAACTGCCTTTCTTTGTTCCCCCCATTATCCAATTTATTTCTGAAACCGCTATTAGTCACACACTCCCTCATTTCTCCACCTCCACACACACTCCTTCAAATGAAACTATAATGATTTTCTCTACTACTTGTTCTACTACGCTCTTCACTTGCTCTACTACACCTAGGGTTTCCGCTTCACCGTCTACTTCAAGACCTGCTTGCTTACTGAAATCCGGCTGCGGCGGCGCTTCGAGGCGGAGTCGGTCTTCCTTTCTCGTTTTATGCGCTTCAAAGCTGTCGGAGGCGATTGATGGGAAGAAGAGTTCCACCAGCAGCACTGTAGCTGCTGCACCGGTGTTCGCTTCCAGCTCTGCTTACGACCAGGACGAGATTTCGGCGCCTCGAACTTTCCTCGATGCGCGTACTGAACAAGGTTATTTTCGTTTCTGTTCGCGTCTTTTAGTGAGTTCTACTTTTGTTTTGTATCTGCATTTTCGTTTCTGTGATTTCATTTTTATTGCTTAATTAAGTATTTGAGGAAATTAAGTTTTTCATTTTGGTTTGTACTCTGTTCATGCCGTTATTGTTCGAGGTTGAATATGGACAGGACACATATACACTTGCATTTATGCAGATACATATGTGTTTATGCATGTATACACACATATTTATCGATTGAATCATGCTCCTGTCTCCAGTTGTGAGTGTGTGTGGGCACGGTTATCAATGACAATTAATGGTTGATCGATTTGTTTTGCAATTAGCATACCAACAGCCATTATTGTGTTGTTGCATGGTTTAAGAGAGGAGGAGACACATGTACATGTGTATCCATCATATGCATTATACTTTGCCATGTGTGATTGTGCGTGTGAGACTGTGGGTGAGTTTGGGGACACCCTACGATTACTTGGCGGCTCTCTGATAAATAGTTGCAACTCTTGAACATATTAGTATTTGCTGAAATAATCCTTGTGCAATGTAGCTGAAATGTATTGTTTGCTCATCGATATAAAAAAGCTGAAAATAGAAATAGTGTGTCTCGTGGATCTCAAGCTGATGTGCCTAGCCCTAGATCCATATGATACAGTCTCTCTCATGGATGCATAAATGAATAGCGTCCTGTATGTCTATGCACTCGGTTGTTGATTTATATATTCTTTTTCTCCAACTAAATTTACTTGGATGGAGTAGAACTGAGCAATTGTCGGTTGCACTTTCAGTTACCCTGTGGCAATTGATTTTTTCACTGTAACTTATTTAATGGAAAAATGATTTGACAATGGCTTATTAGAGTGAATTTATTTGGCTAATGCAAAATAAGCAGTTATATTTTGAAAGTTAAGAAATAACTAATTATTTATAATATTGTTCATCTGCCTGAACCTATTATAACATTATTCATAAACAGGGAAAGATTTGAACAAACATTACATGTTTCATTGACCTGCTTTTCTGCAGGGAATTTTCAAACAATGCATGTGAAGTTAAACAGTCTATGTAAATTGAAAGGATTATCAAAATTGAGCAAATTGCATGCATAGAACTCTGAGAAAAATGGTTTAATAGTATATAGAGCTGTTGGCTCACTGAAATTTACAGTTAAAATTTTTAAATCAAGGATCCAACAGTGATTTCTTGAGAAGTGTCAAATGCGATTGTTAGTATAAGTTTCCAAGTGAACAGTAATAGAAAAGTATAGTTGAAAAGGCTATGATTGAGGGAAGTGGAAAAAAGAGTAAAAATGCAGGAGTGATAGAACATGAAGTTATTAAAGACGGAAACAGATCTTGCATCCACTCCATGCCAACTTCCCTTCTAATGTAGTTTAACCTTGTTTATAAACTATTTGGTGGTAGCTCTAGGCCTTGGAAAGAAAATAGTTAGAACTGAAGGATCATGAATAATTCTGGATATAAGAGTTTACTGTAATCGAACAAAAAGTAATAGTTGGCTTTACAAAAGAGATCCTATCAATATCAATCATATCGACTAGCTGTGTTATCTTTAGTTCAAATTTCTATGCCCACCATAAGTATATAACTAACTTACAGCTCCGTATTTTTTCTTGCATGTCTTCTTCTATATTTATATGCTTGAATTTTATGGAGTTTAATAGCAGACAAACTTTTATACTGTGTAAAAATCTTTAAGTGAAATTGGACGTTCAAGAACTAATCTGATTCTTTAGGCTGGTGTAGATTCTTTTTGAAGTGATGCACACACTCTCATGTGTATCTATCATATTCAATTGATGCAGTTACAGAAAGTTGCTAATTTTTCTTGAAGTTTTATCATTTGTTGCAAAATAGTTTACCTGGATGTATAGCTCCATTGGAAGTTCCCCGTGTTTTTTGGGAAAAACTGGCGAACGATTTACTAACAGTGGGGTAAATAAAGTTATGAGATACATCTGGAAATACTCACTTCTTTTCAAGTTTTTAGTGATAGGACCTGCATATTTTTGTGACTTACTATATACTTGAGTAGCTTGACCTCCTAGTCTATTGTCAAGTATCATGGGTTGGAAAATACTATATCGTGTGATCGCAGACATGCTAATGTCCATTCCCATATATGTAACCTACTTAACTGAAATAATTTGTTGTTAGCATCTTGAATTGTAAGGTTATGCAGCAAGCATTACATGCTTTATGCTTGCAAAAGCTCCTTTTTGTAACTTCTATTTTCATGGCTAAGAAGAGTATGTAATTCTTAAGTTTGCATTAGGTTCTGCTGTTCTGCGTGAATATTCCTAACTTTCTTATGTGAAAATTATGTTCTCAGACCTGCTTTGGGAATTCAGAAAGAAGCAGAAGCTGGAAGATTGCCAATAAATGTTGCTCAAGGGATGGAGGAGTTGTATCACAATTACCGAAATGCAGTAAATTAATCTTATTCCGTTCATGTGCTTTATTGTTGTTAGGTGTAGTAAATAAAAGCACCAAGCCATCTTTCATTCTCATTTATAATTTCGGTACATTCTCTTTGTCTGATTAATCGCCAAAATTTGCAAACAAATCTGTCATCATTGATGCCATGCTAAAGCTTAAACTCTTATGTTAAACTTTAACGGGAAAAAGAGAAAAGGAAAACTTTAGTTAAATAAGCCACCTTGTTCAAATTTATCCTCTCCCAGCAATCATTAACTTTTTAATCTATTTGATGCGGATGACTTCTGTGCGAGGCCAGTTGCTTTAATGTTGAAACTGGTATCATCAAGTATGCTTAATGTTTATGTCTTATGTGTGGACATTTGTTTCTCGTGATAAGCGACCCGCTTTTCTTAGTAGCTGAAAAAAAAATTAGGTTGTCAACTAAAAAATTTATTTCGAAATTGAAGTGTTTGGGTGTGATATGTCAAAAGCCACTTTCTTGGTAGTTATACCTTTGAGTGAGTGGAAGGCTCATATAACAACCCTAGTTCACATATTGAACATTGATTTACTTGCTGAATTTGGTATTGGTATTGTAATTAGAGTGTTCAATTATTCTTATCCAGATGTCTTATGAATAGCTTCAAGTTTGAAATCCAGAAACTTCTATATTCACCTATAAGAAAGTTAAACTGAGATATTTTGCATTTTTGGTTTTGCTTTTAGCTCAGATCACTTCACTTCAGAAACATGTACACTTGAGATAAGTGCTCGGATATGGTCTAGAGTGCAGTAATTTCAACTCTAACATGATATGCTACATATACATGGATGGGTACTAGGTTGTAACATTGAAAATCAATCCACTACATTGCACATTCTATCACTCTCTCCAGCTTTCTAGGTCACTCGCTTGCTCAATACTACTCTGGATCATTTGCAAGAATATGGTTTATCTGTTGGGAACAGCTAGTTGCTAATTTAGTCACAGAGAACAGGGTCATGCCATAGAGGTTAAAAGTGAATCTAGGTCTACACAATCTCTTGAAGGGAGAAGGAAAAAAGAATGGGGATGTCCGGTGCAATTTAGATAACTTGATTACGTGTTCTGTTGCGTTATGTCTGTGACTCTTTAAATGTTATGGAAATTTATTACTCCTGTTTTGTGGCATAGTTCTATGTCTTCTTCCACCGACAAACTCCATTTAACTTCTCTAAACAAATGTATTCCTTTTCTTGTGTCTCAACATTCAGGTTTTCCATAGTGGACATCCCAAAGCTCATGAGATTGTTTTCTCTAATATGGCCGTTGCATTAGACCGTATTTTCATGGATGTGCGGGTATAGCTCTACTATCTGTTTTGTCTCAATTTCACATTTTTTGGGTTACCTTTTCTGGAGCTTTTTGTTCCAAAATGTGCTTTCAATTGGGAAAGTCAACTTTGCAGGACCCATTTCAATTCTCACCACACCACAAAGCGATTCGAGAACCTTTTGACTATTACATATTTGGTCAAAAATATATCTCTCCGTTGCTTGATTTCAGGTTAGGCAGCCTATACCTTTAATTATCTTTTTAATACTTGCTGCATAGTTACCCGCATAGTTACCCAGGAATTCTCCATTGCTGATCTATATGGGTTTTGTTTTTTTAAATCCTATCCTGCATGTAAGTGGCTCTGAAGAGATAATTCTAGATTAGTATACTGTATACCATAAATTTTTTAGTTGACTCTAGAGCCAGCTGGTGAGTGAATGTATAAGATAAAGCCATAGTGAATACCCAGTGAAAAAGGTGGTCTTTGTTCTGCTTTACAGTTGTTAAACCGCAAAAACTTTTGTTAGCATTCATGACGTTCCCTGGTGGTTGAGATTGCTAAAGATAAGTGTAAATTAGGGGAGTTTTTGTATGACACTCCTCTTTTGTAGTTTGATTTGCCTGGAGCTGCAGTATCATGGTTGGAATTGATTCTGGTTTATTGTAGGACCCTTTTGGACTTCTTTGTGCTGTGACGAGAGCAGAAAAGAAGGGGTTGTTGAATGTTACAATTACATTCATTTCGAGTAATTTCCAGTTTTATGATTTTATTTCTCATGGTGCAGAATAACTATTGGTTGTTGAGCTTTGTCCTTCAGTTCTTATGTCTGTGTTGGAGGAAGACATATCATTTGCAATATTTTTGTACTCTTTCTGGCTTTAGCTAATTACTTCTTCTGAATCTCTTTCATGTCCTAGGTATCCTGGTCCAATGAAATATAGTTAGAAACTATATGATGTCCTTCATTGCTAATACCTAAAAGTTTCTGATTATACTTTATTCGAGGAAGAAAAAAATGTTTTCTCATTTTCGTAAATTTCTTTATAGAGATTGTTACTCCACTATCATCTTTGGTATCAGACACCTACGAAATGGCTGCTGCTGAAAGGAGAAATCCGTTGGCAGCTTCCATAATTGAACTATAGAAAAGTATTAAATGATGATATGTTGCCTGTGTACCCTACTATCTTTTCTTTGTCTGAACTGTCATTGGTGGGAGAATTTTGATTGTGCGAGGAGCACACCAACCAGTCTTCAATGGTGGGTGTAGATATTTGAATATGGGATGGCCTTCTGTGGGTGAAGGCTTGCTGTGGCTCACATCACTACCCCAGGAACTTGAGGAGTACAGGATTAGCGTTTTCCTGTAATGCTTCAGGACTGAAGATCAACATTTTTTGGACTAAATCGATTTTATTATCCCTTCATAAGATGCTGCCCTTCTTCTCTTGTGTCTGTTTTAGAGATATAATCATGCTTCTTGTGTGGTGCAAAATATTTATACAGCTTACTCTGACCATATCCCACTCTATATTTCAGAAATTCGTTTCTTGGGAACATCTCCCTCTTCAATGAAATGGAAAAGAAGCTTCAGCAGGTGCACATTCTTTTGAGCTTTCGTCAATCATTGTTGAGGTCTTCATATTTTTTTGTGCTTGTATTATTGTTGACACAAGTGTCCAGTCCTTTGAAGCAAGTCTTTTACTGTAAACATGGTTCTTTCTGTGAGATCTGCCTGGCTGAATAAGAGCATAATTTGAAATTTCTTACCTATAAGTAACACTGCACCTGTCTTCCCTTTGCGCTCAAAGAATGCCTCCACATCAGAGGATATGATTATGTACTTGCTCGAGTAAAGCAGAACTTGAGCGAAAGTATTCTCTTTCCTTTCTGTTGCTTACTGGTGGCAAAATAGATTTTGGTGATATTATTCTTTTGGCATTCCACTTCCTAATTGTTAACCTATCAAGCACATTCTGGTGGCATTAGAGAAACATCCTTTCATATGGCACCTTTTTACACCGTAGTCTTCCTCTGCATCTGCTGTTTCTTTCCTGCTTTCTTGATGACTTCCCTGCTTGCTGATTCCTATTATCCTTGTATACTTCTTTTCCTTCTCCATCAGTCAATTGTTATATCTTGTTGTACATGTGTGTGTTTCTCTTTCGTTTGATGTTTGGCTAATTCTAGAATAACACAGGCAGTTAAATATAGCTTAAATCTGTCTTGATTGTTGACAGTCAGGGATTTGTCATCATGAGGCTGTGTTTGCTTTGCATGCTGCTTTGTTGTAACTTTTTAAATCTGTTTCTGATGGCATATCATTTTCATAAATTTCAGGGTGAGAATGTTATTTTAATCTCCAACCACCAAACTGAAGCAGATCCAGCTATTATTTCTTTGTTGCTTGAATCCACCAATCCATTTATCGCGGAGAATATGGTGACAACATTTCCTTTAACTGAAATTACTATGACATAACGATAGGCATATAGGTAATTCTATATATGCCAATATGTCTTTCCATGCAATGCAGATCTGTGTGGCAGGGATAGGGTGGTTACAGATCCTCTATGCAAACCATTTAGCATGGGAAGGTGCTTAGTATAATCCTTGTTATAATCTTATTTTTGGATGTATGGCCTTTATTGCACAACTGATTTACTAAAGGAATTTATTTTTTCAGGAATCTTCTATGTGTGTATTCCAAGAAACACTTGAATGATGATCCTGAGCTCATAGATATGAAAAGAAGAGCAAACACAAAAAGCTTGAAAGAGATGGCGATGCTTTTGAGGTACATTTATGTTACCTTAGTTACAGGTTTCTGTAAGTATGTTAGCATGTCATCAGATATCTTGTCATTACCTTCAAAACAGTTTGTGTCCTGAATTTGAAGTGTTAATATGAGATATCTGCCTTTGTTCGAAGTATAGGATTTTTCTGAAGATATAAAAATTGACTTCTCTTAACAAGTGGAAGACAAATGTATCGAAAAGTAACATATCTCTTGTCATCGACATTTGACTCTGTTGAATCGGGTATGAAGTTTAGCGTAGCTTTGAAATGGTGATCTTATGCATCATTACCCATCTACCTTAAGAATAATGGTTAAACTTTGTGCTCATGTTGCACTCTCGGGTGCTTTCAGAAATTATTTAGGGGGAACTTTAGTTGTGGACATCCCAGAAAGGAGACATTGGCATATTTGATTCAAGAACATTTGGGCTATTGCTCCTGAAGGTCCTCAAAATACAAAAGATCTTTCCTGTGAAGGACTGTTATTAGCTGATATCATAAAACAATAAAAGAATAATCAAGGCTAGATAGCCCTCACTTGAACCTCATTTTACTCTGTCAACACTCGCTTCATTCCAACTTAATGTTGCTTGACTAGCTAATTATTTTCTTCTTTGCTTCACAAGCAAATTCTATGTAAAGAAGGCATGCTAGTAACCTTTTCCCCACTTGTTGCAGCCTTCCATCGTGGATTTTGCCTCTGCGACGTCTTTGTTGCAATGATATACAGGGACACTAAAAAGCAGACATAAAACGTGGATACATTTCTCAAGAAATGTGTAGTATTGAGAATAAAAGGAACCAAGTCAGCGAGAGACATTACCATTGAGGATACATAGTTTTAGGCTTGCAGAATAAGAGAAATTAATATATATATAATAGTGACAAGTAATTAGAGTATGTAAAGTGTGGGAAGGTAGAGTTATATTTAAAGAAAGTTAAACTTACATAATGTAACTGAAACATTCAATAAAAATCCACCTTATTGAATGCATAGCCTGAAGCAAAAAAACTTCTGAATTGAATAAAGTTTTCAAAGGCAATTATAATAAACAAGAAAAGATTGTCAAAATCAGGCAAAAAGAGTTTGTGTCACACTTTTAGGTGCAGGTTGCTGAAGTATTGTCTGTGATTAAAAGTTCCTATGAGCAAATAAGACTGTGGAGGTTATGGATTTTCAAGTTTTTAAATCTAAAGTCTTCAATATATACATGAAAGTATAATTCAACAGAGATCCTTCCACAGTCTCCCTGTTGATTTTGGCAGTAAACAGATTTGAATAACTTGAATACCAAGATGTAAAATCAGATAGATCAAATTAGTTTTATCCTTTCTTTTTATGTCTGATGATTTGTCTCGCTGATTCAATCTGCTGAAGTGAACAATACAATAATGAACTATAGGATTTTGTAATTGTGAAGTTAGTTATGACCTGTTTCTCAAAGTGCCATCTCAACGCCAAGAAAAGCAATCTCTTCTTTATTCCATTGGGATGCTACACAGTGATAGATTTTCATTTGCCTGGCAGATGTAACAATTTGGTTATGGGTAGGTAAAGTTCTGAGATGAATATGAATGAGCATATTTGTACTACACCCATTTCACTTTGTAGATAAGACAAATTCTCAGTCCAAAGAGGACCAGTATAACCCATCCATTCCCATCATACTTATGTAATATGTCTGACTCAGTGCTAAAGAGGTTGTTTAATGCTACTTTTTTTTTTTTTTATATTCACAAGTGGCTTATAAACATCAGAAAATTGTGAAGGCATCCAGTTTTTACTACGACCACCAGAGTCTTGGTACCATGACAGTCTCGGTTGTTCTATCATGAGCATGACTAGCTTGTCTGCCGACTTTAATTTTCTTCACTGAATATCTTCTGCTTTGGCTAAATGTTTTTGGTGACGGTAGTGGTGGACAAGGATGGTGGCTAAACTGTTCTTTTCTTCCAATCCTTCTCAAAGTGAAACAATAAACATTGTAAATGATTATCTTATACATGGCTTTAGGAGATATGTTACTTTATTACTTCGACCAATTCCATTTGTTGGTACTCGGTCTGTTGACATCTTCCCTTTCGGTCTAGGGCTGGATCAAAAATTATTTGGATTGCACCAAGTGGTGGAAGGGACCGCCCAGATCCTGTCACAAAAGAATGGTATCCCGTATGTCTTCTTTCCATATTCACCCATTTTTGCTCATATATTATCATGGGTAGGGTGGAAAGTTTTTATCTTTTTAAGGGATGCATGACAGTTATTTCTGACAGATCATCTTAGAAAACTAGGTTCTCATGTTTCCTTTGTGCTAGTCTATCTTTTACATGTTATATTTTGCTATGGGAATGTACGAACCTAAAGAACTTACATGTAGGTTTATTCTTATAGTGGAAAATGGTGGTACAAGGTTATACATACCGTAGTTATCCTCCTCTAGGAGATCATGTATTATGAACTTATTCTGTTATCCGTGAAATAAATGAGTGATTTTTTACACAAGCATAATGCAATAGCAGCTTGAGGTTAGCAGTGAGAAAATTATAAGTTTTCATCCTTAGAAGAAGTTTATGGAACTTTCCGTTGGTCTGCCTGAGATTTGGCCACTTGTCATATGACCTTTGTAGATTTCAATTCTTGGCTGAATCTTGCATTTTTTGAAACTGCAAGTTAGTCAAAACAAAGATGAGTTCTTGACAACCACATTATAGTTGTTATCCTTGACATTGCTTTTATGTTATTACTATTACTGTTGTTATTTCTAATGATAAGAAGTTGAAGGGAAAGATGTGTGACAATTATTGCTGCTATGACTCATTGTCCACATAAAAGCGGCGGCTATGCATTGCCCCCAGCGAGCAGCCTTGTGCTTTCCTCAAATCTTCTCCTCATTTTTGCTCTAATTACTGTGTCATAACTTCAGATATATATATGTGGTGATGGAAATATATATATATATATATATATATATATATATATTCTGGTATTTTCATCATCATAATCATATCATTTCTTTATGTGAAACTAGTTTGTAAATAAGATGGTGAGGGGCATTTTTCAGTAACTAGAGTCTGACAAATGCTGGTGAAGGTGAGGTTGGGGGGGCTTCACTGAGCTTGCGCTGTTATGACGAGGCTGACTAGTGGTTAGGGCCAAAGGGAAAATTTTCGTGCCTTCTGCTTGCAGGGTTTTTTTGAGACAGCGTTGTCGTTTGTCTGCAAGCCTACTTTTCTCTGAACCTTCTGAATCCCCTTGGAAAAGTCATCTTAATTCTGCTGCATACATGTGTATTTGGATGGTAGATAGGACTAGTATGTGACTAATAGGATATAGTGTGCTGCTGAAGTTGCAAGAACCAGATGTGGTTATAGCTTTTATGATTTATGGATTATTAACATTAGTTGTAGCATTTGTGGGGAGAAATGACAAGAAGATTTTGGAACATCAACTTGGTTTGTCTTTAAACTGCTTTTTACCACTTCGAAAGACCTTTTGTTATAGGTTTACATATTACAATCATTATTGCTAGTGACTGATCATCAAACAATTTGGGGTAATCCTTGTCTCGTTCTGTGACTTCTGTCTGCTTAGCCAAACTGGACTGTTCTACTTCTGGTTTGACCAGTTTGTATGATATAAATTTACAGGCACCTTTTGATGCATCGTCAGTGGACAACATGAGAAGGCTTGTGGAACATGCTGGTGTCCCTGGCCATATATACCCCTTAGCAATATTGTGTTATGATGTTATGCCCCTCCAGCCCAGGTATTTTCTCAAGATTAGTTCTCATCAACTTAACCCGTAATGCCCATGCTATCTGGTATTGTAATCATATGCATCAGTTTCATTCGTTTCTTTGGTTTTTTGGGTAAACTCAACTGTGCTTAGGTTAGAGGTGCTGTGGGACCTTGGCCCTTGATTAGTGTAAAATTGTCATTCTATTCAAAAGAGAAAAAAAAGAGCATATGTAAAAGAAATAAGGAGTAAATTTTCTTACAAATGAATCTAAATGAAGAAAATTGTAATGCATCTATTCTAAGAATCCAATCAATCATGGGAAAGGGGTATAGACGGCACCACAATCATATGTGTCACATATCAGTTCGCCATGAAGTCTGATGCTGGATTGCACTCTCAATAGTGTTTCAATTGAATCTCTCCATCATCTTCATACCTATGTTCAGTTTCATTCCTTTCACTAACACCTAACTGAAATTTGTTGATAGGTTGAGAAAGAAATCGGGGAGAAAAGAGTTATTTCTTTCCATGGAGTTGGATTATCAGTTGCACCAGAAATCAGTTACAAGGAAATCACTGCAACTCTGGAAGATCCTGAAGGTTAATTTTAAATTGTGCTGGTTATCTGTCATCTTTGATGAACAATTTAAGCATTTTGCATGTTGTGTTCTCAGAAATCCTTATGATACAGAACAAAAAGCAAATAAAACCAGGAAATAATGAAGAACAGAGAGATCAATGCAAATATTTATATAATTTGGTTTAATATCCATGTACAGAAATGATGAATTTAACAAAACCAGAAGATTATGAAAATTTCTTGTACTTGGTCAAATTTTCTCTGCGTCTCACCCTGCTTTATGTTATGTTAAAGTTAATCGTCTCATACCTAGGGGCTATAAATTCAGATGTCGAAGTTCGGACAAGAGGAAGGATCTGTATGGCAGGAACACTGCTCAGGTTGAAACAAGCAAACTAGACTCCACAATTCTCAGTTTAAGCTAGAGTTATATATTGCTCTTTGTCATAGTTTGGGCCAAAAGTACTAGCAATATTCTAGTTGTTTGGTTGGAATAATTTGGCCCAACTTTTAGATATCCAAAATCTGACAATTTTTCAACTGCTTTTACTTATTTCACCTCTTTTCCAGTCATTATGTACATATATACACACAATGACATCTATACATCTATCATTTTTCCCCATCCGAATATAATATTAGTATGTATACATAGAAGATTCCCCATTAACTGGGCATGACATGGCATTACAATGTTTTTATGTCTCCTTAGATTGAAGATCAAGTATACTTTTCTTAGTTTTACATAATGCTAGCTCTAATCACCTCATTTCTTACCCATTTTTGGTAGTTGTCCAAATATTTTTCCTAAAACAGATTGATAAAAAGCTTAGACAGTTTGACAAGATTCCAATATACATTGGAAGACCATTTTTTTCATAAGTTGGCAGTGAAATTAACTCAACTTTTTGTTTGGCTTGTGATTGATTTCATATAAATATCTAAAATTTTAAATTGTTACAAGAGAGGCATAAGATTTTAGTCTAAGAGTTAGAGTGGAGAATGTTTGTCTTGACAGAGTGGTAAGCTTTATATGTGTGCCTTATGGGTGGCAAATAGGTGGGCAGGGGTCTAATATGTAGAAGTACATGGTTTTAGAGATAGGTGAGTTTGGGTTGGGTCAGGCTGGAAGAGTGTCTCCCAACCTAAATGCTGCTTGTAGTTATGCAGGAATAAGAACTATGCCGCTGTTTAAGGTATGTCATGGGACATAGGTGTTAGAAGACTATTCTGTTTAGAGAATCGGGAATCTGAAGGGCTACAGTAATTCTCGATGTTAACTTATGGCACTTTTAAGAAACGTTGTTTTGTCAAGATAAGAAAGAGTGGCATATTGATTGATAGAGCTATTAATGTTATGCACATAGAATCACTTGTTCAGGTTATGTCGGTCTGTATGGGTAAAAAGTGCAAATCTTTGAAAATAAATATATCAATTATATCTTTACTGGGAAATTATATTGGAAAGATCTTCTATTGCAGGCAAAAGATGCATTCTCAGAGTTGCTCTATTATTCCGTCTGCGAGCAGTACAATGTTCTCACATCTGCAATACATGGCAAACAAGGTCTTGCAGCATCAACTCCTACTGTCTCCCTGTCACAACCATGGGAATAGTTCTCTTCGGATTGTTTTTGCTTATAACCGGTATGCTTTCCAGTTTTTAGTATTTTCTTGCTGAATTAACTGTGGGAATGTAATTCTTATTCTTAAGACTTTTTAGGGGGTTGACCGATTTATCACTTCTATCTGGAATCTTTATACTTTTATATTGGATTACAGTCCCCATGCATCGTCACTGATCTAATATTTCGGAGATGAATCTCTCTGTGTTTCTGCAGGCGAGAATCTTATCTTCTTTTGACATGTCCATAGACACCTTAAGCTGAAGTCCCTCTCTTAGCAAATCCACAAATTCATTATCAGACCACTTTACGATTCGAGCTACTAATAGCGGTATCACACAAACTGGACTTCCCTTTTTGTCGGGAAAGAAACGAGATATCAAAGACGTCTTCAAGTTTCAGGCAAGTTGAGATTTGTACAGTCATTAGCGATTACTTGTACATCGTATGTAGTAGTACATCATGCAGTTATATCCTTTTTTGCACTAGCGCCCATTATATTGATTTTTGATTTGAACATATGTGCCTGAGAATGGTTGTCCAACATTTTTTGGTCAAACTTGCGTTGTTGGAAGGATGACTGGTTTTAGTTCTTAATTTCATTCAGAGGTGCAAGGAAAAGTAGGGCTCTTTCAGATGGTGTTCGACTAAAATGCAAACATCTATAAGCTTGCTTCTTTTCTTTGAGTTGGGTTTTGGAGTATTTAATTAGCTTATTTCAATCGTATTCTAATCAGCTTTCTCGTTTCGAAAATTAGATACAAATTTCCTATAGATGTCTGTAAAATTCAAAAGTTATCTGCAAAGGGCGAAATAGTGTCTTTTCTCCTATAAAATAGTTGCCAAAAGAAGTCGAAAAAACAAAACATGTACCAACGACATACCATCCGATTTTGAAACTTCAAAAATTCACATTTCCCTTGTTCTTCCGCATCTCTCATCTCTTCTATATTCCACTTATTTCTGACCGTATTTATATGTACATAGGTATATTTTACATGTTCTCTCATCTCTCCTCATTTTTCCTACGCAAGACCATGGTATGCATACATAAATACATGTATATATACAGACACAAAACCCACATATAGACATGCATTATATAAAGAAAAACTAGTATTGGAAAAAACATATATGGAATGTTTTTCTTCAATTAAAATTGTGTATACATTTATATATATTGCGTAATATACATGCACGTGGAGACCCTGGGTAAATTGCATTTAACCCCCTCCTATTACAACAAAGTGTATACCCTGTGGAGAAAAAAAAGAAACAGATAAAAAACGCGACTCCTGCGGTTTTTCTTTTTGAAAGTTGAGAGGTTGAATTGTTATTTTTTCAAATGAGTTTTACCTATTAGCATTTTCACGTGGGAATAAAATGTAATTAGTCGTTTTGGAGAGTTTAACTGAAGGAAAAAAGAAATCTAAAAAGGTAAACTGAGTAGCATAATGTGTAGTATTAATGGTGGGGGATATTGGGGCTCACGTGATATAGAGTAGAAAGACAAGAAAGCGATCCTTTGAATCTACGCTACAGAATAAAACCTTTAAAGATTAATGGAATAATTACACCATTTTTTTCAAAGGTTTTGGTATTGTTATATACAAATCTCACGTTATTTGAAAAATCCTATCTACTACTTTTACCATTTGTTTCAGTCTAATAATAGACAAATCTATTAATCAAAATTCGCGCAATTAATAGATAATGAAAAAAAATTGAATGAAAATTTATATTTAATCTCAATTGACTTATTACAGGTTCAATTATTTTTTTTCTGATCAAACTACTTTTAAAATGGTGAATATATACATTTTTACATACATTAGTGTATAAAAATGCTAGATTTGGTCAAAATTTTTTTGGTTTGACCTGCAATAAGTCAATAATAAGTTAATTAGAGGTAAATGTGAATTTTCATTTAATTTTTTTAATTAATGCAAATTTTAATTAATAGACATATCTATTCGTAAAAACAATGTAATTTTTTAAACTGATGGAAAAATAGTGTAATTTATCCAATATTAATTAATGTGGTAAATTGGGTCAATAAATGCACCGTCTCTCCTGCATCCAACTTTGCTTCAATCCCTTCTTTTTGGTGTTGTTTCTTGTGTGGAAGGAAGATATCAACCTCTTCTCTCCATTGCATCTTTAAACAATTTTCTGTTGCATCTATCAATGTTAATTAATATGTTTCCCTCTTGTTTCTACACACAAAATCATGCACACACGTGTGCGTGTATATGTATATATATATATTGTAAGTATAAATCCCATGCACGAGGTTAGAGAATCATCTCACATTCTAAAACACACACACATGGCAAACAATATTTTAACAATATATATATATATATATATATATATATATATATATATTGTTTAAAATGCAATTTACCCTCTATAATATGATAAATAAGAAAAAAATTTCTATAAAAATAAAATAACAAATTACTCCCTATGTTTTGGAAAATGAAGTAAATTACTCTCTTATCCGATAGAGGTACTTTGTTTTATTTTTTAAAAACGCTGAGGACAATTTGTTAATTTTTTTCTCAGGTAGTATTTGCTCATTCATATATCATAGGAGTAAATTGCATTTACCCTTAATTAGTATCTCTTTAATTTGTGGAGTTTTTCTTTTCTCTTCTCTAAGAGGGAGCATGGATATATTTTTTATATGAGGATTTATTGTGAAATCATGCTAAATTATTTTTAATTTATATTTACGAAAATGTCTAATTTGTGGAGTTTTTCTTTTCTCTTCTCTAAGAGGGAGCATGGATATATTTTTTATATGAGGATTTATTGTGAAATCATGCTAAATTATTTTTAATTTATATTTACGAAAATGTCCAAGAAGCTGGAAGCATTCACTCCAACAAAAAAAAAAAAAAAAAATTGAATTTTTGTTACACTATAAATGACCACGATTTAAAAATCATGGTAAATCAAATAATATTAATCATGGTTAAACAAAACAAAAGCAAAAGCTTATATTTTTACAATAATTAGTCAATATTCACTATGATTTTTAGCCATAGCCAAAACATTTGCTAGAGTTTTAGTCATGATTCATGTTTTGTCCACACTTGTAAAAACAACAGCTAATTGCCATTTCGAAACTGTGGTTGATTTGTATTTTTCACCGTTTTCTTTTTTGACGATAGTAATTAACCGTAACGAAAAAATTATATTTTTTCTAATGATTGTACTCTTGATCAAGCTGCTTTTTAATTTTTTGTTTAAACATAATTGTAATTTTAAGATTTCAAAATAAAATTTGACATTCCAAACACAGTAAATATGTGGGGAAAATTACAGTTTTGGTCCTCCTACATTTAGCGTTTTTCATTTTTAGTCCTCCAACTTTTCGTTTTTCCAGTTTAGTCCTTCATCTTTTCAAAACTGTTCAATTTTGGTCCTTCAACTTATTTAGTGACCGTTTTGCCCTTCTATAGGAAAACATAAAATAGCCCATACACATGCTCTAGTTTGGCCCAACATGCTTCCGTATTATTATTAAGCTTCCGTAAAGTCATACCTTGGTTCGACCGCCTTGCTTCCGGGTATCCCAAGTCCTCGGTTTTACGGACTTCCTCCAACCACACAACCGCAGCTGATGGTTCGCAGGCACTTGGTTCCTTCAGTAACAAAACAGCACAGCCCTATTTCGTTTCCTACCTTAGGGCGTAGAAGATACTTCCGAACAGAAACTTAATAAACTTTGGGTGAGCAAATCGGACAGAAGCCCTTTTTTATTGAAGAAATATATGAAATATTACATAAATACTATCCTCCCTTGGAGGAGACAACTGTTTAGCCTCTCATGGTATTGAGGGCCAGACTCTTTGGGGAAACCCCCATAAACTAAGAACTGAAAAATATTACAAGGCTAGACACTTGGAATTTTATGCTTTGAAGAGTAGGGGAAAATATTTGATGATCCCATTCTGCTTCTCGGCTTCCTTATTTATAGCCATCCGCGGACTTCAAATGCGGACTTCAACTTGTTTTGATGACGTCATTGCGTTCGTCATCTGGATGACGTCATTGCTTCCGTCATCGTCCTTTCCAGCTGTATTCCATAATGGCTTGTCGGCCATTTAATTGCTAGCTGGCTCTGACTGTTGGCTTTTGTCGTTTTCTGCCGACAGTCTCCTTTTTGAATTTTTACATCTTTCGATTTTTACTTGTTCTTGTAAAAATTCTTCCTTTTACCTTTATCCGGGTTTGGTTCGGGTTTCTTTTGGGTCACCCGTATCTTTGTGCCGAACATTGGTTTTTCCTGTTTCTCACAGCAAGGGCAAACATGGTTATGCCATTGCCCAACATGCAACATGTTGCATGCCTTCATCCTTGTTGACTCGGTTGCAGGTAGCTTGTTCTCCCATATAAGCATTCTTTTCTTTTCGAACATGCTTTCTGCAAACTCAGTGCTCTTTCCTGTCATGGAGTTTAACAGGAACGATCCATTCACCTTGTTGGAGAAGATTTTGAATGGATACTTGACCTTGTCCATCTCGGTGACAGACCCATAGACCCCAAGCTCTTCTGGTGGAAATATCGTATTCGCTAATCGCTGACACCAGTGGAGCTTCTTCTGAGGTAGCTTTGATTCTGTTGAAAGCCACCATGTCTGGTCTCTGCAGCTTGATGAAATGAAACGCTGGATGAGACCCTTTTCCTGCCATCTCTGGAGCTGCTGAAATGAATTTTAGCTCCAAGATATCTCCTCTCTTTAAGTGGGGATTGTTCTGCCATGAATCGTATACCGCCCCACTAATCCATTCCGGTAATTTAGAAATTTCCGGAAAACTTGGTGACATAGTATGAACTGAAGCCAGAGCTCCGAACTCATACCATTCTCGAACTTCTTCGGGCTTTGATCTTTCCATCATCCAGACCCTATTGTATTTTCCAGTGGTCTCGATAATGGTCTTGCTTGGGTTGACACCTTTGCGAGAAATTAATTTTTCCCACATCCTTTGATATACCTGCCAAGCAGAAGAAAATGAAGAAGATAATTCATTAGTATTAGTCTTAGAAGTGCCTGTCATTGGCCTAAGACTAATCTCTCCCTCTTTAACCCCAGAGGTGCTGGGTTGACTCGAATCATCAGAGGTTTTCACTCCCTGTGACTCGTCCGTCGCCGTTTCACCAGAATCTGATGATGGCCTTGTGCAAGCAGTACTTGAATCTGCCGCTACAGGTTTAGAGGCCTGTACTCTAAGCGCAGGTTTAGAGTCCTGCTCTCTCAACTCGCGAGTCATCACCGAGGGCGATGCCTTTCGAATTGGTTCTAGTAGAGCGTTCCATAGCGCCGTTGAAGCTACCAAGGAACTCCTGATATTTGTCTGGACTTTATCCAGATCAGCTCGTTGGACTTGTCCGGCTACTTGGGCGTTAACCGCTAGCCGTCCAAATTCTCGGTCAAGCTCCTCGAGGTTCTCTCTGAGGTGCCTGAGTCTTAGCATAATGGAGTTTGCTTCAGCTCCCTCCATCTCTTGTCAAGAAATCTGCAAGAACATTTTCATGAGATTTAATAACGACAATATTATAACAATAATATTGGCATTCAGCTTGCCATCTGATAATACGTGCTTTCTCAATTTTAGATTCCAGCTTGTTTTTCAGGAAAGCTTTAACATTAGTATTATCAACTTTCAATGTAATTCTTTAGCAAGTAAGAACAAAGGCCATTTCTTAAAAGCCTTCCAGACTGCAAAGAATTCCTTCTCATTGATGTGCCACACTTGGGCTTGTTGTTCAGTGAACAACCCTCCTGTATATCTACAAGGTTCTTCCCCTGTAGTAGTCTTTTTCATGAGCACTGCTGCCCATCTGTAATCATTGGCATCTGTGTAGACTACCAATTCATCCTCGTCCTGCGGTATTGCAAGCTTTGGCAGATTATTGCAAACCTGCTTTAGCTCGCGAATCCTTTGTGTGGATTTTCCCATTTCCACTTTGTACTTTCTGTTTCTTTCAAAAGGCCGGAAATCCTTTCTGTATTTTGCAAGATCCTTTAAGATACCTGCAAAATTCACAACTCCCAAGAAGCTTTGTAATTGCTTCTTATCTTTGAGTACATCTGGAAAATTGCGGATTTTTTCCACAATATGTTCCTGCAACTCAATACCTGCCTCGTCAATAAGAATTCCTAAAAATTCAATTTTATTGACTGCTATAGTAGCTTTCTTTTCAGAAAGTACTAAACCCTCTTTATGACATGCATCAGAAAATATTTCTAAATGTTTAATATGATCTTTCATATTTTTGGATGCAATCAGGATGTCGTCAATGTAGACAAACATGAACTCAAAATAATCTTTAAAGAGATTATCCATTTTCCTCTGAAATATCTGGGGTGCATTAGCTAAACCCATTGGCAACACATTCCAGATATATTGACCTTGTGGTGTGGAGAATGCAGTAAACCCATTATGGTGAGCATGAGCAAACATCTATTTTCACACATAAACGGTACGTGAGATGCAGGACTCAGTCGTTCCAATAACTATTCAGTTATCTTAAGGGAACAGTCGAGTGGATTCTCGATATACTGTGTTTATGGCGAAAATACAAAATTTTGCAATAAAACTGAAAATGGACTAAAATTAATGCTTTAAACTAATAGAGGGGTAAAATTGTCCATAAATCCATCTTGAGGACCGAAATGGAGCGATTTTGGGAAGTTAGAGGACTAAAATAGAATTGTTAAAAGTTAAGGGACTACAATTGAAAATTAACCAAAGTTAGGGGACTATTTCTACTTTTATCCCTAAATATGTGTGTTTTTAAGTGAACTTTTAAAAAGGGATAATTACATTTACAATCCTTGATTTATAGTCTGTTTATACAGACCATCCCTATATTTTAGATAATTATACATACACCCATCAAAATATCATCACTTACATAAATCACCACTTACTTTTTTGAAAAATTACACGCACACTCTGTAAAAATATTAGCATAATTACATAAATTATCCCTATTTTTTGGCTATCAAAATAATTTCTATAATTATATAATAACAAAAGTAGTTTGTGTAAATAAACCATAAATCAAAAAATGTAAATATAATTATCCCTTTTAAAAATTGGTGCGAAAGCTTTGATAAGTTTGTTATTGCTAAGGAGTTGAATTGATTTTTTTCTTAAATTTAGACCACAATGGTGAGGTGAAATTATTCAGTTGCATAGTGACATTAGCATGCTTTCGGATATGGCTTCCGCTCAAATCATTTTAAATTAATTTTTAATATTTGTTGGTCATATAAAAATCTATACAAAATTGAAAATAGAAACACAACCAAACATGCCCTTATTTCCTGTATTCATACTCACTTTTTCTCAATGTATTTGAATTCTAATTTTCAGCTTTGGACTTAGATTCCAGTCAAACTCAATTGGTTTAAATTATTACACATATTTTGCATTTTCACCAAAATTTTAAAGAGGATGTACGTGTAATTTTAAAATTTTATTATAAAAAAATGTAATTTTGTGTTTTTAAAAAGAAATTAAGTGTAATTAACCCTATAATATATATATATATATATATATATATATTAGAAATTATAAATTCTTAAAAGATTAGATGTCGGCATTTCACTCGTTCAATTACAAAATATGATTTGAATTGTGGACTTTTACTTCCTTTGTTTTTTCGATGTAAGAGCGATGAACTATTATTAATTGAAAAAATCGATCACAATCATTCCTGTCGAATATCAATATTTAACAATTAAGATCATTACAACAATCATACTCTGATAAATGGTATCAAATAAATTATATCGAATCAACACTACTATTACAATAGAAACAACATTTACTATGTATATAGTAGAAACAACATTTACTATGTATATAGTAGAAACAACATATGCATGGAGTTTAAACCCATGATCTCTAACATCATGATGTTGAAGTTTTGCCAATTGAACTAGACTTCATTGACGGCTTTTACTTCCTTTGTTGGCAATAATTCAACTATTATAAATGATTCACAAGATTCGAATTCGCTACCTCCATCAATTTATTTGATGCGCATATTATGTCATAATTTTCCTATAATTATCATATACAATCCCTAAAAAAAAAAATCATATATTATTAGCAAAAAAATATATTTATCTCAGCTTATATTTCAAATTTTATTTCTTGAAGAGGTTTATTTTTCAATCATTGTTATTATCACTAGCTCCTATGACCAAAAAAAGAAAAAAAAAAAAAAAAGAAAATCCCCATTATACAAAAAAACAATAGCATGATCCAGGATTAAGTCTCCTACCCCCATATTCTCACATTATCTCATTATCTGTTGCATTAAAAAGGGAAGAAAGAGATTTATTGCAAATACACCTATTTATATCCAAAAACACTATAAAAAAATATTTATAAACAAAACAAGAGATTGAATAAATTATATTTTTTTATTAAATGTATTAAGTGATAATTTAATTTATTATTGTAACGATTTTTTATAATTTTAATAGCGACAACTGTAGTGTAAGTAGTATCAATCTCTAGCACTGTTTGACAACCATATTATATGTAAGTATTTAATGCAATTTATCCTCATGTGATATTGCAAATGAGCAAATTATTCCCTTATGATAAAAAAAAATAGCAGTTTACCCCTGTACTTTTTAAAATAGAGCAATTTACCTCCATATCCAAGAAGGTAAAATGGTGCATTGTAAAACATACGGAGGGCTAAACACACAAGGAGATAAATTGCTATTTTTTTTTTTCATAGGAGGATAGTTTACTTATTTGTAACATCACATATGATTGCTTGCATTTTTCCTTATATGTAATGATCCATTTAACTTTTTTTTTCTTTGATTATTTTGGTTTTTCTTCTTGTTATCATTTCTTTTTCTTTCATTTTTTGGTCCTCTCTTCTTCCTCCACTCCCATTTCCCACCATGGTGGTACTGCTCATTGTCTCTGTTCATTGGGGCCGTTGTCGCCACCCAAAACTTTCAGGAAGACTCCAGCCCAAATGGGGTAACGGCTCAAAAAGGGGGCAATATTAGCCAGTGCCCCAAAAAATTTATATTTTTATTTTGATTATATATATATATATATATATATATATAAATTGTGGATATCAAATTATTTTGAAAATAAAATATAAATTAAATTCTAAATAAATTAATAAATAATTGCTTTTCAAAATAAAAATTCATAATAAATTTGGCCTTTTCATATTTTCAAGACAAAAAATTCACAAGCCTATATAAAAAATGGGTCATATATATCCTTATGAATAGGTCAGAATAAAATATAAAATTATATCTTTTATTTTGAATTGGTTGAGTTGGGCCATATGTATGTTTAAATACAATTCATCAGGAGATCAATTAATGTCAAAATCAATGGTGTACAAACCCAATAAAAGTGAGTGCAAGCTGTCTAAAACCCTACTCACGCCTATAAAAATGAGTCTTCACCTCTCACAAGTCAATTCATATATACACATAGCAAATCCAAAATAAGATCAAGTCCAGAAGCTTTCTGCCATGAAAAAGACTGCAACAACACAAAGGCCATGTACAATATTTCAAGATAGCACGTTATAGCCTTCCACAAATCATAAGAAGATTGCATATCTATTTAAAAAACAAGCTCCAAGCTCTTGAATCAATATCTGTAAAGAAGAATCGGGGGATTATTTAAAAAAAAATAATTGTAAGCCACTTATACTTAAATCAATAAATCTCAGTTGGTCCATATTATTTCTTGTCTTTTAATCACTTTTTCCAGACACGGAATTTGTGTGAACAATGTTATTATATATATATATATATATATATATATATATATATATATTATACATGATATGTAATATATATATATTTTTATTTCTATTAAAAAATTAGTAATAAATATTTTTGTATTATTAGTAATAAGTATTTTTGGTACACATCTCAGATCGATTAGACCAAATTACACAAACACTCTTGTATTTTACAAAATTTATAGGTACAACTCCCTAACCGGTGTTAGTGTAATATTTTTAGGGGGTGTTAAGTTTTGCACCTGATAGGGGGTGTAATTGTACAGAAACTATAACATAGGATAGGAGTATACCTATAATTTTTTACAAAAAATTGGAGTGTTTTGTGTATTTTGACCTGACCTCTGGGTGTCATATAATTTATCCTAATAATTTCAAATTTTAATTATATTGAATCCTAATATTATATATGATATTTAACAGTGTCGGTGATAGCTAACGGAAAGGACAAGTGAAATGAACATTTTTTTGAACATCTGAGAGGGAATAATTTTAGGTTATTTTAACACTAGTTGTTGTCACACGTTGTTTCTACGTGCATATAATAAATAATTTTTTACGATTTAAAATATATATAAATAAAAACAAAACTTACAAACCAACATTACGTTAAAAAAGAAAAGAAAATAAAAGAAAATTAAAATTAAAATTAATTTCCAATTAAATATTATTTAAAAATTTGAATAAGTTAATTATCATATTAATTGAACAACATTTTTGATTTTGGATAAAAATTAATACGATAATGTTATTAACCAAATTTATGAATATGAAAGTTATTTCTCTTTTACATTAGTACATATAATAAAAGTTTTTAATAATACGGGAAGTTTTTTTTTTTTTTTTTAGTGTAATATATCCTTTTTATTTATTTGAAGCAAAGGTTTTGAGAGAGGGGGGATGCATTGTCAAATCAAATCTATGAATATATGATGATTGATTGCACTTACTTTTCCTTCAGAGAGACAGAAAAGACATGTCACACTCCCAGCTCTCCAACTATTAAACCTTATCCACAAAATTCCGCGAGACACCGTCCAAACTGTTTTTTTGGAAGCAACTACCAACACACCCCTCTCACCAAACTCCACACCAAACCAACACCTAACAGGACTGAACACTGGGGAATTCAGCGGCCAACGTGAGGCGCACGTGCTCTCTCACTGCTTTCCCCACTCTCCTTTTTCGTCATCATGTGATGGTATTTTGTGTCATCATTGAGAGGCTTTGGTCAACTCCTATTTTTAGTGCTCTCCTGGGCCCACTTTGCGATCCATCATTCTGGGCCCATACGCCTCGTGAATACCCTACGGTCTCTTTTTTCATTCTATTTGCCAATAAATTATCAAATTGGTCCTGTTTTACATTAATTTTCATGTAACTAATTACTATTAGGTTTCTAAAAATTTATCTTTTATTTTGGATATTCTAAAATTTTATTTATACTTGTAATCTTTTTGAGTTAACAAGCACGAGTTTGTTATACATTATTGTTTTAACTGATACAAGTAACAATAAAAGATATAGAGTTAATTTCGAGTGTATTAAGTGGTTTATTTTTGTTTGAATATTTTAAATTTATTAAATTGTTACTATCAAATTTTTTATAATTTTAAAAATATGTTATTTACATGAATACATGCTATATATATACTTCACGCAGTTATATAGATTAGTAAACAAAAATTAGTAAATTAGTAATAAAAGAATCCGCGCAATTAAATGGTAATAAGTAAATTGAAAAATATAATCTTTACTATTCATTTATTTATTTACATTTAAATAATATTCTTCAGCAAGTATTAAATATTTGCACGACTGTGGCTAGACGGAATGTTCAGAAAATTATCTTTTTAATAGATGTAATTATATCACACTAGGAGGTTTACTGTAATTACACAAACTTTAGGGAGGAGAGTGTAATTATCCCTATAAAAAATGTAAGTCACAATAATCTTTTTTAAAATTTGACATAATTATAAATATCTATTGAAAAATTGTCAACACTTTTATAATTTTAACGCTCGTCTATTAATTAACTCAATTTGTTAGTTTTGTTCAATTTTTATGGTAAACTGACTAAAATGCTTTTATGACTATGCATTATAATTTTATGAATTTATTTATGAACTAAGTGAATAAATTCTTTTATATATATATATATTTTTTTTTTTTTCATCCACCTAGCCAGATTGTTTTATAATTTTGTAGTTTTCAAACAAGAAATACAATAAGGATAAAGTTAATAACTTCAAGCTTATACAACAGGATAAAGTTGGCAAATTTATCAAAATTATTTATATTAACAAAAGAAATTGAAAAAATCTATATTTACTATCAATTGACTTATTACCGATTTATTGCAAATTAAAATTTTTTTTTATAACTAAATTACCTCATTATATCTTCACGCCTTAATGAATTTGAGGAGGTATATCTTCACCATTATAAGGGCAGTTTGGTTAGAAAAAAAATTGTTTGACCTAGTATAAGTTAGTAATAATCGAGGGTAAATATTAATTTTAATTTAATTTTTTTGTTAATATTAGCAAATTCAGTGAATTTTAATCAGCAGAGGGACTTATTTGTTAAACAGAATCAAATTTAGGGTGCTAGATGTAATTTTTCAAAATCACCAAAAATTTATATATATTACACTAAATCTCATGAAAAAGAGTGTAATTATCCCTATATATTAACATAGATTAAAATGGTGAATGCGATGCTCCTTCTTAGCATTTGAATACAATCTTAGTTTGGAGAGGATAAGACTAAGGAACTTATAAATATTAGTAAAGAGAAAATTGCAATTTTGGTATCAAAATTTGAAAAATAGCTTAAATAGGCACCACAATTCGGTCTTTGCTTGTAAATATGATACTTCAAATGCATGTGCCCGTTAACTAAGGCCTGTTTGGTGGGCTTTGGATGAAAATGGAGGATCCCAACCTTATTTTTAAGCTACTTTCAACCTATTTTTACCATTTTTCTTTAATTCTTTGATTGTGCTATGTTCTTTTTATATTATTTAATATTTGGTTTTTATGTAATTTATTTTTGCGTAATGGTCGATTTTATGTAATTTTTTGTTGTTTTGTGATGTTTTTTCTCTATTATTACTTTGTTAAACCTGTATTAGAAAAATAAACTTGTAAATAATAAACAAGAAATAGTAATAAAAAAATTCGAATTTGATGCAAAGACAAAAAGAATTTGCATTGCCACAATACATCAAAAACCTTAAGATGTAAGTGTTTGCACTATGTCAATACATCATCAAAAAATATTTTTGCAAGTGTTGTTGCACTACAACATCCAAAAATAGACAAAATAATCATTATCAGAATGTTCTTCCCACAATTCCTCCAACCATTATGCTACATAGTCAGGTCCTGTTCAAAGGAAACAGAAAAATGAATAAACTGGTCACATTCCAAAATAGAAAAAAAAAAACTAAAAAATAGAAAAAAAACAGAAAATTGAAACATAAAACTGAAACAAAAAGACAGAATTAAAAAAAAATGAAACAAAAACTGAAAAAATGCTGAAACAGATGAATTACCTGAGATATTTTGAGGCTTTGTAATTTTAATCCTCTTGTTCTTGCTTTGAGTTCTTTTCCTTGACTGATTCAAATAATTAAAATGATTGTAGCATTTTAAAAAAAAAATAAAATAAAAATTGCTTGTGATAGAATTAAATAAAATAATTTACTTACAGTTAACTTCACTTAAGTATGAGTGGTTGTGACATCTTGATTAGGTTGAGTGTCTTACTCTTGCATTGTAATAACATTTGCTTGAGTCATTTCCTCTTGTGCTTGTGTTTGCTTGGTCTCTTTGTCAGGAGGAAATCCTTCTGCAAATTTCTCTATTCACGGCCTTTCTTGTCATGCCCTTCTCCACCACAGAAATGACAATAAACTCTGCATCTTTGCTTATTCAACTTAATTGGCCCTTTTTTTTTCCTTGTTTCTTTTCTTTAGGGTCTTCATCTGCAGATGGATTTCTTGTCTTCTTTGGCCTTCCACTTTTTCTCCCAAAATCAGGAGGCAGTGATGGAATATATCTAGCTTTCTCCCACAATCTATTGCTGTTTATTAGCATCATAGCAGGCTCATACACTTTGTAGTAAGTGTTCACATGGTAGCTTGAGTACACAAAGTCATGCGGATCAAGCATTTGAGCACATATAGCCCTCATCCCATGCTTACATGGAATGCCACACAATTCTCATCCTCTACATGAACTTGTGTGTGATCTCAAATCAATAGTGTACCTAGATAAAAAATGAAAATAATTATAAAACTAGTTATGAAACTGAAATTGTAACTGCACATGAATAGTGTACCTGGATCCATCATAACATGATATCTCACAATTCCAATCATTCGACTTGATTGGAATACAATCTGTAGCCCTTTTCGTTTTTTTCTCAAAATCTTCTTAATCTTCGGACAATTTTTTTTGCCCACCCACCTTTTTGATGTTCCATCCCTATTCTGTTGCATTCTTGTCATCAAATACTCTCGTATCCACTCTAACATGGTCTATATTATTTTTTCTCTTGCATCCAGTATACTGCTATTAAAAGATTAATACAAGTTGTTTAACAAGATGTCAGATTTTGGGAATGGATTAAAGTGTGACCTTGACCACCGTATTGCAGGTTTTTCAATAATCCATTCTAAGCATTTCACATCCAGTTCCCCAATTTCAGCCATACATTGATTAAATTTTGGGACCGTGGTTGTCGTGGTTGCAGCCTAGAAGGCTCTTTTATATACCAAACCTTTCCACCCTGCCGTTTTCATATTCCCATGAAGGTGTCTGACACAAAATTTGTTGTCAGCACCTGGGAGTACGTTTTCAAAAGCAGGCAACAAGTCTTTTTGCTTATTTGATATAAATGTGAAAACATCATCCCGTATAATCATCAAACATTCTTTTAAAAGTAAAAACCACTCTCACGACTGTTTGGTTTCACTACCCACTACTACATAGGCTATAGGGAATAGGCAATTTTTGGGGTCAATACCTACTATAATGAGTAAAATTCCCCCATATGGAACCTTCAAATGGTAACCATCAACCCCTACTATGGACATACACGAGATAAGTAACCCTGTTTCAATGCACTGAAGCATACAATCAATCTGTCAAACTTTTATTTTATATCTGATTCATCATTTAAAGCCATTATTACTGTACTCTCCAGAATTTTAAGTTCATGTGCATAATCCCGCATTTTTGCATATTGTTCATCATGATTACCTTCAATATTTTTTAGGGCATGTGTTTTAGCCCTATATGCTTGGGATGGGACACATGACACCTTATCTCCCCTAATTGCTTCATTTCTGAAGCCTTTCACATTCTTCAAAAGTAGGATTAAATCTGTCATTAGGATGAAAAATAGGATAACTGGGCTCCACTACATTCTCTTTCGCTGACCCTTCATCACTAGCAAAATCGTCTCCACTACATTTTATATCAAATTCACTTGAAGATGAGGTGCAATTATTGTCATTATCTTGCATTCTGTCTTCATTATGACCTCCTGATTCCACTTCTTTATCTATGTTTTTCTCAAACATAACATCATCTTCATCATCATTATCACAATCTGTTTGCAGATTATATTCACCATCACTGAAATTTATGTCCCTTCCATTGTCTTCATTCACAATCATTAATTCTTTACCCTTTCCGTCTGTTGGCATATTATGTTCATTATCTTATTGTGGTTTGGACACACATTCTGCATAGTCTAAGTACAATGAAACATCTTTCTCATGCCCATGAAATGATTGAAATAGGTTGGTTTATACATCAGGATTCTAATTTTTTTCAAAAAGTCAATCCTGTAAAATCTTTTAACCCCAACATATCCTAATTACTCACACAACTTATTTAAAACATCCAACGACACAATATCCAAATCAACAAAGTCAAATATACTAATTGTTCCCCCCTTATAATGTGCAAGGGCATGTGCACAAAAGTTCCACCATAAAAAATTCTAAATATTGCAAATCGTTTATGTTCACCTGGACAAAACACACAAAAAAGAAAGAAAAAAGAAATCAAGAAAGAAAAATCATAGTATCAAAACATGGACAAATTAAAAAACTCAAAAGAATCATCATAAATAGCAATAAAAGTACAACAATATCAGAAAAAAACACAACACGATAACTTGGACCCCATGAACAGATTAATTAATCGCATGTGTAGTCTAAATCACCAACAACACAATCCCAAAGGTGTATTATTTATAACAACACAATTGAATAACTACCATCCGAATTTTCTCTTAATGAAGGTAATTTGAAAACACAACTTGTGTTAGTTTATCATTTAATGTCATCACAAAACAACCATTGAGATATTAATAGAATAAAAATAACTGATTTATTAAGTTCTATAGCTTAGGAGATCTGTTTCACAGAGAGTGATCAGTTTTAGAGCTTGTAGATTAGAGAAATTTTAGGCACTGCCATAAAGTTAGAACCATTTAATGGAGTTGGGAGGATTATAGAGATTGTTGGAAAAATTTATTTTCGTATCAATTGAACAATCATTTTGAAATATAACAATCGTATCAGTAGTGCACCGGGTACAACGTAATTTCTCCCAAGATAAAACAATTGTAGTTTTTTCGATTTTAGCACTATACCAAAGAACGCCTCAATCACTCAGAAGCTCGTTATCTGAAAATTAAGCTCAAATCTCTACAAATTTGAAGGAGAGAGAGAGAGAGAGAGAGAGAGAGAGAGAAGAGAGAAGTGTGTTGCGATTGTATCAAAATTGAGGAATTGTACCACCTTTATATGGGCATTGTCACAACCCTTCACTTAATGCAATAATTAAAAATGCAATAATCACATTTGAATTTCCAATTGTAACAGCCAAATGTTTTCACCTGAAACCGCAGTTGAAGTAAATATTCAATTTTAGGATTTAATCCTGAAATCTGAAATTTTAAAATCCAAATTTGATTTTTAAAACTATTTTGATTTTAAAAAAATAGAATTTAATTTCAACTGTTAAAGAAAATCAAAATATTTTTACTGTAAAAAGATATATCCTGATATTGAGACATCTGCCCAAACACCCAACGCTTGGAGTCGGAGTCGAAGCCGGGAGGGGGGGGGAGCAGACGGACGGTGCGCATGTGGGGTACCCCCATGTTCACTCTAGTATCCATAGCACTTCAAACTCAAATTTGGAGTTGAACTTAATATAAGGAGTTTATTATATCAATAAACTTGCTATGTGGGATAGAGAAATATGAGTGTATAACACTCACCCCCCTCAAAAACTTATATCCTTATCAATTCCCATAATTTTTCCCATCATTTTCCTATGTGGGATAAATCACTCTTTCTCAACTAATCTATGAATTTCATGTAATTAATTAAAATTACAATAATCCCCCACAAATCTATATATTTGAAGTTTCCATGACTTGCTTTCAATAATGGTACCTTTTGATTTGAACCACTATCTAGTTATCTGATGTCAGCTATCACCAGGTCAAATGTAACTAATCCTTGAATTTGAGCCTATGAATGTGACAACGTCTGTCAATAACAACAAGCCACCAACTTCATGTTGATCTTTAGGGTTGACACTTAGGCCATGTGTCCTGATCCTGTTCATAAATATTTTCAGGAATAACCCAATTTCTTGGTTGCGGCCAAACAACTACATTCACTTAGTTGGGTGTCTCTGGGATGCACTGCTAGCATCTTGTCTAAAAGACTTGACCCCATTAAGAGTTATACTTTACTATACTTGCAGTACCTGCACTTCTAGAATTACAAAGGACACACTCCAAATACAAAGCATCAGTCTATTATGGTGCACTACATACCTTACGACTTGTTAATAACACATTGAACCCTTTTTGTGGGATCTCCACTTAGAAGGTTGGGTTGCCATTGTAGTTATATCATTGATGGGTTTCTAGTCCCATCCCTAATGATTTATTTACTTATGACAGATCCAATCATTTCGTCAAAATATTAGCTACATTGTCCTTTGTTCCCACAAGGTCAATGCCAATTACTCTATCTGACACTAATGCTCTTATAGACTTTAATCTAACCTGGATGTCGTTTGGTCTATTGGTTGTATTTATGACTCCTCGCCTTTGCAATTGTGGTTTGACTATAATAATATACAACAATAGGTGGAAGTGGTTGGTTTATAATGGAAAGTTGTGATGACAACCCAAATAGCCATTCTGCCTCGGTATCAATCGTATCCAACGTACATAACTCGGCTTCAAAAGTAGATCTGGTTATCAAAATCTATTTTGCAAACTTCCAGGAGACTGCGTCCCCACCTAAGGTAAAAACATGTCCTGAACACCCATTACTCCTGGAGTTTTTGGCTATCTAGCTATCATCACTATATCCTTCAAGAACAATAAGGAATCTGCCATAATGTATGGCCAGTGACATCGTGTTCTTCTGGTATCTTATCCAAACCACCCCAATGGGTTCTGTCAGGACAACTAGTGTATCTAGCCATCTTTGAAACCAAAAAGAATATATCTGGTCTCGTGCCATTTGTTAGATACTGTAAGCTTCCAATAATTTGGGAATACCTTAGTTGTGCAATCGGAACACCACTTTCTTTTTTAAATAGAGCTACAGAAGAATCAAAAGGCGTCTTAGCAATTCTACTGTTTTGATATCCAAAGTTCTCAATTATCTTCTCAGCATAGTGAGATTGAGAAATGACTATCACATCAGTTGAACGAATCAACTTGATTCCAAGAATTACATAAGCCATACTCATATCCTTCATTTCGAACTTATTATTTAAAAAATGACTTGGTTTCACTTATAATTTCTATACAGGATCCTATTAAAAGAATATCATCTACATACATGCATTAAATAATTACTTTATCTCCTTTAACTTTATAGTAAATACATTTATCAATTTCATTTACGGTGAAGCCATTGCAAGAATAGTTTTATCAAATTTTTCATGCCACTGTTTGGGTGATTGTTGAAGTCCATAGAGCGACTTAACAAGTTTACAAACTTTGTGCTCATTACTATGAGCTACAAATCCCTCAAGTTGATCCATGTATATTTCCTCCTCAAATTCACCATACAAGAAGGCTATTTTCACATCCATCTGATGAATCAGGAGGTTATACACCGAAGCAAGCGCTATAAGCACTTGGATTGTAGTCAACCGAGCTACTGGAGAATATGTATGGAAATAGTCTATTCCTACTTTTTTTTAAAATCCTTAGCCACCAATCTGGCTTTAAACTTATCTATGGCCCCATCAGGTTTTAGTTTCTTTTTAAAAATCCACTTACACCCGATGGTAGTACACCGTAGAGGGAGATCGACTAGCACCCATGTTCGGTTTGAAACAATAAAGTCCATCTCACTTTTGATAGCTACTTTCCACTGCTTAGCTTTCGAAGAAGCCATAACAGTTGAAAGTTACCAGATCATCCTCGATATTGTAAGTGACAAAGTCATTTCCAAAATCCTTGACAACTCTAGCTCTCTTACTCCTTCTAGGTTCATTTGACTCCTCATGAGTAGGACTAGCACTACTGGGGTTAACCCCCACATTTGATATCTTTCCCATATGTTCAGGAATAGATGTGGAGGCAAGTGAATCATCAAGTGAAACACTTGAGGGTATTCATGTTTTCATAGGAAATACTTCTTCTAAGAAGATCACATCACGAAATTCAACTATTTTATTGACCTCAATGCCTGGAATTTCTCATTTAATGACCAGAAATCTCGAAGCATAACTTGTCCCCACATAGCCCAAGAACACAACATCAACAGTCTTAGGGCTCAATTTCTTTCTTTTGTGTTCTGGGTCCAGCACTTTTGCTAGGCAGCCCCACACTCGAAAGAATTTGAGGCTACATTTCCTACCTTTCCATAACTCGCAAGGAGTACTCGTATTGTTTTTTAGAGGGACTCTATTCAGAATATGGCAAGCCGTATTCAAAGCCTCTACAATATTTTGGTAACCTGGAGGTTAGTAAGATTGTTAATCATGTCTTTGAATGTTCTATTATTTCATTCAACTACTCCATTAGATGAAGGAGAATATGGAGGAGTCTTTTCATGAATAATTCCAAAAGTTTGACAATATTCATTGAACTTACTCGACTCATACTCTCCTCCTCTATCACACCTAAGTCGTCTAAGTTTCTCATCAATTTGGGTTTCTGTTTCATTTTTAAATCAAATAAATTTATCTAAGGTTTCATCCTTATTTTTCATGAGAAATACAACAATATCTACTACAATAATCTATAAAGGTAATAAAATATCATTTGTGGTCCTTGGTCAAAACTCCATTGAACTCACAAATATCTATGTGAACTAAATCAAATTACCCTCATATGTCTTCAAGCATTAATGCATGTGAGGAGGTATATCTTCATCGTTATAAGGGTAGTTTAGTCCAAAAAAATTATTGGACCTGCAATAAGTTAGTAATCAGTCAATCGAGGGTAAATATCAATTTTCATTTAATTTTTTTGTTAATATCAACAAATTCAGTGATTTTCGACTAATGAAGGGACTTATTTGTTAGACAGAAGCAAACATCAGGGGTGTTAAATGTAATTTCCTAAACTACAGAGAACCTATATATAATTATACCAAACCTTAGGAGAGGGAACTGTAATTGTCCCAATAAACTAATAGAGACATACAAATTAAACATACTTTTCACTATCCTATATGATTTGATATCTACAATATTTTTCTTCTACAAAATTAATATACTTCATATTTTAAAACAAAAATCCTATTTTTCTTTTAAAAAAAAGTAAACTCTTCATTTTCAAAAGGTTTAATTATTTATGTATTATAAAAAAATAAATATTATCAAAATATATTTTTTTAAAGTACTATAACAAATTTGTGTCAAGTCGTGGACCGTGCCCACGCCTTGACACAATTTTTTTTTTAAAAAAAATAACCCCCAAGTCGTGGATAGCACGACTCAGTGTCGTGGTTGCTATTCACGACAAGGAGTCATGGACGCTATCCATGACTCGAAATCGTGGATACCAACCATGACTTCAAATAGTGGATCTAATCCATAGCTCCTTTTTTTTAATATTGTTATTTATATTAATTAAAAAAAAGATACAATTACAAATTTAAATAATTTACTAATTAATAAATAATATGTTTTTAAATGAAATTAATAAATAATTAAATAATTATAAATTTAAATAGTGTACTAATTACAATAAATAATAATATTAAAATTGTATTAATTAAAAAATACAATTAACTTTACTAATGTTATTTATAGACAACCCCGCACTGGCATATTTGATCGTCTTGAAGAATCTCCTCTTTGTTGAGCTTGTTGTCTTTCATGCATTTGTGGCCAATTCATCTCGTTTTGAATACGTGATGTTGGTTTCGACCAAGACAAGTAGAGGTACGAATAGTAGTGTCGTGGACCAACTCAAATTTCGGAACATCTCAATAATCTTTCGATTTCAAAGGTTCAAAAGACTTAGAATATATACTTCTATAAGCCATTAGATCATAATAATCCTTAACTATTGAACCAAAATTAATGAGGTATGCAACGCATACTTTTTGAGCGTGAGAGTAAGGAATGCCAAATTGAGTCCACTTCCACATGAACATTTTCGATTTGCAATTTTGACAATATAGGTATTGAGTCTATGTCCATACTGGCATTTTAATGACTGAGACGGACTGTTGAAACTGATGGTATTTCATGACTGTATGCTTAACAGATTTCTTGTATGCAAAATTCATCCACAATTGATTGTTGCTCAATATTACGCCACTTTTTGTCAATATCTCATGAAAATAATGGACAAAATGGGTAAACATAATTTAAACTATTGTTGTCACTGGCTGAAGGTGAGCTGCTTTCAAAACTCCATTGATGCATTCAGACATGTTGGTCATCAGAATACGCATCTCCAAGAATGCAAACGCGTCTAGTTTGCGGCTCTTTATCTCCTCCATAATTCGATTGAACTTTCTAATTCGATATTCAGAGCCAACTCTCCAACAAAGATGCTTCAATTTCACATTTTTGTAACGACTGTTGAAATTAGAACACATGGCTCAAGCAATACCTGTGCACTCGGTGAGGTGGCACAAAGTCCGAACTTTGGCGTACTGCTTTAATAATATCGGGGTGACGATCAGAAATAAGATACATTTCAAGTTGACCTTTTATAATATATTTGCTCAACTGTTCAAAAAACCACTTTCAAGATGAATAGGATTCATCATCGACGATTGCAAATGCAAGAGGAAGTACCTGTTGATTCCCATCCACGGCAGCTGCAATCAACATTTTGTACTTTATGTATAAATTGATTTCATCTATATTGATGACTTTGTGAAATAATTGGAACCCTTCGATTGTATAAAGGTCACCCATTTCCAACAGAAGAGATACAAAATGAGGGTATCTAGAATGACACAACAACATAACACGTCATTTCGTGTTGTCATCTACTGACAGGCGTGTGGAAAACACATACTAACCTAGAGATGAACCTATGTTGCAACTTGTGGTCAATTGGGTCATGCTGATGTTGGGGTAGATATAGCTGGCCCTTCTATAGTGTATACCTCAAGATTACTATGTGCCCCAACCGCCACAAGATGATTGATTTCAATCGGCTTCATATATGCCAAGTCATGCAGACGCTTATTTTTTCACATATAGATCTTGACCTTGGATTTAGCATTAATCAACCATTTGCATTTCGATATAACATTTCACCAATTTCATTTTCATTATGTAGTGCATTCGTGATTATGTGGAGTCCAGTTCTGCAGCATCATCAAGCGGTTTCATATTAATTCCAACGGTAATGATAATGATGAACAAAATGAGCCAATACCAAATATGATTGAGAAAATAAGAAGACCTCGGTGCCCACAGACACAATTATATGACTGACAAATATTTTTAATATTTATATCTTTATTGTAATATTTGTAACAAAGTGGTTGTAGTTTTTTTAATTGATAGATTTTTTACATTGATTGTAATTTAGAAAAATGTTTAAATTAATAATTAAATAATTTTAATATATAATAATATATATACATATATTGAAAAAGTAAAAAATTGAGTCGTGGACTGAATCCACGACTGGAAGTCGTGGTTGGTATCCACGAATTGGCCTTTGTTTGCTATCCACGACCTGAAGTCATGGATGCTATCCACGACTCGATCTTATTCATTTATTTATTTTTGTTTCAAGTCGTGGATAGCAACCATGACTTGAAACAAATTTGTTATAATATTTTAAAAAAAATATTATTTCTGTAATTTTTTTTAGTTTTTTGATAATAAATAAATTATTAAACCCATTTTCAAATCTATTTTTCCAAATTCCCAAAATCAACCCAAAAACAATTCTAACATAACGTAACCTCTCAGCTAAGTTTTTATAACTTAAGGACTACATAATTTAATTTTAAAATTTAAAGAAACTACTGCAAATTCAAGATTTTTTTTAATCATATTAAGTACAAATGATTTATTATTAGGCTTAAATGTATTTTGCCCCTTGTACTATGGAGACGGTATTATAAACTCTCTTATATTTTAAAAATCTTCAAAAACCCCTATAATATTGAAATTTCAACCAAAAGGATGAAAATACCCTTATTCCTTAATAAGAATAAATAAATACATTTTAAAGATATATTTAAATACATGAAATACTTAACAATTGAACTTCAAAGAAAAAACAAAAGATCCTAACATTAGATTATATGAAGAATGAAAAATTAGTTGCTTGTAGTGAAGATATTTTTTTCCTTAAAAAGATATTTTAAGTAATCCTTCATGAAGGGTTTATATCAATTAAAATATTTTCTTTTGTTGATATTAAATTAGTATCAATAATATCTTTATTTGTCGGGAGTGGGGGTGGGGTATTTCAAGGTTTTAATAGTAGAGGGGTGTGTAGACAAGTAAAATTTTATGTCCAATTGAATTATGACAAGTGTAAAATAATATATTAATTATCAATTACATTTATTTTTTAGTTTATATTTTAAAATTTACTGAATTAATTCTAAATAAATAGTCAATTTAATTGATATTTTAATATATATTTTTATCATCAAATCCACGGCCGACAAGTGTCAACCAGTTAAATTGTGCCTTGCAGTAAAAGATTCAAGTCAATCAGATGGTGCCATGTGGAGCAACTGCATGTACGCTCTAATCAAATCAAGACAATAATTTAGTATTTATCTCTTTTGAAAAATACAAATATTAAAGAGATAATGTTAAATTAACAAACCATGTCTTGTCAAATACTTGATGTATTTATCTCTTTAAATTAAATTATAAAGATATAATACTAAAGGGGTTCAAGTAAATCATAATCCTACCTCTTTGACACCTATATAAAGGGGTCCCTAGAGTAATTCAAAACACACAAAAAACAGACAATGAAGAAAAAAGCAAGGGAAGGAGACCAAATAATTCTCTTTACGAAGTTTATGAAGTTCAAGAATATTCAAAGCGCTTAAGGCGAACATCGAGTTGTTAGTCGAAGGTGCACAAAAAGTTATAGCATTTAGTTCGGGATTACAGATGTTACACTCTCGAATTAATGTTATAAATATTTAAATATATTCTCAAGAAGATCCAACTGGCAAATCAACTTTCAAATCCTTAAATTCAAAGTCGAGACCATAGTGTTTAACTAGACATTACTGGCGTGAGCCCTTGAACTAATGTATAAAAATTTCAAATCAAGTCAAAAGGAGATCTACAAGGAGATTTTACTTTAAATTTGTCAAATACATTCTTGAAGAGAAAAATAAGAGGATTAGATAGAGATTGTACCCACTTTTACCTATCAAATATATATTTTTATTTGTGATAATTTTCTTGTGTTTTGATTTTCAAACACAACAAAATTAGCTCCCACAAATTTTGCACGCTCGGTGGGACAATCTTTACCTCTCATCTCTTCTCATTGAAAATCAATTTTGAAAGGCCAATGGAGATGAAGAATAATATTTTAACTCTCCAAATTTTAAATATCGTATGTCGAGGCTCGAAGCTTCTTCTCGACACAACAATCATGGGGGTCAAGTAGAGATGGTGTTATTGTATTACCCCTCAAGTTCCAACTTAAGTTGGGGGCAAATCAAGAAACTCAACTTGTAGAGAAATATTTGCTCGATAATTCATTGTCAATAAGTTTAGAGGCTGAAGTTGCAATAATTAAGATGGTGCAAACTACTTTACTAGAAAAAAAAGTTGCATCATAGACAATTACTGTAGGAAATTTATCGAAACATGTTCAAGCACGTGATGATCAGCTTAACTCCATGACAAGTTTCAAAGTCATCCCAGTGTTAAATGAATTTGAAGGACAAGATCTTTCAGTTGCATGCAATACAAGCAAAGAAATTCATGTTTCTGCTGATTGATTTGTGTCTATTTAGCATGTGAAGAATGCTATGAATGAAGCAATAGCAAGTAATCTTACGCAAAGCCTTACACAAAAAGGATCGATCAACTGAAATGCCAGAAAACTACTAGCTTTTAGAATTTCAACAATTTACTGGCCATGGGGTCCCTAGGCAACATATTACTCATTTTGCCGAAACATGCAACAATGTTGGGACAGATGGAGATCTTTAGTCAAGCAGTTTACTTTATTCTTGAAAGAAGTTGCTTTTGACTGATACATTAATCTTGAAACAAACTCCATTGATAGTTGGGATGGTTTACAAAATAAGTTTTTCAGTTGCTTTTACAGTGTTCAATGTACTGGTAGTATGATTGAACATGCTAACTAATATCAAGGAAAAGATGAGCCCATGCTTGAATGCATCAATAATTGAACAAATCTATCATTAAATTGTAAAAATACTTTGCCTGAAATATCAGAAGTCGAGTTATGTATTCAAGGCATGCATTGCGAACTATGCTACATTCTTCAAGCAATAAAACCAAATATTTCTGGAGAGCTATCCACTCGAGCACATGGAACTGAAATGAGCTTCAATTGCAAAGAAAATGAATATTTACTTCATGCCAATAACGATGATGGGTGATGATGCAACATCATGAAATTTAAAATTTCTCAATGTTCCTGAGTATGAGCATAAACTATCTAATATTTTTGAAAAATAATTCCTAGTGCTCCTAGATATGAGCATAAACTATCTAATATCTCCAAAAGTATTTTCAAGAACTCATTAATATGAGTATAAGCTATCTATAAATTAAAATTAAAGAACTCCTTGATACGAGTATAAATTATCTACATATTTACTTGAAAACTCCTTGATATGAGAATAAACTATCTATAAATTCAAATAAGTTAAAGTCAAGAACTCCTTGATACGAGTATAAACTATTTACAAATTTACTTGAAAACTCCTTGATGAGTATAAACTGTCTACAAATTCAAATAAGTTCAAGACAAAAACTCCTTGATATGAGTATAAATGATCTACAAATTTACTTGTAGAACTCCTCGATACGAGTATAAACTATCTATAAATTTACTTGAAAAACTCCTTGATATGAGTATAAACTATCTACAAATTTAATTTAATGAACTCCTTGATATGAGTATAAACTATCTACAAATTCAAATTAAAGAACTCTTTGATACGAGTATAAACCATCTACAAAATGAAGATTCCTTGATATGTGAATAAACTATCAATAAAATTCAAGAACTATGTTATGACTTGATCTTCCAACGAGGTACATAGGCAACTTGAGAGATATTTTCAAGTCTAGTCACATGTCAAAAAAAATCTCATGAAGAAGAATCAAAATCAAGAGATATGTTCACTCATTTACTTTGCTGCAGTAGATGTCCATGAACAAGTCTCGAGGGGGCATTTGTGGACAAGAAAATTTTTATGTCCAATTGAATGATGACAACTGTAAAATAATATATTAACTATAAATTATATTTCTTTTTCTATTTATATTTTAAATTTTACTAAGTTAATTTTAAATAAATAGTCAATTTAATTGATATTTTAATATATATTTTATCTTCAAATCAATGGCCGACAAATGTCTAGTTGAAGTATTTTAGCCAATTAAATTGTGGCCTGCAGACAAAGATTCAAGTCAATGAGACGACATTATGTAGAGCAACGACATGTACGCTCTAATAAGATCAAGACAAATAATTTGGTATTTATCTCTTTTGGAAAATGCAAATACTAAAGAGATAATGTTAAATTAACCAATCATGTCTTGCCAAATATTTGATGTATTTATCTCTTTAAATTAAATTATAAAGAGATAATACAAAAGGTGTTCAAGTAGATCATAACTCTAGCTCTTTGACACCTATATAAAGTGGTCCCCGAAGCTCATTCAAAACATAAAGAGATAAAGAACGAAGAAAAAAGCAAGAAAATGAGACCAAAAATTCTCTCTACAATTTTCTCAAGTTCAAGAATATTCAAAGCGATCAAAGCAGAGATCGAGCTGTACGTCGAAGGTGCACGACAAGTTATAGCGTTTAGCTTGGGATTACAGACACTAAGCCCTCGAATTTATGTTATAAATATTCAAATATATTTTCAAGAAGATCCAAGTGACAAATTCACTTTTAAATCCTCAAATTCAAGGTCAAGACTATAGCTTTTAATTAGATATTACTGGCGTGAGCCCTCGAATTAACTTTATAGAAATTCAAACCAAGTCAAAGGGAGATTTACAAGGAGACTTTACCTTTAAATTTGTACATTTTGAAGAGAAGAATTAGAGGATTAGATAGAGATTCTATATACTTTTACCTATTAAATATATATTTTTATTTGTAATAATATTTTTGTATTTTGATTTTCAGACACGACAAAATTAGCACCTACAAGGTGTTTTGTATACTATTCTTACAGCACAAGGGGGGATTCTTCTTCTTATTATTATTATTTATAACTAACTATCATCATGTTATTAGAATGTTAACTAATAATAAAATATTTAATGTTAAATTAGTTAACATTCCAACTATTTAAATATGATTGTTTATTGATGTACAATAAGTAAATCTGCATGACTGTTAATATAATTACTTTCTCGTTAATTATTCACAACAACTTAGTCCATATTTTTAATGGTATAGGAATAATATCCAATTGTGTAGTGAATAAAAATATAAAAATTCAAAAGTGTCAAATTGTAGGATAAATGCAATTTACGTCGTGTGTTTTTATAAAATATCCAAAGAATTCTCCTCGAAAGAAAAAGCTATCAATCCCCCCTCCCCTAAACCAACATTTTTAAGTAGTAGAAAATCGCCCCCTCCGTACGGTAGGTGCATCACATGCGTTTTTTTTCTTAATTCTTTTGACTTTTTAATTATAAAGTGATATTTCTGCCTTTATTTAAACACCGTTAGATCTCATCTCATAAATTTTAGATCTTGTCAACATTATTTAAATTTAAGAATATACCTAAAATTTGTATATTTATTTTATATAAAAATATACATATATATATTTAATGTGTATATTATATATATATATATATATATATATATATATATAGAAAGAGAGGGTGAGGCAGGGCATGAGATAGATGGGGAGAACGCAGAATGAGGCAGATGAAAGAGGGGAGGAGGCGGGCAGGGAAGAGGTGACAATCAAGGGTAAGAGGTTGGCTACAACATGTGATCGGACAAAGGGCTGGGGAGGAGACAGATGGAGGGGAGGAGAAAGGGTGATGAAGGAGGATGGAGGTGATGGTAGTTGTGAGGGGGCGGCAACAACGTCAATGGATGGTGGTAGCTGAAGGGACAAGTGGATCGGCCCGGGAATGCGTGAGCGGAAGCGAGAGACGAAATAATTAAAAATTATAAAAAATACGCATAATTAAAATAATTATTCTATGACCAACTAAGAGTGTGCCCTTGGTGTTCCCGGGCGTTCGATGTAGTACGTGGATTTAAAATAATTAAATAACAAATTCCAACATACAAGGCTATAGATTATAGAAACAAACGAGAAGCGGTATTTAAATGAGATCTTACCTCTTTCATTTTTTGTTTCTACCGGTGATCGTACATTTGCCCCTTTGTTCACCCTAGGCTCCAACATAGGAGCCCTCTAGAGATGATCCACACTACCATGGGAGATTGATTTGATCTCTTTGATAGAAGAAATCAAAGCCGGTTGGAAGAAGTGATCGAAGAGAACTACAGTATCAATTAGTGTATTCTCTTCATAAAAAATTCTCTACAACTCTATCTTTGATCCTAGATTCAAAGAGAGTTAGAGAGTTAGAGAATTAGAGGGAGAGAAAGAGAGAGGGCCCAAAGTTACTAGGAGGAAGAAGGGGTGTGTGTGTTATCTACACTTTTTACTATGTGTTGTTATCTTATGAATAATGAAAATTACACACATATATACTTTGTATAGGAAGGTGGAAATGTGTCTAGATACATTCCACCTACCTACAAGTCTACCTCCTTATTATATGGTATGATCCAATCATGGCATATAAGGAGGGTTCCAAATATGGTCAAATCTACACTTTTCAGAAGTGCAATTTTGACCAACCCTCCTTCCAATAATATAAGTCAACTCTATTGCTAGTGGGCCTTAATTTAGTGGATCAAATTTTATTTTAATCAAATTAAAATAAATCCAAGGCCTGAAAATTTAATAAAATCCAACTAAATTAAGCCCAATGTCATTGAATCCAATTAAAGACATAAGCCGAATTCTCTTTAATTTATAAATTAATCTACTTAATTAGGACAAGCCCAATTAAATTAATCTACTTAATTTAATCTTGGGCTATCCATCCAATGGATCATTGCACATGTAAATAATTCAATTATTTATATCTTTCGGAATTAATTCAAAATTAATTCCTAATTCTTCCACGGTGATTTGTGTGTGACTCTTTAGGTTCACCTTTCAGCTAGACTTGGGCTAGTGTCCAATATAATCGAGTAATTAAATCTAATTTAATTAATCATTCTTTATCAACCATTGATTAGGAAAACCCACTACCATGGGTGGTCTTCTAGCAACGGTTTATGGCACTAGAGACTAGAAGAATATCTGTGTGAACATTTAGGCTCCTGATTCCATACGGGTATGGTCCTTCCATCTACCGTCTCCTGACCTTAGTTTAGGGCATTAAATTTTGTGTCGGTTTCTATCCTAGACTAGGCATCTATGCTTAATACTTGAGATCGCATTACACTAAGTTGCTCGACATAGGAACCTCTTTTCCTATTTAATCAACCACTATGGCCACAGGTTCATAAGGCGTGAACGAGTCTCCAAGTACATAGAAGGTACCTCTATCATATATTGACAGGGAACGGATCATCTTCTTGGAAGTCACTGTGCTTGCTATACACTCCGACGATACAGGACAAGGCTTATGATGTATCATGCCTGTGACACAATCACCTCTAGCGCAGATCCAAGATATAGCCATCGCATGCACGTGACTGTCGTGATTCCTCAAGTTTGAGGACTACTCCTGTACTATCGGAGCTGGCAACTCAATTCATACCGACCAAGACTTTAAGGCTTCCATATCACGATTTCCACGAGTCAGTGGACCACCTTGTCAACTAACCCACTGAGATTGCATAGACGTTCAACGTCTATCGCCAATGAAACACGACACTTATCCAATGAATGCAATACCCAATTCAAGTCTCAATAAGACTCTCAATGCCCAGTCTCGAGGTCCTCGACTTGGAACATTTCAGACCATCCCTCAGAAGTTGGTTTCATAGCTGACATCCGATGCGCAGCCCGATTACATGGTTTATGTAAATGGTCTGTGGGCATCTGTTGGGACGTTAAAGCAACGCTTAACATAATAGTAAGCACAACAGACACATGTACCAAAAGATGAATACTTACCATACTCATCAGGGCAATATTACTTAAACAAAAATTGCTTGAATAGTTTCCAAACTGCCAATCCACTTGGTTTTGGTCACTTATTCCAACAGTAGCGTTGAGGGGCTATATGGAAAGGTGTCGACGGAGGGGGCTGGCAACCAGTGGTTGGGGAGACATTTATGGTATTTTTGTTTAGTATATCTAAAAATATTTAATTTAACTCATAGTTAATATGATAAATATTTGTATTTTAAATTTGTAAATTTGAACTAACTGAGATTTAGACCATCAAATTGTGTGTTGAATCTAAACCTTTAATTCAAATCTAATGAAATCTACGCATTGTTTTATTTCCTACAAAATTTCATCCATGGATGTATAATAGCAAAATCCGATGGTTCAAAAATTATGATGAAAAAAAAATTGTTAAAATTCAGGGCAAGTTGCATAAAGGGCGCATGTGCCACATCGCTATTTTGAAAATGTTTCGGGGGGTGAGGGGATTGTGAAACTGTAAATGACAATTCAAATATAAACTCTAAATATATAAATTTGAAAAATACATTGAAGAAGGATAAATTTGAATTAGATTATCAATAATGAGGATAAAGTAGTTTAAACTAAAGTTGAACTTATTTATAAAAAATGAAAACAACTAAACACATTCACCAGGATATTTCTAGCTTTTGGCCGAAAAGTGATTTGTTTTTCTTTTTTCTTTTTATCTCTTTTTGATATTTTAGAAATAGAAGCAGTGATCAAACATCTCAAAATAGTTTTCTTGAAATTAGAAGCTGACAAGTACTTTTGAAAAGTTACCCCAAAAGCAGAAGATATCCTAATCCCTAAGTATTGATAAAGATAGTCAGGAACTGTTTTAGTATAGCTTCTAGTTTTAAAGAAGTGTTAACTGTAGAAAAAGTTGAAAATTGGGATATAATAGATCGAAGTATAGTAAAATTTAATGAAAAATAGATTAAAGTTAAATTAGGAGGTTTTGGAAAAGCACTTTCAAAAGAATTTCATTGATTAAAGATTGTTTTCTTCATGTGTGTTAAAAGCATATTTTGCTATTTCAAACCACCTTAGGCGGTGAAGATATCATCACTTTCTCTTATGAACACTTACAGAATTTCTGCTACTACTGTGGAAGAATGGGACATTTATCAAAAGCATGTGCATCACAGTATGAAATGGATTTCATCGACTTTGGGAGTAACACTTTATTTGGACCTTGGATGTGGCAACAAATTGATCTTATTCTAGAAAAAAAATACAGGACACCCGAATAAACCAAACTCTTCTACCTCAAGAGACTATATTTCAATCTCTTAGGGAGAACATTTAGCCAGGAGCAATCTAAGTAGGCCTCGGGCTATCGTATTTTTTGGGTATTTTTCAGCTTCTCATTCTAATTAGACCCAATCGCAACCAACAAGTAGGAATACATCTTTCATGGCTACCCTAACACCACCTCCAGTTAGTGTGTCATAAGCTCAAATCACCAAACACCTACAAGCCATGACCCCTACCACCCATTACAGCAATACCACCCACTTTACTTCTCACAAAAAATCAGCTTCCAGATGCCACTTTTATCTGTTTTCCCATCACCCACTATATAGGCACAAAATCAGCCTACACCACATATACATATATCTAGCTCTAGTCCAACCACATGCACCAATTCTTCTCTCATTCCATATGGTGACCCCCTCTAATTTCTTCCTTAAATATCAGTACCTAACAGTATACCTCCATCCACTCTACCTGAATTTAACTCAAACATAATTCCTTTATCACCTCTCATAAATAGCAAGCATGCAGATTTTGCATCCCCCCCCCCCACCATCTCCAATGATTTTCAAATATCCCCCTTCCCTCTCAGACCATAAAACCCCAAAACTCGAACCTTTTCCCATACGGTGCACCCATATCGTTGTAAAAAATATGTAAACCTTCTAATATTTAGGTTTCTAATTGGAATATTATTAATGAATTATCTAATATCGGACGGCATCGGGATCCTATTAATGCTTTAGGACTAACGGGGGAGGCTGCAGAACAACTCCATCGATCATTTTATGAATCTTTTAGCTTAGAACTACCAAGCGATTGGCGCCCCTGGACAATTTAGAGTTTGGGTGAACTCATCCATGCCCAATTCCCCGAACTGGTTTTCTTATCAGAAACAAAGTGTGCTCAGCGGCATATTGAGATGTCAAAAAGAAAATCTGAATTGTTTGGAATTGTGATTGATTTAATAGGTAGAAGTGGACTTACACTTTAATGGCAAAATGATGTATTAGTAACAGTTTCAAAGCTTCTCTAAATCTTTCATTGAGGTTAGTGTCACGGTCTCACTTTCAGAATCGAACACCGCATGGTGATTCACTGTTATATATAGGGAGCATAGAAACTTGTTGTCGCACAAACACATGGAATTTATTGTCCTACCTTGGGTGTTTATCGTAGTTGTCATGGATATTTGTTAGAGAATTTAATAAGATTCTTTAGCAATCCAAGAAGGTTTGGTGTGTTTGAACCAGTTAGGTAGATAAGCAACTTCAGATGTGCACTTGAGAGAGCAAATTAGCATGATCTTGGCTACAAATAACCTTTTCTTATTTGGTGTAATCGAAAGTTATACCACCATAATTTGGGAGCATATGATAGAGCATATGGTAATACCTGATGGACTCCACTTTTTCCTGATACATGAGTAATGCATATTCTGAACATTCGCTCAAACCATAACCCACTCTTAATCAGTTTGACATCACATCAGGTTAGAAGTTTTTCCAAACATCAATCGGCCCGATTTGAAGTTGCTTTGATAACATCTAAAGGTTGCGAGAAGATTATTATGAATAGCTGGGTGTCATGACAACCTATGGGGGCTAAAATATGAATTTATGACTAAGTTAGAAGGTTGTCCAGATGCACTGGTAGCATGGGGAAAGATTTCGAGTGCCTAAGCAATTCAAAAAAGAATTCAAGTGTTGAACATAGAACTTCAATACTACAATAGGGAACTATCTTAGTGGATTCTTGAGTGGAAGAATAGTCACTAAGGAATGAGCTTAAAGATATACAAAGCAAGGAGGAATTATCTTAGAAGCATAAAGGTAAAAAAATTGACTAAAAGTAAGAGATCATAATACCTCTTACTTCCATTGTGCAGCCATTCAACGCCGTAGCACTAATCATAATCACAGGCTCAAGAATTCTTATGGTAATTGGGTTGACAATGTTGAGGATATTCAATAGCTCATTACTTGATATTTTTCAAATATGTTTGCTTATAGAAACCCTTCGGATTCGGACATTGAGAGGGGACTTCGAGCTTTGGGATGTAGGTTTGATGGAGAAAAGAACCAAGAATTGCTCAAATCGTATATTGAAGAAGAGGTGATGAAAACAACTTTTCAAATGGCCCCTTTTAAATCTCCATGACCCAATAGTATGTACCTTATTTTCTATAAACATATATTACTAGCATATATTATTTAAGATCGATGTCCTGAAATGCGTATTAAATAATCTCAATTCATCTTATCTCGATCCCGTTATTGAATAAAATGCATATTGTTCTCATACCTAAATGACGTAACCCTGAAATTGTCTCTCAGTTTTGTCTCATTTCTGTGCAATGTGATATACATGATAGCATAAAAAATCATTGTTAATAGACTTCGCCCTTTGATGGATCGCATTATCTCATCAAACTAATCTGCCTTTATAGTTTCTCCTTATTACTGATAGTGTGCTTATTGCCTAGGAAATCAATCATTTTCTCAAACATAAGAGCCAAGGAATGAGATTTATATGGCCTTAAATCTAGATATTAGCAAAGCATATGACAAGGTAGAATGAGTCTTTCTTAAAAGGGTGTTAGGTAGACTAGGCTTCAGTGTGAATTTTGTGAGACTTATTATGCAGTGTGTTACATTTGTTACATACTTATTTATGTTGAATGGTCAGTTTCTCTATTGCACAGAAGTGTTCAGTTCTCTACTTCATGAAGCTGAGGGAACAATATGCTCTAGGGAGTGGTTGTTTGTAGGCAAGCCCCAAGGATCTCTCATCTCATCTTGGTAGAAGATACTTTGATTTATTGTCAAGCTTCTATCACGATAGTCACATGTGCGCAAAATATCTTAGAGAATTATGCTCAAGCCTCTAGACAATGAGTGAATTTTCAGAAGAGTTTGCATCTTTGGTATGAATGTTGATTCAGATACTTGTGAGATTATTCCTACTAGTTTTTGAATTCGACATAGGAAAATCTAATACCTTGGTCCTTCTTCACTTATGGATAAGTCGAGGACGGAGGTTTTTGAATCTCTTTGAGATCGCATTTAGAATGAGATCGAATTATGGAATGAGTAGACACTTTCACATGTTGGTAAAGAAGTTCTTATCAAGGCTGTGGTACACGCTATCCCAACATATGCTATGAGAGTATTTCACATCCTTGACACTTTGATTAATGAAATTTAATTGATGATAGAAAACTTTTGGCGGCATAACAATGATTAACGAAAAATCATTGATTTCTTGGAAGAAACTCTGTCACACAAAACTCAAAGGAGACCTTGGCTTTCGTCATGTCAGAGCTTTCAAGCTCTTCTCTCCAAGTTATGGTAGCTATTCACCAATCCAAATTGCCTCTGGTCTTAAGTGCTCAAGGGGCCGAATTTATCACCTCCTGAGGCACAATTAGGACATCGTTCGCCACTCACATGGTGCTTAATTATTAGAACCCACAAAATTATTTAGGCATGTCGCCGGTGGAGAATTTGTATGGGACTTCATATGAAATTCTGAAACGATCAATGGATTCCCATAACTTTTGCTTTTACACATGTCATTCCAATGTTGTAGTGTTGATCAACCGTATTACCAAGCATTGGGACAGATTCATCATTAACCCAATATTCTTATCGGAGGACAAAGTGGCTATTCTTATTTTATCACTTACGCGAAGAAATCAACCTGATATCTTATGTTGGCACTTTACAAGATCTGATACCTTTGTGATAAAGCGTACAATATTTTAATGTGAAAAATATGATTAGCATTTACTTGAAAAAAGAGTACAAGAAAATTGTTACATTACATGGTAATATTAATATTAAATAATGATTTAATCTCACAGGAGAAAATGAATTTCTTACAATCAAACAAGTTTTTAACACACATCTGATAAAAAATATCACAACAAATTCTCACATCAAAACTATCATATCAACTATTATCATTACAAATTTATTAGGAAAAATGCAAGCAACTCCCTTGTGATATCACAGATGAACAAATACCCATATGAAAAAAATAACAATTTACCTTCCTGAATTTTTAAAAACACAACAATTTACTCCCCTATATTTTTCAAAATGAAATAATTTACCTCATTAGACAGGGTGGTAAAAGACTTCATTTTTAAAAAACACATGGGGGTAAATTGCTATTATTTTTCATAGGGTTGTAATTAATTTGCTCATTTATAATATCACAGGGAGATAAATTGCATTAAACCACAAAATTATTTCACAATCAATCACATACGTACTACAAAAAAATTCTCATCTCAACCAAATTCTTTTCATTTTATATTTTTATGAATTTGACATAAGATGAAACGAAAACAAAACAATCACAACCATAATTTTCAAATATTGTAGAAACATATTTTAGAGTATCAACTTGAAATCTAGAAGGCAAGAAATTGAACTTGTCAAGCCATGTTGATCATCCATATATATAAGACTTCAAATTCATGATTAACCATTTTGATTTATCTTTTCATTGTAACAATAAGATTCATGTGTACACTAGAGGAATTATGGTTTTTCGTTATGATTAATTGATGCCCCCTAAAGTTATTAGGTCAAACTCACAAGTTAGGCATAATAGCCCAGCCGACTAAAAACCTAACTGGCTCATCAGCAGGATTGATAAAAGCCCATCAGCAGGACGGATAAAAGCTCACAAACTCACCTGCTACTTTATTGAACTGACAGGCCCAAAAATAGACCCATATCAGTTGAATATATCATCATACAGCTGGTAGAGCACATCATATAGGTTTCCAAGACATTTTTACATGTCACCCTAAAATAACTCCAGGTGTTTCCAGGTAAATAGGTGATAAACAAGCTGGAAAATCTAAATAACTAATTTATGAAATGGGAAGATTTGATAGGGTTTAGTTTAACTCACGTATCTCAGCCAATACTTATCCAAATTACCAACGAATTATTGTGGATGATAGCTGACTCAAAAGCTTTTCAAGGGCGTACGAAACTCAGAAATTGACCCCGTATCCAACTTTATCTAAGCCTATAAATAGAGTTATTGCGCAAATTTCTTATAAAACATCAAACTCATTTTCAAACTCTCCCTTCTCTAGCACCATTCTCTCTTGGTTGTTAGGATATTTCAAGCTTATATTTTGCACTCCACATGAATCTTTATCACCCTCACATCATATTTCACCTTTATCTCACTTTAATTCAAGTTTTTTCTTTTCTTTTCTTTAATTCGTTACTAACTTAAGCATCGAAGTGCTAACCTCTGTTTTGCAGGGCTAGTCCTTTGATAATTTTAGGATTTTTTTGAAGATCCTTCGAAGTGTTAGCCTCTGTTTTGCAGGGCTAGTCCTTTGATAATTTTAAGATTTTTTTGAAGATCCTTCGACCCTTGTGGTGTGGTCAAATTTCTGGTACACATCATTAATTATTATGGTTATAAGTAAAAAGTTATGATGAATATATTAATCACGGCTATGCAGCAATTATTAGTCGTTATTTCTACAAGCGAGGCCAAAATATTAGTTACAACTAAAAAATATGAAAAATATTTTGGTCATGAGTAAAACCATGAACAATGTTGATTAATTAACCATGGTCAAAATTTATATTTTCTCATCGATTTTGTTTGACCGTGACAAATAATATTGATTTGTCATTGTTTTGAAACCATACGAATTTATAGGAGTAAAATGCAATTTACCACCCATGTGATATGCTAAATGAGCAAAAAATTTCCTGTGAAGCAAATTTGCCCCTATCTAAAGTGTTATTTGGGGGTACTTTGCTTCAATTCTCATAATATTGAAATACTTTGTTAATTCTTTTTTAACGAGAGTGTTTTTACTCAGTTCTATATCATAGGAAGTAAATTACACTTAAACCTAATTTATAGTATTGGGAATAGTTAATTTTTCTCCGGTGTGTACTTTGCAGGTAAGCTATGCATATATATGTTAATGGCTCAAAGAAATCAACCTGATATCTTATGTTGGCAGTTTACAAGATCCGATACCTTTTTAAGATGACGTGTTTACCACCTTGCACTCAATTCTAGATGTCAATCATCTTTCAGTTCAAGGGGACCTCTTCGACACAACTACATAACAATTGGAAGTTTATTTGGTGCGCCAATGTACCTGCAAAAATCTGAACCTTTGCTTGGAAAGCTTGCTTTAATGCGCTGCCAACATCTTAAAAGCTCTAGAGGCAAATCAAGTTGGACATTCTTTACTCGAAAAGTATGGTGCTTATTTAATCTAACTGGGCATACTATTTCAGATTGGAAAAATGACGGCGAACAATGGTTCCTAGATATTCATAGACACGTAAGCACGGATGATTTTGCTTGATTTCTTGTGCTTTATTGGTTCTTATGGTGGGATACGGATTTGAAACTTATGGAAGGTGTCTCTTTTTGTCTTGATCAGGTTCTCTGCTCAATGTTGAGCTATCTTACAACCTTTTCGAGTGCAAATGTTAGGAAACCATCCACTCCTAATTTGAAAGAGCCATAGAATTGGACAATTCCTCTGCGCGATTTTATCAAAATTATTTTGATACAGTTGTGTACCAGGACCGAGGCAAAATAGGAATCAGAGTTGTGGCTTGGCAGCTTGATGGCACAATATTAGTGTGGCTCTCTTATCTACTCAGGAAATATGCATGACTAGAGGCTGCTGAAGCTTTTGTAGCCAGAGAAGGTATGGAATTGGTGCTCAAAAAGATTGGCCGAGGATCATTTTAGGAGAAAATTGCTCCACCGTCATCCACAAACTCCAATCCCATGAAGATGATTCACTCATTGTTGGACCATTATTTGTGATACATATAGTTGTTTCATTCACATCAATTTTCGTATATTCCTATGATAACTAATAAGCTAGTTCATATTCTCGCTCATTTCTCTGCTGATAGATTAGAAGGTTCAAAATTTTGAGACTTTGATGTTTCTCAATTTCATCTTAATGGCGTACTATAGCCTAATAAAATCTTTATTTTTCTCTAAAGAAATTGCCAATATAATTATTATTTCTAAACAATAATAAAATTTATTTTTATTAGTATATTTTGTATTTAATTATTTAAAAGTAACCATCATTTATATTATTAGGATATCAAATAAAAGTTAAAAACTTAAATATTAATTAAACGATGGCCAACTAATTAATATTATTATTCATCAAAGTACAATAAGTAAACTTACACGACTGCTACAAAATACTTTATACATATGTATGTATTATTTGGGGGGGGGGGGTGTAAATTTCATAAATTAGAAGTAAGAATAATATCAAATACCGTAGCAAATTGGATATAGAAATTCAAACATGCAAAACCTGTAAAATTATAAAATTTTATTAGTGTAAAAAAATCGTAAAAATTATTGAAAAACTCAATATCAACTTTAAATTGTTAATAAGCAGAATAAACTAAAGAATGTACATTTAGATTAAAATAATTAATAGGATTAAAAGAAGACATCCCCCAACATTTAAGTCATTTTCACTTTGCTCCCTAACTAATTCTTTTTAACAAGTTACTTCACGGTCTTTGATTTTTGTAGCACTTAGCTCCCCCCCCCCCCCCCCCCCTTCAGGCAAATCTAATTGAAGATTTTATTATGTGGAATGCACGTACCTTTGGCTATTTTTAAAGAAATTTAAGTAATTTCACATCATTCCTTTCCAAATTAATTGCTAATACAAAAGACACAAACTTCTTTCCCTAATTATTTTAGAGACAAAGGCTGTGAAGGAAGATTGAAGAGAAATGGAAGAGAATTATTATTGTGGACGTCAATCGGTGAAGAAAACGTCATGAACGGGCTTGAATCTAGGCTAAAGATATGAGACTTGTGATAAATTTCGGGTAAGTGCAATTTCATTGAAAAAAAACCTGATTGAAGAAAGAAACATATTGTGTAGAAAATGGGAGGTTGTAGCTCATTTTCTTGTCTTGATCCTCCAATGTGTGAGCGGTCGCAATAAATCATCCCGAGCCTACTTAGAAGGATCAACTGACTTGAAGATGAAGAGAAAAAAAAGAAAAAAGAATAAGAAATGAATATGGGGAGCATTGTGTTGTAGCTTGCTTTTAATTCAGTTGATGATATAAAAAGTTGGACCTAATATTGTTTTTGAGGTTGTGTTGGCAATTTTAAGATTTTGAGCTTATTATGTCTGAGCCAACTCGGTTGTAAAGAATATTTTAATATGTATGAAGCCTATTGAAATTCATTGCTTTTGTGTGGCCATAATTTATTGTTTTTTATTACATTTATACTAAACTGAACAAGTAGAGAAAAAGAAGCAACCAAGAACTGGAGAAGAAAAAGCCCTACACAATGTGTAATAAAAATGGATTGTAGATGTGTACAAAAAAATCAAAACAGAAAATGGCTTGGAGAAAAACTAGAATTAGATTCAAGACATCAACTAAATGAATATTATACATATGCAGAAATCAGCCACCAAAACAACAAAAACATTCAAACCAAGCCTGTGCGCCACTATACATATTTTGAAAATAATAAAAAACAAGTCCATTCAAGGTTGGCAACATGACAAGAAACAATCAAAACAAGCAATTTTCTTCCACTACTGTTAGATGCAACCTACAGGTAGTTCATAGTAAATATCTTGATCGGAACTCTTTTTAGTGATGGATGGGCTTGCTGCAACACTAGATGGGCCTATGACAACATTTGGTGGACCTATTGCAGCATTGGATGGGCCTACTGCAACACTTGGTGATTTGGAACATCTGCAAAATTTGGCGGACATGTTGCATGTGTGGATGGGCCTACTGTTTCACCAGTTTTCTTCATCTTATTTTGGTGGACATGTTACAATTGTCATAATCTATCCCTACAACACATAGAAGTATCCCACCACAAGTAGTTTTCAAATAGCAACCATCAAGGGAAATTAAAGGCCTGCAACCATCCAAAAATTCAGGTTTTAACAATAACAATAAAATCTTTTGAATAGAAAGTTTCCATTACTTCTTTTGTTTTAATTTTGACTATAGTACTAGGATTAGATCTTGTAATCTCTGCAGCATACCTCCCCAACAAACCATACTGTTGATCTTCACTACCTACAAACCTTTCCCTTGGTTCTATATATCTAAAAAGTTATTGGATAATAACTAGAACTCTTTCTACGTGTTAGAATAGGTGACTAGAAAGCCAATTAGATTGGTTATTTTATAATCTATTTAAGTAATCTTTTCATGCTTCCATTGAATTCCTGCCAAGTCTCGGGCCATATCGATTCTTTTACTGCATTACTGACATCATGCTACCAATGTCATCACCATGTAATCTAAACCTTCCTCAATTTTAGTCAACCTCATACTAGATTCATCTTCACTAAGACCTATCTTTAACCCATGCCTATGATTTATGAATACCCAACCATCCTATCCTCAGCAATAAAATTTACCAGTTCCAAGGTATGGAAATCAGTTGACATCATGATGATTGATTTATAGTCATTAATGTCATTCCTACTAATATGTTCTATAATATCTATTTGCAGTAGTTTTCCGTTTCAATGAGTCCAATCAAAGACATCTTATCAACATGATAATAATCAAAATGATAAGTTTTGCCTCTACATAAACTATATTACCAAACTTACAATTTGACCAGAATGATGCATTCTGATAGTGAAATACTCTCTATTAGGCCATGCAACAGAATATAAGCACAACTCAGCAAGTGATCCCAACACCTCCAATAATTAATCAATTACAGACAAAAAGAGTACAAAAAAGGAATATCTTTTTACATGCATGCAACAACAACAACAATACAAAAGCATTAAAATATCACATAAAAGTTATTCCCAACTTCATCTTTTACAAAAGCTATACAAACCACATTACATGCTTATCTAGAAAAAAGAACAAAAAAAGAAAGTGCAGAAATCACTTACAATTGTCAGATGACACTCTTCCATTGGTATTTCATCCTCTCATTTGCGTAATCTGCAAGCCATAGTAGCAAGTGAGAACAGAGCTAGCATGAACGATGATGAAGAATCAAATTAGGGATAAAATTAGGTTCCAACCCCCAATTTTTGACCGACCTCGTGCACCTCACGTGGATCTTAGACGGGAAAGAACAAAAGATTATGATTTTACCCTGCCTATAACTCACCCAAAGGCGTGTGCATCTCACACAATGGAGTATTCCAATTAAATTCACCTAAAACTAAAGAAAAGCTTAGTGCGTCCCACACAATGGAGTATTCCAATTAGTTAGGAGGTGACTTGTAGAAAAACAAGACGGTTGGGGGACGGAGGTGCAGAACGACCCAATCGATAGAGTGTGTCTGCTTTTAACCATAATTAATAGTGGGGATTGAATAGTTCAAAATGAAGTCAAACTTTTTGTCAGAGTGTTTGTAGCTTTTGGCACAAAAGTATATATATAATAATATATATATATATATATATATAATATATATATATATATATATTTGGGATTCCCTAAAGTTTGGGAAGTAGAAGTGAGGCTAACAGTGACGGAAATTTATCCCTCAAGGTACAACGACTTATAATCTCAAAATAGTAGCATTACAAATTTTGAGAACAACAAATCAAATATATATTCAGAACTCTCAAACTAATACTATACTTGAAAAATGCTTTTATTGCTCAAGAATGCTCTGGAATGAATTATGTAAATGAAGTGAATAGAGCATACTATTTATAGAAGTTGGAAATGTGTCATTGAATGGATATGTCTAATTAGAAAATGTGCTTTCAGAATGTTATGACTTTTTATTTGAGTGGATCCACCATTTAATCCAAATGACATATAACTTCACCAAAACAAACACATTATTTAAATAAAATAACACACCTATTTGGTTGATTAGACATAGTTGGATGAGAGCCATCAACCATCATCCAGGTGCCACAAGTTTGCCATGTGTCGCGCATCATAACCAACCACTTATTATGCTTTAATTTATCATTTATCAATTTTCAATAATTTCACATGTATGAAAATTAATGCATATGAACATGCAGACATTTAACAGAGCTTCAAACGAGAAGTCATCGAATCGGGAAAGGTACTTGTGGCGTTTGAATTTTCCTTACAAAAATACTATTGGATTTATTGGTTAATCAGTTAACATATTGTCTTGAATTGTTCAACTATTGGTGTAAAACCAAGACAATAGTACCCCCCGTAATATGTTCTCTAATATCTTTGATTCTCATAATTAAGTCTTTTTTTACCCTAGACATCATGTTGGATTCATAAGTGTTTTACATTTGTGGTTGTCTTCATATTTATATAGGTGATCTCTTATATTTAACTTAATATACAAATAATTAAAATCCCATAGCTTAACCTCTACCCTTGTGCTAATAGCACTAAACATTATAGGAATATGAAGGAGTAAACTCTAAGCGATTTTCACAATCTTTATAATTTAGTTTCTCATTGAACCAAGATCTTGGTGTCAACAAAGTTGGGTTACTACTATAAAGAATTAATTATATATTAATCACATTCTCCTCGACGAACAATATATTTCATCTATAAAAAAATTCTTTGTTAATAGACAGGTTAAATTATCCTTTGACTTTATATGGTCAATGGATATGATTACATTAGAGATCAACTATCTTATAGTATTATACCTTCGACGTATATATCTACTTTTACCATATCCATCTTACTATCACTGTAGCACCCTCTATAGCATTATACTTAATTACCACTAATTATTATACCTTTTCCTTAATTTCAACCATTTTTATAATTTGTTTTATTTAACCAATAAAATAAACTCTATTTTTATCAATATAATATATAAATACCATAAGATATAATAGACATAGTCAAAAGTTTATATTTACTTTCCATAGGTGTACTTTTTATACATAACCTAAAAAGGAGATACCGAACATCCAACTGTACAAAATTTTAAATGCAAAACAACAAAAGACTAGGATATTTAATATTCAGATAGCCAAAACTCCCAACTTCAGATGTCACGATTGACCCACCTAATAAGAATAACAGCACGACTCAAAATTCAATGTGGCTAATTAGTGTGACCTATCTCCTAAAAAAGTACGTAGCATGGAATGAGCTGCTTACTCAATGAGTATATGAACCAATCTATATATACATATTGAACTAGTCAAGTATAATGCAATTATATGAAACAACCAACATTTGTCATTTATATAATGACAATAGATGTAAGAAATAACATATGCCCACAATCATATATCAGCTCATGACATAATATTTGACGTTATAGTTTATTTTCTTGGGGCATTGCTTAACCAAATTGGAGTGCATGACTTAATGGTCTTGCAAGCTATCATCACCTTAATAAGAATATCTCATCTCATCTCTCTCTCTCTCTTTTCCCGATATCATGCAATACACAGCTCGTATCATACCCTATCACCAATGATACCACACAACACATAGCTTGTATGATATCTCATCGTCAATCATATCACACAGTACACAACTCATATGTTATGCCACATCATATCATTGATCAATGACAGCACAAAGTTCATCATTAATCATATCATCATAAGCAATTTGTATGCCCCAATTAGGCAATCCATCTTTTTATTTCAATCCACAAAGCAATATCATTGACTTTAACATTCAATTCCATTTAATAATTATTTTCTCATCAATAACTTTCTCATTTGATTAGATTCAACAATCATTTATACAATCACATAATCATTCATCTGACATCATAACAATTTCACATATATCAAGGTAATCCAACAAATAGTCCACGATCAAATATATAAACAACTAATATTAGTGATGGCAATGGGGGGGTCTGGTACGGGTCTGCCCAGATTCAAGACCCACCCCATTTAATTTTTGCTAGACCCATAACCCGCCCCGCCCCGCTTGAACCCGTACCAGACCCGCCCCATTTAATTTTTGCCAGCCCAATAACTCGCCCCCCGCCCCGCCTGGACCCGTACCAGACCCGCCTCATTTAATTTTTGCCAGCCCCATAACCCGCCCCCGCTCCGCCCCACCTCGCTATGCTAAAAAATTCCGTGTCGTCCCGACCTAATTAATTTATACAAAGAATACATTAAAATAATATTCTTTTAATAAATAATATCAGTTTTGATTTAAATATTTTAATATAATTTTCAATCTAAAATGAATTGGATAAGACAAAAAATACGTTCATCTAAATTATTAAATTTCTTATCAACTAATTTTTTATTTTTGGTATTTTTATATATAGTTGGGTATATGCAAAAATTATTTAGGATTCATATATATATATATATATAATATATATAATAAGATAATTTTTTATTTATAATATATTATATATATTAATAATATACAATAAAAAAAGAGGCGGGGTTGGACCGGGGCTGGGTCCAATGGCGCGGGTTCGAGACAAGACCCGTACCCCGCCCCGAACCCAGCCGGGCAGGTTTTAACTGCCCCAGACCCGCCCTGAACCCGAACCCGAACCCGAAACCCGAACCCGAACCCGAACCCGAACCCCGAAAAATTGCATCCCAGACCCGCCCATCCGGGGCGGGTTTTTTCGGGTTCGGGTTGAATTTGCCAACCCTAACCAATATAAGATAGGGATAATTACATTTACACCCCCTCAACTATTGTCATTTTACACAAACCACCCCTGCCTTTTCAAAAATTACAGAAACACCCCTAACAGCCTTTAAAATCCCAAAATGCCCCTGTTGACTTGGTCAAACTTTAATTTAATTTTTCAATAACAAAAATGCCCTTAGGGGTGTTTTGTAATTATCAAAAGGTAGAGGGGTGTCAAAGTAATATTTAAAAAATTGAATAATATGACACCATATATTTTTTTATTATTATTTATACTAATTTTTAATTAAAATATAAATTATTTTATTAATTTTTTTATATATAAATTTACACCTCTTAATAATTAAAATATTAAATTATTTAATTAATATATTAATAAAAATTAGTTACTAGCTTATGAATTCAAATAAAAAAATATAAAACTTGTATAAATTAATTTGAATTCTTAAAATTAAAAATTATTTATTCTCTATTTTTATTTATAATTAAATTTTTATTAAAATTAATAAATTATAGTAGAATTAGTAAAATAACAATTTATTTATTAAAAATATTTTAAATTATTTTAAATGTAAATATATACATATGAATATGTTCAATTATATACATATTATATATTTATATTATATAAATGTATATACATGTATGTATAATTTATTAATTTTAATAAAATTTAGCTATAAATAAAAAAAAAAAAAATATTTTAATATTAAAAATTTAAAATAATTTATACAAATATGATAATTTTTAATTTGAATTTAAAGCTAGTAACTAGTTTTTTATTAATATATTAATTAAATAATTTAATATTTTAATTATTAAGAGGTATAAATTTATATATAGATTCAATAAAAAATAATAAAATAATTAAAAAATAAATTAAATTTAATATAAGTAATAAAAAATATATGGGGTCATATTATTCATCCCCATAAATATTACTTTGACACACCCCTCTACCTTTTGATAATTACAAAACTCCCTAAGGGCATTTTTGTCATTGAAAAATTAAATTAAAGTTTGACAAAGTCAACAGGGGCATTTTGGGGTTTTAAAGGCTGTTAGGGGTGGTTTCTGTAATTTTTGAAAAGGCAGGGTGGTTTGTGTAAAATGACAATAGTTGAGGGGTGTAAATGTAATTATCCTATAAGATATCTACATATAAATATATGTATATATATATATATATATATATATATATATAATAAATCCAATTAGCTATACTTACCTCAAACCTTAAAACGATTAGGTTAACACAAAGAGATGCTCAACCTTTTACGTTAGAGTCACATCCTATAATAAAGTATTATACGTATAAACAATATATCATAATATCATAAATTCTGAATAAGATAGTAAATAATATTTGTATATTTCCGCCAATTTTTTTAACATTTAATTTATATCGAAATTCAAACATTCGTTCTATTTTCTTTTAAATAACTAAACTTTGTAAACTTTTCAAGTATATATTTAATTTATCAACCGACCCATAGAAATTCATTTAATCAAACCCCTCATATCTTTATAACTATCGTTCTTAACAACATGCCTAAATGCATAATTTTTTAATATTTCTTAAACATAATTTTTGAATATTTCTATGAATTTTCTATCAATACCTCGCTACTATAAAATTTAATTAAACACCAATACATAGGCCCGATGAAATTAAGTAAATAATAATGATTAAATCTAAAAATTTAGATAATTATAATTAACCAACTATAACATTCTTAGTCAAATGTGATATTTAATTAATCACTAACTTAAGTAGTCAAACTCATAAAATTTTTCGGTTAAACATTACATCAGCCAATATAAATTATATTTAATAAATGAACTAATCAAATAATATAATTAGATAAAGTAATAAAGTTTTAAAATCAAAATAGTACCTCCCAGTTTCGTCCGATGATTTGTATTAGTATGTGTATTAATGTGTTTGTGTGTGAGAGTTTATATATTTTGTATGTTATATGCAAAGAAAGTGAGGCGATGGTTATTAATGGATTGGCAGTATATGCTACCTTTCGCTTTTTTGTATATATTTTTTTTATTTAAACTTTTTCATAATTCTCATTGCGTCTTACCTAATTTTTTTTATTAAAATAATTTGCTCCAAAATGTTATAATAAGTTTCAATTTATTCCATTCAAGTTTTATTATACTCCAATTTCAACCTACAACTTATTTATAATTAAATTTAATTTTTTAATACCAATTAGTCTTTTAACTATATATAAAATCCTATGGACGTGACAATCACAATGTCAGATTGCTGGTGTGAGTATTAATTTTTTTGTGTCTGAAAATTAAAACAAAAGAAAATTATCACAAATAGAAATATGTATTTGATAGGTAAAATGGGTACAATCTCTATCTAATCCTCTGATTCTTCTCATCAAGAATATATTTGACAAATTTAAAGGTAAATCTCTTCTAGATCTCTTTTTAACTTGGTCTGAATTTCTATAACGTTATTCGAAGGTTTATGCCAATAATCTCGAATTAAATGCTATAGTCTTGACTTGAGATTTGAGGATTTGAAAGTGGATCTATCACTTGAATCTTCTTAAGGATATATCTGGATATTTTTAATGTAGTCTTGAACTTGAAGAACTTCGTAGAGAGAATTATTCGGCCTTTTTGTTTTGCTCCACTCTTCGTTCTCTATCTCCGTGTATTTTGAATGAATTTCAAGAACCCCTTTATATAGGTATCAAAGAGGTAGGGATGTGATGCACGTGAATACCTTTTGTGTTATCTATTTATAATTTAATTACAGAGATAATTACATCATATATTTTGAATGATATGGTTGGTTGCAACACTTCATTTTGAATATAGGTTGGTTATAGAGACAAATACACAATACATATTTAATACATAATATAGAGACAAATATTTGGAATGATATGGTTGGTTACAGAGACAAATACATCATATATAATTTATCTATTTATATATAATTGAATATTTTGAATACCTATTTATATAGGTATCAAAGAGATAATTACATCATATATTTAGAATGATATGGTTGAACAACTTGACATTATCTCTCTAATATTTGTACTTTTCAAAGAGATAAATATTTGTCTTCACTTGATGGAGTGTATATGCAGTTGCTCCACGTAGTGCCGTTTGATTGGCTAGAATTTTTTTACTGCGAAGCATGATTTGGTTGGTTGCAATACTTTATTTTGACACTTGCTAGTTAGTTTGATGATGAAAAATATATTAAAATATCAATTAAATTGACTATTTACATTTAAAATTAATTTAGTAAATTTCAAAATATAATAGAAAAAAAGAGATAGTATTGATAATTAATAAATATTTACCCTTGTCATCGTTCAATTAAATATGAAATTCTACTTGTCTACAACTGGCACTGCTTTTGTCCAACAAGGAACGTCCTCAAGAAATTACAAAGGCATTAAACATCTTCTCCAACTTTATTTAAAGCTATAGCTCGAATTCTATTGTAGGACGTGCTATACAAATATTTTTTTAGGACTTCCAAGATACTGCATCACAACCAATAGTGAATACATAACCACTTATCAACTTAGTGTCTTTAATATTAGATATCAGATTGGCATCACTGTAGTCTTTTAAAACAACTGGATATCTCATATAATTTAATCTATAGTTTGAAGTATATTTTAGGTATCTAAAGACCCTAATCAACCATTCCAATGATCTTTCGATAGAATTACCTGTAAATCCACTCAGTCAACATATTAGGATGAGTGCAATTTGTGATATATATTAAACTATCAATTATTCTTGAGTATTCAATTTGACATTCGGGTTCACCTTTTTTCTTTGCTAAGTGTCGATTTAGATCTACATGAGTTTTAGTAGGTGGACTGTCATAAGTATTGAATTTCTAAGTTTAGTCTTGATGTAATGAGATTGTGACAAGAGAAGTCCATCAAACATCTTAGAGATCTTAATCCTAATATTACGAGCTAAACCTAGGTCTTTCATATCAAAATACTTTGTTAATATTTTCTTGGTAGTCAAAATAATTTCATGATTGCTTCCCATTATCAACATGTCATCATAATAGACAAACTATGGTAAAGGAGTTGCTAATGCTTTTAACATATTCATATTTATTACACCCATTGATCTTGAAGCCATTCAACAATATTGTACTGTCAAACGTTTTATGCCAATGTTTAGGAGCTTGTTAAGCCTATACAATGATTTGACAAGTCTGTTGACCTTTTTTTCTTGGTCATAAATGACCAGTCCTTTAGGTTATTCCATATAGATCTCTTCATCTAACTCGCCATTTAGAAATATTATCTTAACATCCATCTTACAGCAATAGCTAGAAGCACTCCAATTGATGTTATTTGAATAAAAGAGGAATATGTGTGAAAGAAGTCAAAGCCTTCTTATTTGAACCCTTTAGCTACCAACCATAATTTGTATTTATCTATAGATTCATCAACCTTGTATTTTCTTGTTAGGATCCTTCTACAACCTAACAGTTTGTTATCAGGAGGGAGATCCACCAAATCCCAAGTATGGTTTTGCATAATAGAATCATTGGACTATTGATAACTTCTTTCCTGAATGGAGCTTCTAGATTGGGCAATGCTTCATTGATTGTCCTTGGTTCATTTTCTAACATATAAATTAAAAAGTTAAGAGGAAAAGTTTTAGCTATTTTAGCCCTCTTGTTATAATTGGGTTTTTCATCTTTTTTATTATCACCATATGCCACTTCATAAGTTTTTTTCTAAAATTTTTTTGTTCTTTTCTCTCTTTGCAAGGAAAGATATTTTCAAATAAAATGATATTCCTTGACTCAATGATCATATTTATTTTTATCAAGGATTCCTGATTTTTGCAGTAAGAAACAATATGTTTTACTGTTATTTGCATATCCAATGAATATGCAATCAATGGTCTTAGACCTTATTTTTATTTGTTTAGGCTTTCGCACTTCAACTTGAGTTGAACACCACCACACTTTAAAATAATTGTAGGAAGGTTTATGACCTTTTCGAAGTTCATAAGGAGTTTCAATTTTATCTTTGTATGATACTTTATTAAGAATGTGGTTTGCTGTAAGAATTGCTTCCCTCCATAATTTTTGGTGTAAGTTAGAATTTATCAACATAGCATTCATTATCTCCATAAGAATATGATTCTTTGTTTTAGCAATGTCATGTGATTGAGGTGAAGTAGTAATTTAATGGATAATCTCATTCTAAACAAAATTCCTCAATGCAGCTCCCACATCTATCACTACGTAAAGTTTTATAGTTTTTCTAAGTTGATTTTCAACCTTATTCTTATAAAAGTTTAAAAGCTTCCAATGCCTCATCTTTACTTCTCAATAAGTAAACATAACATTATCTTGTACAATTATCAATAAAAGTAATAACATACTTTTTCCTACCTCTAGTTTGCCAAATTTTGAACCCGGTGTGTCACCATGAATTAATTCTAGAGGTGATGTCTTTATTTTAGCATAATGAAATGGTACCTTAGACATTTTAGTTTCAACACAAATTTCATATTTATATTTTTGCATTAATTACAAACGTAGGTAATAAATTTAAATTTACTAGTTTCTGTAGAGTTTTAAAATTAACATGTCATAATCTAACATGCCATAAATTACAAGTCAAGTAAATCGAAGCAGGAATTTTATTGCTTTCAAAATTATGCATTACGGGCATTATATTTATCTTGATCAACACTTTCTCTACATATTCTTTCCCTATAAAATGGTTAGTCTTTGTAAGAATGAATTTTTCAGACTCAAATACTAGTCCAAACCCACTTTTAACTAACAATGATCAAACACTAAATTCTTTCAAATGTTTGGAATGTGTAGCACATCGATCAAAGTGAGTTCTTTTCCTGATGTTATCTTTAGTAATACCTTGATGAGCCAACCATGTCAGAAGTTGTTGAATTTTCTATCAACAACTTCCTCCCATTGATTGGTGTGTAAGTTGAGAACATCTATTTGTCATAACAAATATTTCGGGTAATGCAGTGTTAATCGACCACTCTCTTTGGTTGCCTACCAAATTGATTTCAAATATCACAACAGAGATGTTGAGTTCTTCCAAATATATAAGTACAGACTTGACCTCTAAAATATGTGCTTGATTTTTGTTAGGGAGTCGACAATCATTGGTTATGTGATTAGATTTGCCAAGGTTGTAGCAATTCTCTTTGGGTTTTTTAGCCTTTTTCCTTTTTCGGCTTATAGGCAGTGCATTTTTTTTTTTTTGTTACTAGCATTTCTATTGGACCCCATTAAATTTTCCTTGGCCTCCAATTCTAGTGTTTCGAATTTCAACTCAAACAATCGATTTTCCTCTTCAGTGCATCGTCTGACAATCAAATCCTCAAGTCCCATTTCTTTTTGCTTGCGTTTAGGTACTTTTTTTAAATTCTTTCATAGAGGTGGTGCTTTTCAATCATAACAACTACCTGGAAGGATTCACTGAGCTTCATCCCTTCTGCATGATTTAAAAACTCAGTGAATCATCTAGAACTATTGGACTTGGTTGCAAAGCTTAATGAATCATCTAGAACTTTTGGACTTGGCTCATTATTAATTTGGAATAACCATTCTGAATTCCAAAAACTACCCGACTATGAATTTCTTTAAGGCACTATTCTCTATTTTTTGTTTATTTTCCAAGAGCCATTATAGTCTTGGCTGAGTTATATAAATGTACAATATATCACTCAAGTTGGTGAGGATATAGTTTATGTATAGAAAATTCCTATGTCCGGAAGCATCAAACAATCCTCTTTGGGCATCATTATCCCCCTTAGAAACAATGGGACTTTCCTCACTGAAGAACCTCGTTAGGTTCAATGTAGTGAGGAAGAATAGCATATATTTGATGTAATCTCTTAAAGTCGTCATCGAAGAATTTCTCCAGCCTCTCCCATTGGGCAACAATAGTCTTTGTTACATGTGATTAGAAACCATAGTAATTGATTAGTAACAACAGATTCAATCGCCATAGTATACAATGATAATAATTGTATTAAACTTCTTGTGAAAAAAGAAGAAATATGAGGTAGTTGTTTATTAGGAAGTCTAGCAAGAGTTAGACTTTTTATTTTTCAGATGATTATTACCTCGCTCTAGTGTTAGCAGTGATGGCTATTTGTCTCCTAAGTTAGAACAACTTACAATCACAAGCTAGCAACACTACAAACTTTGAGAACTACTAACCAAAAAAAAAAAAAAAAATGGAGCTCTCAAACTAATACTATACTTGCAAAATACTTTTATTGTATAAGAAAACTATGGATGAATTGATCAAAATAAATAGAATAGGGTGCCCTATTTATAAAAGTTAAAAAGGTATAACTGAATGTACAAGTCCAAAAAAAAAAAGTGCTTTCAAAAGATTATGACTTTTCATCCGAATGGACGCATCACTTCACCCAAATGACATATCTTTCACCAAAATAGGTATATTACTTCAACCAAAGGACATACCTATTCGATCGATCAGACATGATTGAATGATAATTGTGCGCCATCAACAACCATCCATGTGTCACAAGTTTGTCAAGTGTTTCACAAAGTAACTAAAAACTTATTATGATATAATCTATTATTCACCATTTTTTAACAATCAAAAGCTAAAAAACACTTTTTCAAATTTACACCCCTAGTTCAAATAAATCGAACTGAAGTAAATTCGTAGTGTTGAAAGCGAAATTCAAGCATTTATTGTGAAGTTTACAATGATTCCAACATTTAGTTTGTGGTTACAATGTTAAACTTACGAATTAATGTTATCAGAGACTAAATCAAATTGAAGTTAATTGGATCATCGATTCAACTTTCAAATTGTGAAATTCCACGAGTAAGCATTTTTTCGGAGAAGAATGAGAAGATTAACTTAGAGTTTATAAGTAAATTAAATTCAATAAATTCATTAGTACTAATTATTTGTAAATGTGAAATTTGTGTTATGGTCAGTATAATAATTATGTATGAATTTTCAGTGCTAATATGTAACTAAGCCACTTTTTTGGTTGGCCAATTTAGTTCCACACTGGGCTAAGCCAACTTGATCCACTGTGCATTTTGATCCATAAGTATGAATAAGTATAGTTAGGGAGTGTTTTGCCCTTGCTTCTACTTTAAAAAAAAAAGTGTTTACTATCGATAATATTGAAAATTGTAATTATCAAAAGATAAATGCATTAAAATACCTCACAATGAGAGCTCTTTCCTCTCTAAAGAGGTTCTTTCCCTAGCATTAGGGTTGACCTTCCCCCATTCTTCTTCTTCCTTTTCTTCTCAGTTTCAATTCTTGAATCTGCCCCGAGGACCTGTTGACGCTATCATCTGCAGTTGTTGTCATCGTTGAAGTGTCATTTAGTTATGCCAATTGTGGTCTGGTATTTTACTTTGTTCTCTGTTTCTATCCATCTCTTCTTACCCTCCCACCTTTTGTCTTTCTGTCTCTGGTATATTTGCATAGGTTCTCTGCCATACTCGCTCCAATCCCGTTCACCTGTCATAGTAGCAATATGGATTTCGATCTAAAAACCGAAATCCCAACCATGCTAGGGGATGAACAATTGGTAACTTTTACTTATGAAAGACTGCTCAATTTTTGCTACCTTTGTGATTGTTTAGGACACATCTCAAGAACTTGTGAAAATCAGTTCAATGACGATTTCGTAGATCTATGAGACAACGCTCCCTTTGGTGCATGGCTTCGAGCACCTCCTTCTTCGATCTCGTGAAGATAGAATTCTAATCTCCATTCCTCAAGCCATGAACGCCCAAACTTCCACTCTAACTCTGTTGCCCATAACTCACAACCCAATCTAAGCAAACATGGCCACAATATCTTTGGTGACTTTCCCATCTCCTCCAAAAATAATTCCCCTACTGAGCCTCACCCAAACAGTAGAACTTCTCACCGACCCCAATCCTATAGTACCACTACCCGCATCACAGATGCAAATTTGATCCTACCCTTAGATATCAATCCCTCTCCTGACAATAACCAAAACCTCAATCCTAACTCATCAAATAATGCTTTATCCCCCACCTCTTCCCTCCTGGATCCAATCTCAGCAGATATTGCCCCATTTCCCACCTCTTCCCTCTCGTTTACTATCATTACTAGCAGCATCCAAAATCCTCATGACCACCCAATCCCAAAATATCCCACTCCAAGAAATATTAAACCCAACACTCCTTTTAACCGAAATCATATTGAAGTCTCAGTTAGGCTTAAGGAGAACCAAGATTGGTGGCGCTTTACAGGCTTTTGCGGCGAACCTGATACCAACAAACGAGAGACATCTTGGAAACTGTTGTCTACCTTAAAAGCTTAACCTCGTTGACCTAGGTTATGTGGAGGTGAGTTTAACGAGATGTGAAAAGTTGGGGGGTCCATTACGGCTAAATTAGCAGATTCGTAATTTTTGTCGGGCTTTAGAGAATTGTGAGCTCTCAGATATTGGTTTTACTGGTAATCCGTTCACCTGGTCTAATCGGCAACAACACCCTCACATGATTAAAGAAGATTGAATAGAGTAGTTGCTAACGGTAGTTGGATTAGAGCTTTCCCCAAAGCTTCTATGGTTCATCTCCTAATTTACTGCTCGGACCATATCCCGTTGTTCGTGAAAATTTGTAAACAGCCAGTCTTCACTGGGAAAGGTTTCCGTCCTCATATTTGAAGCCGCATAGCTTCAATTTGAAAATTGCAAAACACTCATTTGTGATAGCTGGCAAGAAGGATGATTGAATGATGGTTTGAGTAAGGTGCCCAAACAGATTGAAATATGCAAACAGAACTTGAAATCATGGAGTGCTAGGGAATTTAAGTAGGATAAGGTTACGGTGGAAAAATTGGAAAAATGATTCTACGAGATTCAATCGGTTCTATGACATAGGAGAAATTTGAGGAAGCTTCAAAAATTCGACGTGAATTAGAGAGGTTGGCATCTCATAAAGAGATATTTCAGAAGCACCTTGACTGAAAGAGGGTGACCAAAACACTAGTTACTTTCACCAAAAGGTTTGTTAGATGTATCACACAAACGTTATCCCAAAGATAAAAAATCACGATGGTTATTGGGTCAAAGAGGAAACAGAGATTCAACAAAGCACAAGTGTTTACTTCTAGCTATCCAAGACAGGATGATATTGCTCTGGGGATTACTCACTTGAGGCGGGTTATTGAGGTGGATATGGCGAACGACCTCCTAAGACCATACTCGGAGTCTAAAGTGACAAAATCTATTTTCCAAATGGCCCTGCTGAAATTCCTGGGGCCAGACGGTATGTCCCAAATCTTCTTTCAAAAATTCTAGCACATTGTCAAATCTGATGTTATCACTTGTGCTCTTCGCTTGTTTAATTCCCATTACATGCCACCAAATCTTAATGACACACACATTGTGCTCATACCAAAGTGCAAGCACTCAGAAAAACTAATCAAATTTCGTCCAATCAATTTATGCAACGTTATTTACAAGATTGCATCTAAAGTTGTTGCTAACAAATTAACATGTATTATTGATTGGATTATTTCACCTGCCCAATCTGCCTTCATTCCAGGACGCCTCATCACAAATAATATCCTCTTGGCTTTCGAAGTCAACCACTTTTTAAATACTAAAACTACAGGAAAGCAAAGCTACATGGCATTGAAGCTTGACGTAAGCAAAGCTTATGATAAGGTTGAGTGGGCTTTCTTGGAGGAAGTATGTTTAAATTCGGCTTTCTTTCTCCTTTCGTTCGACTTATGATGCTCTTTGTTTCATCTGTTTCTTACTCTTTTATTTTGGTGGTAAATAGTTTGGTTCTCTTGTTCCACATAGAGGTCTTCGTCAATGAGACCTATTATCTCTTTATTTGATCCTTCTTTTAAAAAAAAAATATTTAGTTCCCTACTGCAGCAGGCTGAATTAGACCATCACGTCAAAGGAATCTCAATTTGTAAAGGTGCTCCTCATATCTCCCATCTCCTTTTCGCCAACTATAATTTAATCTTATCTCAAACCTCTGTGGAGAATGTAAAGACAATTAAGGATATCTTGGAAGTATACAGAAGGGCTTTGAGACAAGATATTAATTTTCAAAAGTCATTGGTGGCCTTAGCAAAAACACAAGTAATGAGGCTAAACAAGGTGTGGTTCAAGAATTGCACCTTAGGATGGAAAATAAAATGAAATTATATCTTGGCCTTTCTTCAAGGACCGCTCACTAAAAAAGAGAACTATTTTTAACTATTCGGGGCATAATTTAAAACAAGATTAACGGGTGAAATGAGAAATTTCTCTAGCAGGAGGGAAAAGATGTGTTGATAAAATCGGTAATCCAAGTCATTCCCTCCTATGCTATGGGATGTTTCTAATTACCGTTGACATTCTTGAAAGAAATCCATAGCATGATATCAAATTTCTAATGTAGAATGATCTGTTATCTGGATAGTTTACTCTCCCAGGTTGTTCGAGCTTGATACTTTATAAATGGTATAATTCTCTCAGCATCTGTTTGCCGATTCCCTCTTTGACATGGCGTAGTCTCATGGCTGCACAATGCTCCTCAAATCGGGTTGTCGCTGGAGGGTGGGTTTGGGCGAACTTATTTGAATATGGAAGGACCTATAGTTACACCGCCCTACTACATTTCGCCCTATCTCTCCCTTGTCGGTCAACAACCCTAACCATCGAGTTTCTACCCTGATTGGTAGTGCTACAAAAGAATGGAATATTTTGTTGGTCCGATCCTTGCTCTGGCCAATTGAGAGTGAAGTGATTCTCAACATCCCTTTAAGCAAATTAGGGTTGAATGATCGTCTCGTTTGGCATTATGCAATGAATGGATTAGTCAATGTCAGGAGCACTTATCACTTGGCTTGCTAACTTGACAACAAACCCAACTCGAGCGTTTCAAAAAGGGAAGAACATGCATGGTGGCAACTGCTTTGAAAAGCAAAAATTCCAAGCAAAATTAAAGTTTTCATGTGGCGAGCCTGCTCAAACACATTATCAACCTCGCTTAATTTGAGCAAACAAATTACTATGGCTTCCTTTTCCTGCCCTTTTTAGTATGAATCATTGGAAAATATTCCCCACATCTTAATTCATTGCCCTTTTGCCCGACAGGTTTGGAGTCTCTCTAACATTCCATGGAATATTGTGAATAGGAATATGAATTATGACTCCAATGGATTATTGGAATAAGTTCAACTACTGACTTCGATGAGTTGAACTTTGTCCTCACAGTCTATTGGTGTATCGGGTGGAGCAGAAATTCCAAGTTTATGCAGGAGAGGTTTTTAATGCTAGAACAAATCATATGTTTTGCAAATCAGTATCTTGAGTCTTTCGCCCATCAAAATCTAGACATCGGGTTGAACCCCCCACTCATGCACCCCATGCAATCGCAATGCCCTCTTGCCCATACTATCAAGATCAACTATGATGGAGCAATATTTGAGCAGGGGAAGGAGATGGGTTACAACATCATTGCTCATGATGACAAAGTTTTCTGTGTTGCATGGTCTTCTCAGTGTGTTCCAAGAAATGCAGATGGGGAATTGGTCGAAGCTTTGGCAGCTCGGCGTGCAATGAAATTCGCTTACTGCTTTGGCTAGAATTCCATTATACTTGAGAGTGACTATGCCAATTTGATCTCAAAGCTCCAGTCTCCTTCTCAAGATTTGCCTTATACTAGGCCTATCATTACTGATATTCTTAGTTTAGCTTCTTGTTTTCATTCTTGCACTTTTAGTATCGTTAAATGATGTTATAATGTAGTAGCTTATAAACTTGCCAAATCCATTGTAGGATCCTTGGAAGGCGTTTCAAATCTTTCTACTAGAGCGGCTTCCCTGGTAATGGCTGATATTATTCTTTAGAAATAAAATCCTTCTTACTTCCCCTGAAAAAAACGATAGAAGCATTTATTAAAATAAATGAAATATAGATAAAATTTAAACTAGGAGCATTTGGAAAAATCACTTTCAAAAGAATTTTATTGATCAAAGACCGTTAACCTCCATATGTGTTAAAGGAATATTAATTAATTTCTGCTTATTATTTTGTTTTTCTTTAATTTTCTAATATAATTATTATTTCTATAAAATAATAAAATTCATTCACTTAGTATATTTTATATTTAATTATTTAAAAACAACTATAGTTTATCTTATTAGGAGTTAAATACAAATAAAAGATTAATATTTAATTTAAATAACGTCCAACAAACTAATATGATTATTGACCGATGTACAATAACTAATTACATGACTATGGAAAAAAGTTCATATTAATTCATTGCAACAACTTACTTTATTTTCTTCTATACAACATGAACAATGTAGCAAGTAGAACATAAAAATTCAAGTATGTGTGGTTGTGAAATTATACAATTTTAATAGTGAAAAATCATTGAAATTATTTAAGAATCCAATATGAACTCTAAACGAGCAAATATGCAGAATAAATTGAAGAAGGGTACATTTAGATTAAAAAAGTAATAATGAGGATAAACCAGCCCACAATGAAGTCCTAGTTAATTACACAAATCCTTCAAGCTTTTGGCCCCATTTTTTTTTTTTTTTTAAGTTTCGGAAGCAAAAGTAGTGTTCTCCAACACTCCAAAAGTGTTCTTTTAACGTCAAAAGTTAAAAAGAACTTTTCAAAAGTTGTCACAAACACTTTTTCAGTTCAATTCAATCAAATTGAAGAAGATCCATGGTGTCAAAGACAAAATTACAACTATCTATAGCAAAAGTTTACAATAATTCCAACATCCAGTTTGTGGTTATAGTGAAAACTCACGGATTAACTTTATCAAATACGAAATCAAAATTGGATTAGATTATCAATTCCACTCTCAAGTTGTCAATTCCACGTGTAGGCATTTTTTGATAGAAGAATGAGAAGATCAATTAGAGTTTATAGGTCAACTGAATTCAATAAATTCATTTGTACTAATTACTTTTTCGAGGAAAAAAGCAATTGAAACTTTATTTCCAAAACAACCAAGCAAAAGTCCGACACCTACCAGCTATTCAATGGCATAGACCCAAATAGAAAACTAACCACAATATTCAGTAAAACATGCATAACCAAAATGGATACCTTCCCTATATATGAAACATATCCCATATTTCTATCCTACCAAATGAGCTCAGATCCTTGTACAAGTTGTTTGATAGTTATCTGAAAATAACACCGCATAATTCACTCTATTGCACGGCTCCTAGTGTACCCCCTCCATCACACTTTTGTTCCTATTTTGTCATATAGCCCAAAAGAATATAACGAACTTGGTCCTGACTATCTAGTTGTTGCACAGTCCTATATACCTATTTTGCTACCTCCTCTAAGCAGTACGATAATTTTTGCCACAAAAGTTTTGACACATCCCAAATCAACCTTGCAACCAGGCATTTGAGCATGACATATTTGATAGTTTCCAGTGGTGCTGCACAGAAAAAGTAAAAAGTGTTCGCATTTCACCCGTCTCCGAGCCAAATTAACTTACGATGGAAGAGTTTAAAAGTGCAAATTCAAACAACACAGTCTCACTCACGGTGGAACAGGGGTACACAACAGCCGCTTTCAAAAAGCCTTAGCCTCTTGATGAATATTTGGTTGAGGCCGAGAAGTGGATGCAATGCCGCTATCCTCTATCTCTAGCTCTATAAGTATTCTTCATTGGAAATTTTTTAGTCCTACTAAATATCCATTCCGCATGCCCATCCAGCATCCTCCAACCCGCTTGTAAGAAATTGCGCAACCCCATAATGTTCCTCCATGTCGATGAAGGTCTCGCCCCCACTAAAACCTCCCAAAACGAACAATGTCGGTAATATCGGGCCTTTAACACCCTAACTAGCAAAGAATTAGGGTGAACCACTAGCATCCACCCTTGCTTTGCAAGCAATTCTTGGTTGAAAGCCTTCTGTTTTGAAATCCCAATCCACCCCTCAACTTTATACATATTTTCTTCTATGCCACCCAGTGCACCATTTTCTCCCCTCAACTATGCCACCAAAAATCCACCGCTATCGATTCAAGCTTTGTCAACAAAAAATCTGGCACTTTAAAATAAGACATGGCACAAGTCGGTAAAGATTGAAGAACAACCTTTACCAACACACTTTTCCCAACTTGGGCAATAATTTCTCATTCCACCGCTGATCTTACCCCAAAACCGATCCCTACTATTATGAAATAGATCACTTTGTGATTTCCCTACAATTGTCGGCAACCCCAAATATCGATCATGAGCATTAACCAATTGAACCCCCACTTGGGTTGCCAACCTAGCTTTAAGTTCATCCCTTATTCGCCCACTCAACGCCATGTAAGACTCAGAAAGATTGACCTCTTGGCCTAACGCTTGTGCATACACAAACAACAATCGCCTGATCTCATCATCTGTCACTGGTTCCACACAATTTAAGGGTGTTGTTGAAAAATAATAAATATGAGACACTCGGTGCATGAGCATTCACTGCCACCCCCCTTTATCTAACCTTCACGTTTTGCATCCTGTATATGGCACGAGAATGCCTCTACACAAAATGGAAATAGGTATGGAGACAATAGATCTCCTTTTCAGACACCATTTTCTAGTCTAAAAAACCAAAGTGCAAAGTTAAGGAATGCGAAATAGTGGTCACAAAAAAGTATAATAAGATTGACAAGGTTACTCACAAACTAAGAAAAAACCATTCCACTCTATCATAGGCTTTGCTCATATATAATTTTAATGCAACGGAGCTCTTTTTTGCTCGAGTTGAGGTTCTAAAATAATGATTAAGCTCAAAAGTATACTAGATATGAATTGAAGACCGACTCAGAAGAATAATGAAATCAAGTAAACCACCCGAATCACCACATTACATAAACTAATCGGCCTTAATTGAGTCACAAATTTAGGATTAATACATTTCGGGATTAGCACAAATAGGTGTAATTCATTTTGTCCAGCAGGATATGATCATTCAAAGTTTTAAGCACATATTTTGTAACATCCAAACTAACAATACACCAAAACTTTTGAAAGAATAAAGGAGGCATAATGTTCGGTCCAAGAGATTTTAGAGGGAACATAACATAAGCGACTTGCTTTACTTCAGCTGCTGTGAATGGTTCAACGAGGGTAGTGTTCATTTTTTTGGTAACGCGTGGATTTATTGGCGACAACACCTAATGTATCATCGAGTCAGAAGGCCTACAAGATGCGAAGATATGCTGAAAATACTTTAATAACAAACCATACAACTCCTCATTCTCTGTCCACGCTCCATGTCCATCTTTCAAAAGATGAATATTATTAACTCATTTACGGTGGGACACCGTTGAGTAAAATTTTTAGTATTCTTGTCCGCCTCTGCGAGCCAGTGAACTTTTCTCCTTTGTTGCTACCTCAACGATTCTTGTTTTTGATATTTATCACCGACCCCTTATATCATTCATTTCATGTTGAATCATACTGTTTATATTTTCTTGCTCTAGTTGTACATATTACTTTCCAGTTTCCTCAGTTCACGAGTTGGGTGACCAACCACTTTTTGATCCCACTGAACTAACCTTACTCTACATGCCTTAATCTTCTCCCATAATGCTATATGTGCATGCCCCTACCCCTCATCGACCACATCCTTACACCCTTGACTTATAGCCATTTTGCTTCAAAAGGAAATTGCCTCTTCTACTGGATTCCTCGTGAACTAACGTGTGCCTCAGCACCAATTAATAGCATTGGATGATCAAAATGCCACATTGGTTTATGAGTAACCACAGTTTGCAGGAAACGTCTTACTCATGTGGGGTTCGCACAGACCCTATCAAGTCGGGCTCACACCGTTGCTAGCTATTGTCTACGATTACTCCACATAAACATCATTCCATGAAAACCCAATTTACATAAACACTTGCCATGAGCGCCCGACAAAAGTCATTATTCTGCCATAATGGCTGTGTTGCCTGTTTTTTCCTGTTGGCTCAAAATCATTGAAATCTTCCACATAAAACCATGGGCCAGTATATTGCATACTAAATAACACTAATTCATCCCAGACATCCTTGCGCCTTAATGCCGCCGCCTCGCCATAGAACCCCGTGAACCTCCAGCTAGCAACCCTCTCCCCTAACAGAACCTCTGCATCAATATGGCGGTTTTAAAATGAACACAACTTTTGACCATAACAACCATAATCCACCTGACATTCCATAGCAGAAACACATACAACGAAAATATCTAACCTCTATCGCACTATCTCGAATCAACGGTTACCACACACACTTCATTTTTGCCAAAAAACCACCCAGGGACAGTGTTCTCGGATAAGATCTCCAAGCTTTCGAATTGTCAAAGATGTCCCCATGCCCTAATTATATGATAAATAATGGAAAATATAACTTATTACACTTAATTTAATTTATAGCATTAACAAAACACAAGATATTTACTTAACTATAGGGTAAATTATAATGAGTTTCACTGTTGTTTAGCATAATTAAGAATACTCCATTATTGTTTGGAAATTTACCAATTCCACCTCCCCGTTTGATAAAATTATGTAATCTTTATGTGAAGGTCTCATATTGTCAACTTTGCCCTTGTAAATTTTTAAACAAAATATATTAAAAAAAAATCCAACTAGATGTATGGAAAAATTTAAAAATGATAGAAAAGTTGTTTACTTAGTCAATAAAAGAATTTTCAAAAATTTTAAAATAATTAAAATTATAATTTATGGTTGACAAGGGCATTTTTATTAGTTCACCAAAAACTAGATGTAAATTTAACGGACACTGATGAATTAGACTAATTGTCTTATGACAGTTAAACTAAGGGGAATATTGGTAATCTGTTAAAAAATGAGGGATTATTTATAATTATATCAAATTTCAGTAAATCTCATTGTAATTTAACTTGAATCATATTTAATTGTAAAATAGATTTTAAAATTTTTCAATCTGTTGTAGTGCAATCCCATTTCAGAATTTGCATAATTGAATTATTTATGATTCTTAAAATCGTATTAATGATAAAGTAACCTAATTTATTGGGGTGATTAATGATCATTTAACAGCTCAAATAACTTCCAAAGTCAACTAAGAGGGCGTTATGTGTACAGGGAAATTCTAGCATGATTGAGTCTAATAGGATTTAAACTAATCAATAATAAAAGCAATTAACTTATTATGCGATTCATATGTAATTTAGAGAGAGATCAAACACAACATAAATGTAATAATTAGTTCGATGCAGCAAAAAAAAACCTTGTTTGAACAAGTCCTTTATGTAATATTTTAATAATTTGTGGCTCAACATTTCATTATAGATGCGTGCGTTAATTTTATTTTTATTTTTTTTAAAAAAACTTTGTTTGAATAAGAATTGATGTCTTATGACACAAAACAACAATAATTACTAAAAATGAATCGAGTTGATAAAAATATAACTGATTACATATTTATATGTGGGAAAAATGCAAGCAATCATTTGTTATATTTTAAATGAGCAAATTATCTATCTATGAAAAAATAAATAGAAATTTACCTATCTGTATTTCTTAAAATGAAACAATTTGTATCCCTATGTTTGTTTAAAAATGAAACAATTTACCTCCTTAGATAGGGAGGTAAATTGCTTCATTTTAAAAATGTACAAGGGGTAAATTGCTATATTTTTTACCATAAGAGAATAATTTGCTCATTTTCAATATCACAGGAGGACAAATTGCTATTCACCCCATTTAAATTTATTTGATTCCAAGATCAATGTTAAGAAAACCAACCATTAATGCCAGATACCAATTCAATTTGTAAAAACGTCAACTTTTACATAGAATTATCATTGTATCATTACAGAGAGTGGAAGTTTATTCAAGGAAATCTAGCTCAATTATTTCAACAACATGAATTTTCGCCCGACGAGCTTACATTTAGCCTTTTTATTCCTTTTTTTTTTTTTTTTCTTTTGCATCTTCAATATTTCGTTATTTAATGTTGAATCCGACTTCTGTCTTGCTCATCTAAATGATAACAACAAATGCAATAATGGTGGTCTATCCAATTTCAACATATTTTTAGCGGTGCCAGATCTATAATTCCTTAATCGGTACATATTTCAGCAAGCAACCCGTCATTTTATGAAACGGACATGATAAATGATTGCGACATCTTAAAATGCACTCACTTTTTATTGATTGTTGTTGTGCTCTTAATTGAATTTTATGATCAATGTTGTTTGATATAATAAATTGAGTGTAGTACCAACATTATTAATATCTTTAAGGTAATGGGACTGAAATGGAAAAATGCTGCAGAGTTTAAAGTTTAAGAGAGGAAAATATGAAACAAATATGAACAAATAAGTAGTGATTACACCTCTAGAGAATCCCCCTACTCCACTAGATTCTTGAAACTGAACCATTCCATACTGTCCTGATATGACATCAATAATAACTATGCATCAATAAAAAAATTTAATTTAAAAAAATATATATATCTAATTTAATACTATTAACAATAAAAAAATATACAATTATTATTTTAATCTAACAAAAATTATATTAATTTGACACCAACGGATCTCATCAACGGATTCAAATACATTCTCGACAAAAATATGCACAAAGGGTTTTCTTTTTTTTTTTTTAGGTGAGAGTAATAAATTATTACTAATTAAAATCAAAATCGATTACAAGTACAATCATTTCTATCGATATCAATATCTAACAAAAGCTATATTACAACAATCATATCTTTGCGGGTTCGAACCCATAACCTTAAAACCTCAATTTCGCCAACTAAGCTAGGCCTTGTTGACAAAAATATGTACACAGTTGAAAACAAATATTTTTTCATCAAAAATTAAAAATTGAAATTGAAAATATACAAAAAATGGCCAATATTATTACACAAAATAATTTTTGAAAAATTCTATAGGACTTCATTTAGATAGCAAAATTTCGTCACTAAAATTTTTGAGCAATTCAAGAGTATATTGAACTAAGGTTGATCATAAAATTTAGAATTGCTCAAACCGTTGGAATCAAATTAAAGCAAAATGGTGTGATTTATTTAATAAAAAGCGATTTCCATGGTAAACGAGTGCACTATATGGTTTTATGATGGTTTAAAATTGAAAAAAAATTGACATAAATCGAGTTGCAAAATATTCATAAATTATTAAATTTTTAAGTTAAATATATATAAAAATTCAAAAGAAAGTTATTATTATTTTTTTAATAATATTTATTTATATTCGAAGTTTTATAACACTTTTTTTTTTTTTTTTAGATTCTCTATCTTTTTTTATTAGTTCATTAAAAATCTTTATTAATATCATGAATTTGTAAGCCGAAATGTTGAAGGAAACACTATTCTCTAAAATTTTAATTTTTTATTAATTTAAATTCATCGATGATGAGAATCCAAATTAATTAATTCAATATGTCTGAAGAAAAGAATTTTTATAAATTCAATATTTTGAAAAATACTTACATTAGTAAAAAACAACTAGAATTGTTTTTTTTTAAGGGACTCGTTACAAAAATGTGACATTTATATATGGCCAATTGCCACAGTTAATAATAAAATAGCCGTAGCAAATAGTCATTAACCACGGCCATGCAACGATTGTTGGCCGTAGTATCTGCAAGGGTGGCTAAAACATTTGTCATGGTAAAAAACCATGAAAAATAATTTTTTTGTGGTGAAAAACCTATATTTTTGGATCGATTTTACTTAATCGGGGATTAATAAAATGTATTTACCATGACTTTTAGCCCGTAGTTATTAAATTGTAATCAATAATCATTTTTTCCTAGTGACTAAATGAAAAGATTAAAAATTCCAAAACTCAAGAACAAAATATCATAAATTTTTTAATATAATTAAATAAAAATGGTAAAATAAATTAATTCAGAAATTGAACATCGATAAATAAAAGATTTATGATATAAGAAGACCAATGACATTTTTATCTAAAAAAAAAAGTAAAAATTACTATTCGAGTTTCCCGAAAGAAAAAGTGATAAAATAGATTTATTGGACCCAAAAATACCTTAACAATTTTTTTAAAGTAAAAAAATTATTTTAATAATTTTTGCATTATTTATTACTAAGATCGCTATTTGGTTAGTTAATCGGATTATATATATACATTATGTGTATATATATATTTTGAAATAAATAAATAACGTAACTTACGTACACATTGCAATTGAGACATATAGGTTAGGGATGTAATTTAAAATAAAAAAATCTAATTCGAAATCCAATACAGCTCTTTTAGATGAAATATACTTTTTTTTTATCATACTTCTAAAAATGTCATATTTATGCCTGTATTATATATATGGATAGTTACATACCTCCTCTCAGAGATCTCGTATAATTATACGTAAATTTTTTATAATTTAAAAAATTATATTTAGCATATCTAAAATTTATTTCGGTCTAACAAATAAGTCCATCCGTTATTCAAAATTCATTAAATTTATTGATATTAACAAAAAAATTTAAATGAAAATTGATATATACCCTCAATTGATTGATTAATGACTTATTGCAAGTCAAATAATTTTTTTGAACTAAACTACCATTTTAATGATGAATATGTACATCTTCAAATGCATTAATGCGTGAAGACGTGTGAGGGTAATTTGATCACAAAAAGATTTATTTGATCTGCAATTAGTCAGTAATAAGTCAATTAGGGGTTGATATAGATTTTTTCGTATTTTTTTAGTTAATATCAACAAATTTGCTGAATTTTTAACTAATAAATAAATTTATTTATTAAATGAAAGTAAATTTTTAAAATACTAAATATAATTTTTTAAATTACAAAAATTTATATATAATTACACAAAATTCTTTTAATATACAAAAGTAATAAAAAGATATACATACGTTCAAGACAAATGAGTGCTTACATGGGTGGAGTAATAGGTTATAGACTTTTTACCCTTTTGTCTTTGTGTGTAAATGGGGAGAGAGAGAGAGAGAAGGGGCATCCATGTTAATATTTCTGTCTATCCTGACCAGAAAAATGTCCTCTTCTACTAGAAATGGCTGTGTGTACCCTCTCATCAAACGCTGTGCTTCCTGTCCTTATTAAACTCTTAGCTCACTTATTCATTAATATTTCTTTATTTCTCTCACACCCCCACACCCACACACACGTACTCACTCTCTTCCTGCACCTGCTCACACACAGTACACACACTGCACAACTCTCCATCTCCACCCCTCTCTCTCACTTAGAGGCACATACGGAGAGAGAGAGATAGAGAGAGGGTCACCCCAAATGATCTCATCTCTTACACAGATTTAGCCAAACACGCCCAGTTTTAACCCATTGAGAAACTCCAGAAAACACACACACACACACACACACACACCCCTCTCTCCCATCTCCCAATACCTATCCCACAAAGCACGAAGCGCCTCTTCATTGTTCACCCATTTCTCAACCAACCCACATTACTCCATACACACACAAAGTGACAAAACACGGACAAGAGTTACAGCACATGCATTCATGAGCAGAATCCTGGGGAATCGATCATCTGGTGCTGGTGCTGGTGCTTGTGGCTGCTATATCGCTTACAAATCTCACTGTCGCACGAGAGAAATTTCAGAATAATTTGTTTTCATTAAATGGGGTGTCTCATTTCACAGCTGGCCGCCAAATTTGCTTTCTTCCCACCTACGCCGCCCACTTATCAGGTCAAGAAAAGGGACGACGGCAAGCTGGTGGCCGTCTCAACGACGTCGTCCCAGCCAATAGCCATCGATGATTCCTCCCTGGATGTGTTGTCCATTCAGACTAAAAGGGGCAACAAGATTGTAGCTTTTTACTTGAGGAACCCGTACGCAAGGCTTACTTTGTTGTACTCTCATGGCAATGCGGCTGATCTGGGACAGCTCTATGACCTCTTTGTTCAGCTCAAAGCCAACCTTAGAGTTAATCTCATTGGGTCTGCTCCTCTGTCTATCTTTCTTTTGCTCTCTTTGAGTTCTCATCTTGAGCCCAAAAATTGAAAAAGCAAATAATGAAATCTTGTTGATCTCTTTGCCCACTTGCTCTGGTCGAATTTCGGTTTTTGTTTTTTCTTTTATTCCTTCTCTATTTTGAGAAACTTACAAGTCATCTTTGCTTGTGTATATAAATTTCGTATTTTGTACATAAGGCAAGAAAGTTTGGTTCTTGTACTATTTTGCTGCTGTTGGTTCACCATTCGATTTTGTTGAGATTTTCTTCGAGTAATGGAAGTCTAATTTTTCATTTTAATATTTTAAAAAGTTTTTGTTTTGGATATGGTGAATTTTGTGTTGTGTGAAATGTGGGGTTTTCAAGTAAATATACAGACACATGTGCCTCACACACCGGGTCTCTAGGGGTTGGTAATCGTTCACCTTTTCAGTCAACTTTTCCTCTGCAAAAGTTCAATTGGGTTTCTTCAAGAGAAGGGCTTCCAAGATTTATTTTTTTCTGGGGTGAAGCTTTTATGCCTCTGTTTCTACAATAATGGGCTTAGATCTGAAATGGTTGTTGATTATGTAACAAACCAGTGATCCAGTCTGCAGTATTTTGTCGATGTTGTTCATTGACTGCTGGGTCTTGTCTGGATTGTCCAAAATGGACAATGGATTTTCACTTCGATTGAAAAAGCTGAAAAATAATGTAAATGTCGTTCCTAGTCCTTTTCCTGCGTTCAATTCTTGTTGTATTGCTAATCTTCTTGTGTGAAAGTGATGGGTTTTACTGGTGACTCACTAATGGAAGTTTGAAAAAAAAAAAATTAATGCTGCCTCTGGATAGTGACATCTTGTTACTTTGCTTTCTTTGGAGGTTTGTGCTTCTGGACAGTGACTTTTCCATCTTCACTTTCATCTTGATCTTGATTTCTCTGTCTATCTGTGATTTCTTGTGTTTGTCAGATGCAATGATTCTGAAGCTCAACTCCGGGCAAGCTTTTCGAGTCCTACTTGCTTATTTTTCAGCTTGTGTAGCTAAGAAAACAACAAAATCTCTTCTTTTCTGTTAATTTTTCAGAAATGTTTTTACAGGGCTTATGTCAATAGATGGACCATTTACTTTTATGCATGGAGAACGATTTTGTTTGTACCACACAATTCATATGGGGATCAGTCAACTGTCCCATATCATTATCAACTTATTCCCCAAGTTTATGTGAATCTTAGAGAGTGTGTGTTAGTGCCTAGTACAATTGCACTTTTCTTTTCTTTTCATGTGTGTAATTCAATGAATCGACTCTATTCTCCTCAGGTTTATTTGGCAAAAAGTTACTTTGACTAATTAATCAGTTACACTGAGTTGGTTCTAATTCTATTGTGCAGGTATGACTATTCGGGTTATGGAGCTTCTACTGGTAAGGTAATTTCAATCTACTCAACATGATGTTAATCACTTTTCTGAGTTCTCCTCTTTCTAAAAGGAATTAGTAAATTTTTTCTTCATATACAGAAGTGTAAATAGAAAAAACAGCTTGCATATTCTTGCTTATAAAGGTATGTCTGCAGGAAATTGCCTACTATTTGGTATGAAAGAATGTATACATAAATTTGAACTCACCACTTCGTTGTTTCTAATTTGTGATAATCTCAATTATCATTTGATATGAGATTCCCTCTGGTTTCATTCTTGGATTACTGTAATACAAATGGTTTTTTCTTGTTTCTGTAAACCAAATCTTCGAGTTAAATATGAAATATTTGTTTCCTTGATAACGATCCAGCCAAGTGAATATGACACATATGCGGACATAGAGGCTGTATACGTGTCTTCAAACTGAGTATGGGATCAGCCAAGAAGATTTGATTCTATATGGGCAATCAGTTGGAAGTGGACCCACATTACATCTAGCAGCTAAATTGCCGAGGTTGAGAGGTGTTGTTTTGCACAGTGCTATCCTGTCTGGTCTTCGTGTTCTCTGTCACGTGAAGTTCACTCTGTGCTGTGATATTTATAAGGTTAGTATCATCATACTGTCCCAGAAAGGAACATAAGGTGGAGTTGCTAGTGAGCCAATCTGGAAAATTATACATAAAGTATTTAGTTTCTGATGAATTTCCTCAGCAATGTCTTCGAACTCTCTACTCGAGCTGGTGCAAGATTATCTTACATGGCAGTTAATCTTAATCAACGAAATTACACATATTTTGGATGTAACTAACTAAACAGGTTGAAATCTTAAGCTTGGCCAGTTATTGTTCTGAAAAGCTCTTGTAACTAGATTTTTGTATCTCTTGCCGAATTGTGGGCGTCTCAAAGTTCTGCCACCTGCATGCTAATTGCTGCTCATTCCTCACACTGAAACCTTTTGCTGTCAGTTTTAGTTACTAACTTCACCTATCCATGCAGAATGCGAACAAAATCCGGAAGGTCAAGTCTCCTGTGCTTGTTATTCATGTAAGTGATTGTGGAATCTCTAGACTTTTGGAAATTAAACATTTGAATTGCTTATTGACTAAGAAATTGCTATGCTTCAGTTGTCATATTTAATCAATACATGTATAGCCTTTTACCCGCATCTTTTATTCGAAGTGTTGCTTTGCTCCTTGGTTTTGAACTTCTTTCTTTAGGTTGCTAAAGCTTAATGCTTATATAATGTTACTGCACCTGAAGGCTATTATAGCTCACATTAACCGTACATGCCTATCTTAGTGCATAGATCCTGTATGGGCCTACTGGTTGTTTTCAGTCTAATGCAAATTAATGTCATAAAATTAAAAGTCGTGTCTAACAGGTCCAGCGTAGCTGTCAGTTGGTGTAGGATCTTACTACTATTTTTTTGAGTAATTGTAAAGATGAATAATGTGCTTCTGTTAGATTTGCTGCAAAGACACGATGAATGGCCATAGATTGATATCTAAAGTCTTCAAAAGTAGATAGTATATTAAAGTACTTGTTGGTGCTGTCTGATTCCACAAAGCTTTTGGCCAGGAATTCATCTTTCATTCTGATGCAGCAATGCCTCTTGAACAAAAAAACTCAATGTCTCCAACAATTAGGACCTGGATTAGACTTAACAGGGACATGAAAATTGGATGAGAAAGCACAAACTTGAACTCAACAAAATTGGAATGAAATTAGGTTCTCTCCATGATTCCTGCCCTCATAGAAGATATCTGATAGAGAAAGCTGAAGATGGTAATCTCTTCAAGGTGGGAAGACAATTTAGATTCACTCCATGATTCCTAAACTCTCCAAGAAGATATAATCTGATGAGAGTCTCACATTAAATTTCCAATAATTCGTTTGGTAGATTATACAAGCGATGTGTTAAAGGAGTAAAGTAGATCATATTTGTAGACTTGTAGATATCATGAAAATGCAAGGCTTAAACTATGGACTCCAACTTAAAAATGTTCATTAGACTAATAAAGGCAAACTGACGAGAGAGCAGCCGAAGAACCAAGAAAGAGTGAGATGACATATTAGCATTACCTGCATTGTCTTAACTTGCGATTTCAGATGAACCTCTTCCCTTTGTTCTTTTTCAACGAACTCATGTAAGGGTAATTCTTTAGTGCAGTTTGGTTCCTGCAACTGAGATGCTAGGTTGGTTTCAACAGAGGTTGCAATTCAGTTTCCTTGTCATCTCCTTTGCTTCTCTCCAAGATACTGTTGTTTTCTTTGCATTCTTCCTCTGAACTTTAGCATTTTTATTTTGCTCTGAGGTCACTAAATACCATCAATAGTGAGCTTGTCCGAACTTTGCCAATCCACCCTTCCATGTAAGATTATCAACTTCTTGTTCTACTAGTTTTGGCAGTAGACTCGTGAAATTAAAAAGTCAATGCCCTCCCACACTACCATAATCTTCTTTAGTTAGCCCTGCTTTCCTGTGATATTCCATCTTTCTGCCATTGCCTTTCAATTCATTTTGCCTCAGCGGTGTCTGGTCTTAGTTCCATCATTATCTTCAAGTGTATTTATAGAACTTGACCTCTTTCCATGAAGTTGATAATCATAAATTCGATGATTGATATTATTAAATTGTGTTGTAGATTCTTATTTGCAAACCAAATTTCTTTCTTATTATCAAGAATCCATGGAAGCTTGAAAATATTCTGTAGGACACTCATCAAATATCGTATGGGACAACATTTTTCCAAAAATCCACTTGGCATCCTATGTTGAACGATCTCTGACATAATCAACGGTGTGTCTTAACACATTTTCAGAGGGCATGTCAGACATGTTTCATTCATATATATATATATATATATATATATATATATATATATATTGTAATCACCCCAATATCTGCATAAATTTGTCACCCAAATGCGTACAAATGTTTTCATGTACATATGTATTAAAATGCTTGAATAATATATAAATATATTATATATTGGATCATTATGTCGGAGCCATGTTGTGTCCTAAGCTGTGATGATAAGTCAGCTTCTGTGAATCATGGGTGATTACGGAAGTTACTGGTGGAAATTTTAGTCTTACTGCTTTGTTGCATACGAGTTCTGACCAAGACAGAATATTGTTCTTGAATAAGAAAGTTCTTAATTTTTAAGATGCGAGGACAAGACCGTTGGTTACATAAAGGAGAATGAGAAGATTAAAAAAGAAAAAAATTGGGGCCTCTCCGAAATTTAGGTGCTGATCTTGTGTCTGTATTATGTTGCAATCAAGTTGATAAGATCCTAACTCTCCTAAACAGCGGATAGGTAGATGAAAGTGGGATTAAAGATTGATGCTCCATAATATTTTTAGTCAATGATCTAATGTTAAAAAGATAAATTCATCACTTGATAAATTTGTGCTCACTAGGGCTATAAGCAAGTCGAACGAAACATGCCTTTTGAGCTTGTGTTAATATCTTTTACGATATCAAACTCATCAAGCCAGCAATCTAATGAAATATTCATGGAGATTATGTATAAATTTTCTATATTTAAGAATCTACCAGGAATTAAATGATCCTCCATATGTCCCAATTTTGTTGCTTGAATTTCCTTCTCGGCTCTCTTAGAATAAGTCTCCATCTCCTAAATTGTTGTTTCCTTCTGTTGAAATGACCATCCCATCTAAAAGATGAAGTTGTTAAAGAAGAGAATCATTTAGTATTTATATCTAATACGCCTCCTCATGTGCAGGCTGTATTCCTTTTATTTGTCAAGCTTTGCACATGACACTCGGTTTTTAATAAATGGATGGCGGTGAGATTGGTAACTATGACCTCTTCTTTGACTCCACTCTAATACCATGTTGAATGAGTAAATCATCTAAAGATAAAAGTTTAAACTGTCGGAGAGAAAAATCACCGTATTTAATATTTCTTACACGGTAACACCTAGAAATTACCATGCCTATTAAAATAATGATGTCACACTATTAAGTCTTAGCCACTACTTATAAGGTAAGGTAGTAAATGATACACTGCTAAATTTTTTCAACCACTATTTTGAGGGTAATATTGTGATACCTAACTAGGTCTCAACTACTGCTACTCCGATGCAATAATCTAAAGATACACTGAACTTAGAATTTTACATCTATCTAAACTTCATAGTTTTAGTGCAAGTCAGTTTTATGGGACTTGTTTTGGGGATATAAGTGTCGTAAACGAATATTTTCTGTGACCTTTAAGATAGAATTCCATTTTCATTTAAGACTATGGCGGTATATCATGCAGTTCCATGTGGGTGAGTGGCTATGGACTCAAGTAGGTGACCTACGACATGAATGATGTAGATGAGGAAAATTTGCTGGATTAGGAATCAGTCTTAATAACAAGTATATTCCTGTCGAACTTGCCAAAAATGCCCCATTCTATACATTACATCGTGAAGCCAACCTTGAAACTATGTTGTCGGTCTAATTGACCATTGATGGGTCCCACGTAATTTTGTCCATATTTCTATAGTTTATGATATTGTTTGTGAATCAACTATTTTAATCCTAGCCAAGGTTGATTCCTATCAATATATATTGGCTTCTAGAGCTTTATTTGTGTTTGGCATGAAGATACGCTGGATGATTGGTCTGAGTAGATTACTTGAAATATTTTCATGTTGTCCAGACAAATGGATATAGAATGTCACAAGATTGTGGCATAGGGATCAAGGTTTGTTGGGTGGAGGAAGACGCCCTCATGCTTCCCAAGTGAGAAGGAGACAATGTTTTCGTGGCTGTATTCCCAGCCACATAACTTCCCTTTCTTTTGTTATGACTTGACTGTCTTTGTTTGATGAATTTATACTTGGAATTCAAGCACTGCTCATCATCCAACACCGGTTACTCTTGCATTCCTGCTCACATGTCTTCGCAATATTACCATCTCTCCTATTTTTCTTTGCTTCTTTCAGCTCTTAAGCTCTGCTTTTCCTTTCTTTGGCAGAAATTATTTGACTCTCACAAACTAATAGAACTTCTCTGATCCGTGAGAGAAGTAATGATATTTGTGCCTTGTACTTATAAATTCTTAGTTTCTATCTATGACATTTTGCGAAGGAGAGTAGAGCCTGCGAAGCATCCCGAAAGTTTGCGCCTCTAGTGGTTAAATAATTACCATGATGGTCGAGGATTAGTAAGCACACAATTCTTCAAGGGAAGGAATAGGAGGTGTCAGAGTAATTATGAAAAATGTAGGGGTTGTTTGCATAATTTTACTATATTCCATGGGGTGTTAGTGTAATATCCCAAACCTTTAAGTAATCCAATTGTTTAACTTACATGCTCTGTGTTTTGTGTAGCCTTTACTTTCAAGTCACTTCATTTCCTTATGTTTTCATTTTTCAGTCGCTAAACATAAAATTAAGAGGAATTTGTTTTACTTGACCTCAACTGCCTGTATTCAGACTTGATTTTTGCTTTGAAATACGTGCAATAATCTAAACATTGCAAATGATGGATGGTATGTTACTCAAACTTTAGTACCGATCATTCTCATTTCTTGCTTTTATTGATGAGTCTTCATTCGTTTAATTTGTTGCGAGATTTTCTGAATATTTTCCAGAGCCCCTCTTTGCAATTTCACAGTTACCAGTTATGCAATTTACAGGGAACGGAGGATGATGTGGTAAATTGGTTGCATGGTGATGGATTGTGGAAAAAGGCAAGGGAACCGTACGAGCCCTTGTGGATTAAAGGAGGAGGCCACTGCAACTTGGAGCTGTATCCCGATTACATCCGCCATCTTTGCAGGTTTGTTCAAGAAATGGAGAATATGAATACTGAAATTCGACTCAGAAAGATCCGACAGACTCTCCCCCTCCAGAAAAGGTCGAAGTCCGCTTCCAAGAACTCTACCAACAGTTGCTGTAAAATTCAGTTCAGACAACCCAAATGCCCAGAATCTAGCTGCATAAAATGCTGCTGCTGGTGGCCAAAATGTCCCAAGTGGCGGCCAAAATGCCCGGCATGGAAGCCAACATGCCCGACGTGCTTCAAACCAAGCTGCTCTATGTGTTCGTGTCGGTGCAAGAAATGCTCGTGCAGGTGCACCATGTGCTCGTGTTTGTGCGCTGCTAAGTGTTCGTGCTGGTGATATTTAACAGGGGGTATAATAAGAACGTTAACGATGAGGAGGAGAAAAGCTTAGATTGTTGTACAGATTGGAGCTGTTTAACACCCTTCTAGTGGTGCAGTAGCTTATGACATTTAGAGCTTTTAGGAGTTCAAATTCTATACAATGCATTTTTCACTTTTCTTGCTTTTATAATGGTTAACTAATGTAACCCTTTTCTTGCATTATATAGATGGAAAAATGAGTTTGTTTGTACCATTTTCTGTTCTTTTGGGTAAATTATATTTTGCCATTCGAATTATACTTGTTTTTACATTTTGGTATTTAAATTTTTTATTGTGTCAACTTACCATTTTAATTTTGCGAAATTTGCACTATCATATATGATCTTTTTTTGGTTGATTTTTCTGCTGGAAAAAAAAAAATCACATATTGAATAGCACATCACATAATCTTAAAATATCACTTTACATAATTTTTAAATATTACATGTGCATTGTATGTGATGTTTGTTCAACAAAAATCTTAATGAAAAAATAGTTATAAATGACAAATTATAAAATTTTGTAAAGTTGAAACGATAAATTGACCAAAAAAAAAAAAAAAATAGATACTAAAATATAAAAATAATTATAGTTCAAATGATAAAATATAATTATTCTGTTGTTCCTCTGCTTAATTTCATTGGCAAGAGGGAAAATGCAACACCTTACTTTTTGTACTCTGCTTTTACATCCAGTGGCAAAAACAAAAACTTTCACAGTACATAATTGTATGGTCTATTAGTTTCTAGACGAGGTCACTAGTCTTTTTACCGTAGTAGTCTGGACCTATTTTCTCTGTTGTAGAGAGCCTTTGATCTGACTAATATGTTGAAATATATTGAAACTTTTTTATACCTTTTTTTTTGGGTAATTTATAATATTTTTTATGAGATTTTTTATAATTATTAATATCTCTTTATTATTTTAAAAATTATAAATATCTTCCTAAATACCTATCAAATCTATGTTTAAAACCTCATAGAGATGTATTGATATATTTCATTGTTTTACTATTGACTTTTGATATTGTAATATGCGTACATTTACTTTACCAATTAAGAAATGAAAAAAATCCTCAATCATGTAAGTTAGATTATTGTGTATGAATGAACATTATATTACTTAGTGGGAGATTATCAAATTGAACATATTTTTTTAATATTTTTAAAAACATAAATATGAAATACTAATTGAAATAATTTTTTGGAAAAATTGCATAAAATCCCGCTGTATTTTAAAAATTCATCTAAAAACCCTTTGTGTTCGTTGTACCCTTGATTTATTGTCGAGCGTTCGGTATAAAAGAAAACAATAAAGGCCAAGAATTGACGAGAAAAACAAGAGGTACAATATATATAAAAAGAACCTCACCCTTGTAGTTTTTCTTTGATTGACTTCAAGCATTAACTCCTCCCCTTCTCCGGATTCGTTCACTTAGAGGGTTCAAGTGTAAACTCCTCTAAAAATAGTCCATACCACACCGTGGAAGATGGATTTAACCCTCCTGCTAGAAAGGAGATCTGGTGGAAGAAATCGAAACAATTTTATACTATCGATAAGTATAAATGATTTTTTTCGTTCTCAACTTGAATTTTATTCAAGGAGAACTCAAAAAAATGAAAAAAAGGAGAGAAATTTCACTGCCTGTGTTGAAAAAGGGGAGAGAAAGAGCGCTCTTTTGATATGGTGTTATTGTGTGCATAAAAGACCTAGTCTTTTATACTTCCACACACTTAATATTTGGATCGAACTTATTTTAATTTGTCCAACAAATAAAATCAAGCTCAATAATAATATATTGAGTTTATTATTCCAATTAAATAAATATATTCTATATAATATTCATGTGAATATTTAAACCAATTAAATGTACACAGACCCAAATATACTTAATTAATAAATCCAATTTATTAATCAAGCCCAAGTAGTTAATTAGTCCACGAATTAATTTAAGCTCACCTTCATTAATTAATGAATCCAATCCATTAATTAAACAAGCCCATCTACTAATTAATTAATGAATCCAAACTATAAATTAATTAGCTCAAGCATTCCAGAAAAGGTTAAACTCAAAATTTAATTAATCCAATTAATTAAATTCTGGGCTATCCATCCAATGGATTATCCCAAATAAATGATCCAATTATTTATTTTCTCCATGATTTAATTTAATCCAATTAAATTAATTCGTTTCTTCCGAAATTAATTATAAATTAATTCCAACACTTTCACAATGATTTATGTGACCCTTTAGGTTCACCATCAGTTAGACTTGGGCATGTGTTACCAATATAATTAATTAAATCTAATTTAATTGATTATTTTTTATTACCCTGTAACTAGAAATCACCCGTTATCATGGGTGGCCGTTTAGCAATGGTTCATGGCACTAGAGACTAGATGAATGTTGGTGTGAACATTTAGACTCTGAATCCATACGAGTACAGTCCTATTGTCAACTATCTCCCGGCCTTAGTCTAGGGTATGGATTTAGACGTCGATTCTCACCCTTGACTAGGAAAATATGCTTAATACTCGAGATGCGTTTACTCTACTACTATAATCTAGGAAATCTATTCCTGATAGATCAATCACTTTGGGCCAAAGACTTTTAGAGTCTAAATCATCTCAGGGTGTATATGAGAACTTTTTGTTATATACTGATAGGGGACAGATTCTCTCTTGGAATCCACCGTCCTCGCTTCATACTCCGACTGCACTGGGTAAGGCTTATGATGATTATACCTCACGAACAACCATCACTCGCCATATCCAAGATACAGACTTAGTATGCACGTGACTGTCATGATTCCTCAAGTTCGAGAACTAATCTCGTACTATCAAAACCAAGAATCCCAGTCATACCGACCATGCCTTAAGAAGCTTTCATATGACGATTACCATGAATCATTTCAGTCAGTCGACTACCTTGCCAACTAACCAATTAAAATTGTAAAAATGGCCTACGTCTCATACCGACAAAACACAACTGCAGTACTTAGTTCAAGTCTTTATAGAACCTTCGATGCCCTGTCACGAGTTCCTCGACTTGAAACTTTTCAAACTGACCCTCAAGAGTTGATTTCATAGCTGCCAAACCTATGCGCAACCCAACTCCGTGGGTTTAACCTTTTTGGTCTGTGGGCATTTTGTTGTGACATTGGAACCCATTCAGTATTAGTGGTATTGACGGATTCCTACCACATTCATCAATGTAATATTATTCGATAAAGATTGACGAATGATAAACAACCAATCCAATTGGCTTTTGACCACCTATTCCAACACGCCCAACACAGATATGGGCGACGACGACATCTCCATAGCTCGAGTTGGGCGACGTCGCCCGTCGCTGTCCCAGATCTGGGATGGCGACATTGTCTGTCGCTGCACAAATCTAGGCAACGGCCAAATGTTGCAGAGAAGTGGGGAGGCACAGGCGGAAGCTAAGCATAGAGGCCTGGAGACGTAGATAGGGTGGCTGGAGCTTAGGGTGGGGGTGGGGAGGTTGAAGATGATGAACAGTTGTATTTTGTTCTTTTTATTATTATTTATTTTTTTGTATCTTTGTTTTGTCAATTTTGATATAATGAATTAATTTAATTAAGTATCTTTTATGTCTAATTTTATTATATTAAAAAAATAATTTTATTTAATTTAAACTATATAAATAATATAATTACAAAATATATCCAACACAAAGATAAAATTTTAATTAGTAATAGTATTTTTAAAAAATAAAATAATGTATTTTGATTTTAAAAACTTATAAATAATATTTAATAATTTTAAAATTTTGATATTTTCATATTAAAATATTTATAATAATTTAATTTTATGTACTAATATTTTTTATATATGAATATTGATGAATAATATTTTATTATTTATCATACTTTTTCTCAATAAAATATGACAAATATAAAGAATTAACTAAAAACAATATTAATAGGGGCAATTCGATCTATTCAAAGAAGATAAGGATGATTAAATTGCATAAAAAAATTTATCCTATTCGCATGTTTAACACGTGTGGACAACTCTCCACTTTTTTTTGACGAGGAAGTTTTTTTTTTTGCAGGGTTTATAATTATACGGGTTTTTCTTTGGCTATTTAATTAACATAAGTAGGTATTTAGCATTTCCTAAAACACAAGTGAGTAATATGCAATTTTTCCTAAATTTAATGAGTTTTTGTGGAAATAATTATTAGGACTAATAACAAATAAAATAATAAGCAAAAATTAGTATCATTTTAACACATAGGGACAAAATAGCTTTCATCAATTAAGTTTATTTTAAAGGTGATTTTTCGATCCAAACACTATCCAATTTAGCTTTTATCTGGTTTTCATATTTTTTACAAAGACTACCCACTTTTAATTTTGCTACAATTTTCAATTTTTTTACAAAAATCACATCTTTAAGAACAAATTTTTTTGCAAACAGTCCTTAATTGATAGTCATTCGTCTTTTAACTTGTTTACTATTCAAAATTGTTGTTGTAAATGACAATTTATTTAATTAATTTTGAAATATCATCTAACCTATTTTAATATGATAATTAATCTAACTAGTGCTCATTCATGTATATGCCAGGAAATTTCTCAAGGCATTAGCTCCATTCATTTTTTGTGATTTTTTCTAGTCATTTCTTGTTATATTGTAATTGTTAGGGTACTTTTGAATATTCTAATCTATCTTACTATAAAAAAGTGATTTCTACATGAAATAAGTGATGTAATTGATTTTTATTTGTCTTTTAATCTGTCTGAGAAAGCCGAACTTCTGATGTTTCATATTAGAACTCATTAAAGCCCTATTCGCATCATTCTGGTGAATAAGAGGAACGAGGGAATCTCAAAATTTTACAAATTTTGATCCAAAAGTACGCCTAAACAAGCTACATTTTCTAAACTAAAATGAAAATGCACTCTCAAAATTCTCATTCTTTTCTCTCACACATTACATACATGGAAAACCATGCTAACCCTAACTCTACAATGGCGGAGGCTAGAGAAGCGGTGGCGGTGGTACGGTGGAAGAGGATCCTGATGTAGTGGCCGTGTCCCCCGGCAGAGTCGTTATCGGAGAATATTCTGGCACAGTTTAACATGACTAAATTCTTGGAACTTGCTTCCCGAGTAATTGACGATGGAGATGAGACTATTGTGGCTGTGTTGAATGAACTGAAACACAAATGCGATTCTAAGTTTGGAGTGGAGATGGCGCAAGGCAGTAGTGGACTAAGACCGGTGGCTGACATTCTGACCTCCAATGTTAATCTTAAATTATAAAACTAAAATTGTAAAATCGAGTTTAGACACCCTTATGATAGATTGTACCTCTTTTTATTTTTCATTTGCTCACAGTGAAATTAATTATATCCTTTCCGGCAAAGTTTTAATTTAATGGGATACCATAAAATCATATAGACTCCAATGGACTTGATAGAATGTATAAGGAATCAACAGGGAAAAATCCCCGAATTATTTCTTAGTTCAAGATCCTTTTACTAACTGGAGTCAAAGAATTAGTAGATCTGTTCCAACCAAAATGGGAAGGGCTGAAGTTTTACCATGAGCCAATTGTATCCATTGAGCAAATATGGGTTCAATCAAAATTTGCTTTTTCGGAATAACAAAAGCAAGCATGACATCATTATGAACATAAAGCTCCAAGGTATGGAATCCCAGAAAGAGGCTGACCCAACTTAAATAAGATATGATGGCTTCCTTATGGTCTAAAATTCTTGCCTATATATTATCTTAAAAAAAATGCACATTGCATTTTTAGAATATATTACGTATAAATCGCCCTTAGATCAATAGTTCTATAATACATAAGTACATACTATAATAGAATAGTACATACTATAATGGTGTTTATTTGTTTTATTTTAGTATACATCTATAATAGTCTTGTTTTCGCTATGCTATACCCTTGTAAGTGCATTATTATACACACTATTTAATTTACCTAAATCATTTATTATTTTACCATCTTATTTTTGTAGATTTTTTGATATAGGTAGTGTGAGTGCTAATTTTATCGTGTCTGAAAAATCAAAACACAAATAAATTATCACAAATAAAAATATTTGGATTAAAATATCAATGTGAGTACAATTTCTATTTTATCCCTTGATTATTCCCTCCAAACTATATATTTGACAAATTTGACTAATTTAAAGGATAATTTCCACGTAGATCTCCTTTGGACTTGAATTTGAATTTCTATAATGTTAATTCGAGGGCTTTCGCCAATAATCCCGAATTAAACGCTATAGTCTTGACTGGAATTTGATGATTTGAAAGTGGATTTGCGCATGGATCTTCGTGAGATGATATTTGAATATTTATAACGTTAATTCGAGAATTTTGTGCATATAATCTCGAATTAAATGCTATAATTTATGGCGCACCTTTGATGAAAGACTCGATCTTTGCCTTGAACGCCTTTGAATATTCTTGAGCTTAGAAGAACCGTGCAAGAGAATTATTTGCAATTTTCCTCTGCTTTGCTCTTCGTTCTCGAGCACTGTGTGTCAAACGAGGGTGTAAGGACCCCTTTATATAAGTGTCAAAGAGGTAGAGTTATGATCTACTTGAACACCTTTGGTATTATCTCTTTATAATTTAATTCAAAGAAATAAATATATATATTGGATTAATATGATTGGTCAATTTGACACTATCTCTTTAATATTTGCATTTTGATTTGATTGGAGCATGCGTGCAATTGTGGCGCGGTCTGATTGGCTGGAATATTTGACTGCGAAGCATTATTTAATTGGCCGAAATACTTTATTTTGACACTTGTCGGTCATTGATTTGATGACAAAATATATATTAAAATATCAATTAAATTGACTATTTATACTTGAAATTAATTTAGTAAATTTCAAAATATAAAAAAAAATATATTTGATAAATACTATATTATATGACATTTGTCATTATTTAACTGGGTGCAAAATTAATTTGTCTACAAATGCCCCCACGAGACTCGTTCACATATACGCTTGAAAATATAATTTTCGAAGTGAATGAGTCGCGAAAATCAAATTTGAATTGGCCACTGCAGTATTGAATTTACTTCAAATCAAATTTAATTTGAATATCTCATGAATTTGAGGATTTGGGCCGTAAATTTTTTTTTTTTTTTAATCTTGGACTTGAGTAGACCCGCAAGATTATCTCTTTTATTGATATATTGGTCCAATACTCTTTGATTGATTCAACTAATTTGGTATAAAATAGATGTCAAGAGTTGGGCTTCACTTGCTTAGATTGAGAGAGAGTCCAAGCGCACTTCTTTTCTCTTACTTGTGGCCCATAAACTTTGTATAGAGAAGGATACATTGCTTTTCTTTTGAAGAGGACCAAGCAACAACTGCAGTGAACTAAGTATCTTTCCTTCCTTTGCAACTTGGAATTGGGACCTTGAATCAAAGGAGTCTAATTGTGGCAGAGTCAGTTTCCAAGTGGACATTAACAAGAGCGACTAAGCATGCGGTTTTGTGCAATTTTAGTGCCTTTTGGATTGTTGAATTTTGCTCGGACTATAAATAAAAAAAATCCGAATTCTTCTCGAATTAAAACACTTCGATTGAACATATATATAAAGAGCCTACTCCAGCATAGATCGAACACTGCAAAATTGATTGTTAAAAGAATTTGTGGTATGCTTCGCTGGTCTAAATTTTTTTTCTTAATTTTTCGGCATGCACACCAAGTGTTTGGGTTGATGTCTCAATGGATTGCTGCTGAAAAATTCTTGGTTTCTTTGCAGATATGCGTTGCTGAAGCCTTTTACTCGAATTTTTCTCTGATTTTTTTTAAGTTGGTGCATCGTTGAAGGCTATGATGAATATTCTTCGTCTAGCAATTTGAGAGCAATGAGGGATTTCGTTTTTCTTTCTGGATTTTGACTCTCAAATAAGTTTTTTTCAATTCATGAGCAATCTCGAATTAGATTGGAAACATTTAGCTCTCTTGCGGGTGCAATTGAATGATTGAAAACTTGGCTTCATATTCATTAATTGCTAGAACTAGAATTTTCAATGCCTCCAAAATATTTTTTAGACCCATCCAAGCAACATTTTTTTTTTTTTGTTTTCGTCTCAATTCATGCCAAGTAGAGAGTCACAACTTTTGTGAATGGAGATTCATTGAAAAATTCACCCTTGGTTTAAATTGTATCCTCCAAATGGGTTTGAAATATTAATCTCGTTGTTCCAATTTCATGCTAAGCTAGAAAATCATATGTTTTTCTTATCTAGCTTGCATTAGAGATTCATTAAGAAAATCATTCTTGGCTCATATTATATCCACAAATTGGACTTGAATCATGAATTTTTGGTTGGAATCTTAGATCTACAAATTCGGCTTGAGTCATTCATGTTCTTGGTCTAATTTCATGCCAATTAAGAAAACCAAATATTCATCACTTTGCATAGAGATTTATTGCTAATGAATTACCAATTATTTATTGATTTTCTCTATAATTTTCGTAGAGGCTTACTTGGGGGTGCACATATCACAAGCTATATTTTTTTCTAATTTATTTGAGTTTTTTTTTTACAGCTCATTTTTTTTTTTTTTTGCCTTGATATCATATAGCATGGTTTATTTCAAAGACAAATCTTCCCCTTCCGGTGAGCACCACTTGACCATTCTTGATAATCAAAATCAACCTATGGAAAAAGGCACAATGTTAGCGGTTTATGAACCCCTCATTGGTGGTAGAAACGTGAACCCGTGGTCGAGATTAACTAATTCTTCTCATTTAGGCGAATGGTGTCAAGAGATTTCATTGAACAAGAACATCAAGGCGTGGACTTTACGAGCTACCCACCATGAGCCTCCTCGTCACCAACCATCAGATGACTTCGCCCATTTATGCACTTTGGGCCGTTCCATCATTGAAGGTGATGCAAAGTGGGATGGCGATCTTCGATTACTGGAGAATTCTGCTATACCAAAGGATATTGCGAGTGGACTGAGGATGTGCTTAGTCGATGTGGAGATAGATTGCGCTATCTCAAAATATATGATGCTATTTATGCTTCGCTGTTTACTTACGATCACAATTCCGATATTGTCAAAGCATTTTGCGAAGCGTGGTGCCCTCTTACAAATACTTTGCTTACTTCTGCTGGAGAATTGTCCATCTCGTTGCAAGATTTGCGTGAACTTGCCGGGCTTCCTATGACGGGCTACCTTTATGATGAAGTTGTACCAAGTGCACTAGAGCTTACCGGTGTTGATGAAAAGAGAGAAAGATTTATTCCTCGTTCCAGCAAGTATTTGCTTTATGCTTACCATTTGCTTCAAAGACCTGATGATAATCGATGCTCTCACGTATCCATTGACAAATGGGTGAAGTTTTGGTCCAAGAAAACTACTAAGTATCATCCGCCTCCTCCTCGTAAAGAGAAGAAAACAGTTCAGCGTAAGTTAACTCATAACCCTCTTGGTGATATTGCAATTCATGAGACGTGGTCGACTGCTGAGGAGGCCTTATTTGCCAAGCTATGCATTGAAAGGAGTCTCAAGGAAGAAGTTTATTTGGCAGCCTACTTAACTTGTTGGCTTTGCATGTTTGTTCTCCCTGGTAAAGATGTCAACTCCATTCGCCCAATTACTTTCAAGATGGCGTTCTTGATGGTGAATGATCGACGAGTGACTTTAGCTATTCTCGTCTTGGCGAGTATATATGAGGGTTTGAATACTGTTGCAACTTTTCCAAAACTAGCCGGTATGAGTCATCCTTTTCCTATTCACTTTGTCTATGCATGGCTAGCATGTTACTTCAAGACTCATTACTCGGTTTGGCAAGAGTTGTGTGGCCGAAAGATGATGAGATTATCTAGTGAAGGAGGTGCAAAGTATTATGAGCCCCGAGAACCACGCAAGCGAATTCATAAGGCCGAGTTTATCTCTTAGGCTTGCAACATGCTTGTAAAAGATGGGCCCTTCAAGTTTGTTGATGATGGCCATGCCGAAGAGCTCGATCATAATTACTTTGTTGCAATTTGTTTGAGTTATCTCACTCTTTGTCAAGGCGGTAGATTCATCATTGAGCCATATAGTCCCTATAGGTTTGGGCGTCAATTTGGGTACTATCAAGATGTATTGGGAATCCTCAAATATGACATACGTTGTGCCTCTTTAGAAGAATGACTCCATTATTGGCGCTTATGTATTCTATCAAAGTCTTCATCAAAAGCTTGGTCCCTTGTTTGCCTACTAATGCTAAAAAAGTCTGCTTGGAGCTTATAAAGCATGGTAGGCTAAAGTCCATGGGACTTATTTTGATGACAACATTGCATGTTTGATCAGACCAAATGCAATTAAGATTACACTCAAATATAAGAAGAGCGAGGACAATCAAGTTGATGGTGGTGAGAACAATCTTCCGCATGCGCTTGTTCCTTATGTTGTGGTCAAGTGCGATTCTCAAGGCCTTTGAAAGCAACAAAGACTAATGAAAGTGCATCACGATCTTCTTTGGCTAACTTTGTTGCAGAGGTCGTATTTCCTTGATCATGTGAGTTTAAGTTTCTCCTTTTTCTAATGTTCTTTTGCTGAAGTTCTACTTTCATTCCTCTTTTAGTTAGAAGATGAAGTCCAGTCTATTGACGTTGGCGAAGAATCTGAGACTAGTCATTCATCGACTATGACTCCTCCACTTGGGATGGGATTTAAAAGAAAATAATCTCCACCTCCTGCTGCGGTGTCAGTATTTGAAGGTGAGAGCTTTCTTTTCAACTATAAAAAAGAGTTCCTTCAAAGGTAGTGGTGTGGTCTCCTCGTGAAGATATCAAATACTCCGGTTGACTTTCTCTCATCAATTGAGAATGATGTCTACCTTATTCTTGAGTCCATGAAGAGTTTTCACAAGTTTGACATTTCGAAGGTGGAAGAATCATTGAACACATTTTTTGTCAAAGTTCGTGCTTATGATGAAGTGAGATCCTTATCTTCTGAGAAATTGTCCCGAAGCCTTCATGAGCAGCAATTTAAAGAAGCTAAGGCTCATCTTCAAGATGTTCAAGCTAAAGTAAGCGAAGAAGCCTCTGAGATCCAATCTGCTATGGACGAGCTGGAGAATATTGAGAAAGAGATTGTAGTATTGAAGGGACGAAGAACGAGTTTGCACACTACTTTGAAGGGGAAAAAACAACTCAATCATGATACTCAAGCCAAAGTTCATGAGGTCGAGAAAGACATTGTAGCACTTGAGAGTACCGGTCCCTAGATGATGCAATAGTGGAGAACTTGGAGTCTTCGAGAGCAAGTTTGAAGATACTCAAGGAAGACTTGAAGAGTTTAAACCCTTTTGCTTGAGATTTGCTTAGAATTTTGTCTCTTGTTGCATTTTTTTTTCGTGCTTTTTGTTTTGCCCCCATGTTTCTAATATGATTACATAATAGAATTTTTTTCTTGCTTCTATCATGCAATCTTTGAGCATATCTTTGTATTTTCCATGCCAACAGCTTCAAATGAGAAATAAAGATATTTTATATATTATGACTGAACTTAGAAATGTCTAAGCTGTCTACACCTCATCAAGATGATCAAGTCATTACGTAGTTTAAAGTACAAAATATTTATTTGAAAAAGAGAAGGTCGTTCACAGTTTATACTCATGCGGGCCAGGAGTTTTTTTTTTTCTTCTTATTTTTTTTATCTCTTCTTTTTTGTTTTTGTTTTTTCTTTCCCTGTTCTTTTTCTCTTTTTTTTTTTCAAGCGTAGTATCACTTCAAGAACTTCCCATTGATTGTGCCAATTCTCAAACCATCTTCTGCTACCAATTTATATGCACCATTTGTGTAGGCTTCTTTAACAACATACGGACCATCCCACTTTGGCAAAAATTTGTTTTCCGTCTGATGCGTCGTGATTATAGGTCTCCTTACTGCCAGAACTAAATCACCAATCTGAAAAGAACGCAGATGCACCTTCTTATTGAATGCCCTAGACAATCGAGCTTGATAAAACTCGAGCCTTTGTTGTGCTTGTAATCTCTTTTCATCGAGAGCTTCCAATTCTTCAAGTCGTATTTGAGTATTTTCTTCCTCGGTAAGTCATTCTTGAATGGCTATCCTTAATGATGGAATTTGCTGCTCGAGTGGAAGGCCTGCCTCTACCCCATAGACTAGTGCGTACGGAGTTTCTTGAGTATGTGTTCTAACAGTGGTCTTGTATGCCCATAGAGCTTCTCCGATCCTCTCGTGCAATCACGCTTTGACTTAGCCACCACTTTTTTTTAGTAGGTTGCACAAAGTTATGTTAAATGCTTCAGCAAGACCATTCACAACAACATAATACATAGAGGAATTTATTTGTTTAAAACCAAACTTTTGACATAACTTGTCTATCAAGCTATTGCAAAAGGGCTTCCCATTGTCGGTGATGATATGCCTAGGCACTCTATAGCGGTAAATGATGTGGGTGCGGATAAAATCAGCAACATTCTCCTTCTTCACTTCTTTAGGAGGTATAACTTTAGCCCATTTAGAGAAATAATCTGTTGCAACAAAATATACAAGTGACCTCCAGAGGACTTCGTCAAAGGTCCCACAACATCTAAACCCCAAGCATCGAAAGGCCATGAGGCAATGGTAGGATGCAATGGCTTAGGTTGTTGGTGGATCAAATTGGCGTGGAATTGACAAGCTTGACATCTTCTTGCATAATCTATGCAATCTTTGACCATAGTAGACCAATAATAACTCATTCTCTTTATGCAAAAATGTAGTTTTGGTCCCGATTGGTGAGCACACAAATCCTAGAATGAGTTTCTTCCATAACTTGAACCTTTTCGTTATCACTTAGGCAGTGTAAGAAAATTCAATGCAATGATCGTCTATAGAGCGTGCCTATGTATTAGATGAAACGAGTTGTTTGTCGGCGGGTGTCAGTCCTCCGTCTTAGATCATTGGGTAGCTTCCCGTATTTTAAGTAGTCAATCAGCAGTTGTCGCCAATCTTCTTCTTCAACTTCAAAAACCTCCATGACGTGATTTTCTTCTTCTTGGAACATGTCGTCCTCATCGTCACTGAAGATTGGCGGTATGACCCAACTCTTACATATTGGTATACGTGCTTCTTTGTCGGTCATTGAAAGTGTTAGAGCGAGTTTTACAAAAGCATCAGCTTGTTTGTTGTCTTTTCTCGATAGATGCTCAAGTTCTACATCTCCTAGCCATCCCATCAGCCTATTTGCATAATTATGATATGGAAGCAACTCAGGCTTTTAACCTTCATAAAGACCAAGGAGTTGATTGACCACTAGTTGAGAATCCCCACATACTTTGAGAGGTAGTTATTTTGCGTCAATAACTATTTCTAATCCGAAGATTAGAGCTTGATATTTCGCAACATTATTGAGCAATTTTGTGTCAATGTAAAGGAGTAAGATAGTATTTCCCCTTCTAATGTAACAAACACAACTCCAGCGCCGGATAACTTCCATTCGGCAGACATGGGATGATCAGCTAGAAAGTCGTTAGAACTTGCCTTTTTTAGCTTTTTGAGGAACATGTGTGATTTCAAATTGTTGCAGTTGGAGGTACCATCTTACAAGTCTATCCGAAAGTACTGGTTTTGTCATGACATACTTCAAAGGGTTAGCTTTTGAGACCAAATGAATGCTATGAGATTGGAAATAATACTTCAACTTCCGGATTGAGAAAATAAGTGCCAGGCACAACTTTTCAATAGGTGAATATTTGAGCTCATTCGACGTCATCGTCCTGCTCAAGTATTACAAAGCATTCTCCTTTCCTTCATCATTTCTCTGAGCAAGCAGGATTCTTACAGAGCGCTCCTGAGCAGCAACGTAAAGAATTAAAGGGCGCCTTGGAACAAGTGCAACCAAGACTGGAGGCTTCATTAAGTAGGACTTTATGCTTTTAAATGCTTTGTTACAAGCTTCATCCAACTGAAACGGTATGTCTTTCTTCATTAGACGATTGAATGGTTGACAACAAGCTAGGTTTGAAATAAACCTCTGGAGATATGCTAGCTTTCCTTGCAAACTTTTGAGCTCATGGATGCTTCGTGGTTCTAGCATTCTCAAAATGGCATCAATCTTTGCTTGCTCAATTTTTGTACCTCGCTGGCGGACGCTGAATCCAAGGAATTTTCTAGACGTAACTCCAAACACACATTTAGAAGGATTCATCTTTAGTTGATATCTTCTCAAGCGTTCAAAAACCTTCCTCAAGTCATGAAAATGATCCTCTCGCTTCTTTGACTTTACCACCAAGTCATCAACATAGCATTTGACATTCTTGTGAAGCATGTCATCGAAGATCCTTCGCATTGCCCTTTGATATGTGGTGCCGGCATTCTTTAGCTTAAAAGGCATAACTTTATAACAATATATACCCTTAGGAGTGCGAAATGCCATCAATTCCTCGTCCATCGGTGCCATACATATTTGGTTGTATCCAGACGATCCATCCATGAAGGATAAAGCTTTATAACCTATAGTGACATCTATCATTAGTTCAATAATTGATAACGGAAAGTCATCTTTAGGGCATGCATTATTTAGATCCCTGAAATCAACACATACTCGAGTTTGTCCATTCTTCTTTCTTATAGAGACGATGCTGGAAATCCACATGGGATACTTAACCTCTCGAATGAAACCGACTTCAATGAGTTTGTTCCCTTCGTCTTCAATCAAGGGAATTAACTCAGGTCGAAATCTACGCTGGCCTTGTCTGACAGGGCGAGCTCCTTTCTTTACTGACAGGTGGTGTACAACTACCTTTGGGTCTAACCCGGGCATTTCCTTATAGGACCATGCAAATACATTTTTAAATTCATGGAGTAATGCAATATAAGTTCCTTCTTCTTCCTGAGTTAGTGAGGCACTTATGTAAATTGATCAAGGGTTTCAATGTCGCTTAGATTAACTTCTTTCAATTCATCGATGGTGGCTTTAATACCCTCCTCAAGTTCTGCAGGAGCATCTTCGACGTCTTCTTCTTCAACCTCACCATCTTCAATTAAGGTGATGTGGTAAGTTTATGCAATGTCTTCTTCAGCACCATTGCTAATGTAATTAGATGATGCTACACTTTCTTTATCATCCTCGTCATCAGATTGTACTTGTGTGAAGATCACGATTTGCGCTTTAGCCTTTAAAACTCTGCCACATGATACGGTTAAGGTTGTCTGGCGCTTCATTCTAGAAGGGATCAAGCTTCTAAGTTTTTGTGTATGTGAAGACTTTGTTTCTTCGGACGTACCGCCACGCACGTATTTTCTTGATGTGACTTTTTTTATATGAACCCAACCTATCAAAGACGGATTGTCTGTGGCTATTCGTGCAATTCTTTTCTTTGGGGCCCTGTAAAGACAGATTCTTTCAAATTTTCTTCCTCTTATGATTCAGTTGAAGAAAACCAGAAAAAATTGCTTTTTCTCTTTATTGGTGGCAGGCTTAGGTGGAGTAAAACCCAGACCTACTCGAGAATCTTGCATTGCATGTCCTTTCTCCGTTAGCATTATTTGGGTAGTGTTGAGTCCATGGAGTTTCTTGCCGGTGGCTTCAGGAGGAAGTTTTCCAAGGCTGAGCTTTTCTTTAGGATCGTATCCAACTTTAATAAGGAGCTGGAAGGCTTTAGGATTGAATCCCTTTTCGCCTATGCTAATGCCACATGTCCTCCTCCTCTTCTTGGGTTGAGGGCCCAAATACCTTGAGTGGTGATTTATATGGTTGCTTCATGTTGATCTGAGTCAATGGTAAAGTCCGACCTTTTGACAATTCAACTTCGAGGGTGGATGAATCATTCTTTCTTGTGTTTTGATTATTGCATGGCTTTGGCTCCTCAGGGGGCAATACTTTTTTTCCCTTCTTAGCATCCTCAATATAGTACTTAGCATCAACAAAGTGTGACTCAGCTTCAGTAAAAGGTTTTCTGTCGCCGAGTACCTTTTTCACTATACTGTTGCGACAATATTTAAAACATTAATGCCACGTAGATGGAACTTCTGCATTTTCATGTAATCAGGGACGACTGAGAAACATGTTGTAGGAAGTCTTGGCATCTATGATATGGAATAATGCACTTGACACAATGTCCTCCATAGTCAATTGTATCCTTATAATGCCGACAACGCTTTGTCCTCCTCGATTGAAGCCTTGGATCATGAGGCGGCTGTTAGAGAGTTCATCTATAAGGATTCCTAGTTCTTTCAAAATTTGCAGGGGTAAGATATTAACTGTAGATCCTCCATCAATCAATATTCGATTCACTTTTTGCTCACGTACATATCCAGCAACGAACAAAGGATGATTATGAGGTTTGGACCCAAGAAGTAGATCTTCGTTAGTGAAAGTAATTGTAGACATGCAATCATCATCATCAGAGGAACCCTTCTTTTCGAATAGCGTATCCTCATTGCTTGTGATATTATCCCCATGCATGGCGTTACATGAATCCTTGTTGCCATCGACATGTCTGCTCTCGATTGTAATAGCATTTGTTGCGGTGGAATCCTCTTCACGAGAGATCTTACCTTGGCGAGCCAATTGCATAACCTTGTCCTTGAACACGAAGCAGTCTTGTATTGTGTGCCCAACTAAGCGATGGTATTTGCAATATTTTCGGTCATTCTTTTGCTCTGCTTCCTTGGGTCGATTCATTGCTGGAAGATCAATAAGGTTAGCCTCCAACAAATCATCAAATATCCCAGGAACATGGGAGTCAAGAAATGGACAATCTCTTGCTTGCATTTCCTTCAGAGTTAATTTCCTCTGTGGCCTCTCGTAAGGAACATTATTCCTTCGGGCAATATTGTCTTTTATGGTGTTTTTGAGCTTGAATAGTGCAACGTTCACTTTCATTGATTCTTTGCTTGGAGCTTTTGAAAAGGGCTTGCCCCCTTTCTTTACTAATTGTTTCTCCTTAGTTCTGCGAAGCAACTGGATAGGTGGCCCTTCAATCCACTTGTTGTTATACTCAACTCCATATCATGTGCTCGAGTGGTCAATTCTTCAAAGAATTTGGGTAAGATTCCTTGGAGGATATAGTGAAGTCTCCAATACATCCCTTGAATGCACATCTCGATGGCAGAGGCTTCAGATAGTCGATCTTCGCAATTAAGACTTAGATTCCTCCACTTATTGATATAATCAATGACTGGTTCTTCTTCCATTGGCGAGAATTTGTAAGTTCAACCATGCTGACAGTTCGCCGGGTGCTATAAAATCGATTGAGAAATTCTTGTTCTAGCTGTTCCCATCCATCAACTGAGCCAGCCTCCAAGTCAGTGTACCAATCAAATGCATTGCCTTTCAGCGATCGAACAAACTGCTTGACTAAGCGATCACCATAAGTTCCGCGTTGTTGCATGTTTCAATGAAATAAGCCACGTGCTGCTTAAGGTTGCCCTTGCCATCAAATTGCTGAAATTTTGGTGGTTGATAACCCATTGACATCTTTAAGCTATCGATCCTTGGAGTGTAAGGCTTGGAGTAAGTAAGGGATGATTTGAGCTTCCTCTCGATCTTGCTTCTGATGGTTGCTTCAATGAATTCTTTAGTTGATCATGGGGATCAATCCGTCGGAAGAGATTTGAAGTTCTCTGCATACTTATCCTTTTCAAGTGAGTGCAAGTTCCTCTCGACGTACTCAGCGAGAAGAGACATTTGGGAAGATTCTTTGAGCTTCTTTGAAATGCTTCTCGTAGTAACACGACACTCTTGGTACTTGAGCTTGAAGACTTTGATATGGTGAGTTCGGAATTTCCCGTCTTCATAGCTTTTCCTTGAGTATCCATCTGAACGTTTTTCTTCTTTGTTGAAGGGAAGAGATGAAGGGTAGAGCGGTCCCACCAGGCGTGCCAAAATTTGTGAGCGCTAATTTTATCGTGTCTGAAAAATCAAAACACAAATAAACTATCACAAATAAAAATATTTGGATTAAAATATCAATATGAGTACAATCTCTATTCTATCCCTTGATTATTCCCCCGAACTATATATTTGACAAATTTGACTAATTCAAAGTGTAATCTCCACGTAGATCTCTTTGGACTTGAATTTGAATTTCTATAACATTAATTCGAGGGCTTTCGCCAATAATCCCGAATTAAACGTTATAGTCTTGACTGGAATTTGATGATTTGAAAGTGCATTTGCTGTTTGGATCTTCTTGAGATGATATTTGAATATTTATATCGTTAAATCGAAATTTTGTGCATATAATACTGAATTAAACGCTACAATTTGTGGCGCACCTTTGATGAAAGACTCGATCTTTGCCTTGAACGCCTTTGAATATTCTTAATATTTGAAGAACCGCGTAGAGAGAATTATTTGTAATTTTCCTTTGCTTTGCTCTTCGTTCTCGAGCTCTGTGTGTCAAATGAGGGTGTAAGGACCCCTTTATATAAGTGTCAAAGAGGTGGAGTTGTAATCTACTCGAACACCTTTGGTATTATCTCTTTATAATTTAATTTAAAGACCGTTAATTTAAAAGATAGTGGGAATATTAAATTCGAGTGATTATTACAAAGATCGTTACAAAGATAAATTACATGGGCCGTTATAAAGGCAGTTACAAAAAATAAGCCATTTAAAAATTTCAGATTGAAAATACGATACCTTTAAATTCGAGAATTCAATCCATACCAAATTTAAATGTATACAAGTATGTGTCCATGAAATCATATCAGATAGTATGAATTTAAATCACATGGCTTGATTTCAAAATGCACCGAGTTGAATGATTACTATTACGCTTCGGGAACGTTATTCCGAAATCCGTATACCTAATAAGGCTACAACTTCGCCGAATGAATTATTTTATAAGTGTGATCACATCTGATGGTTGGATCTTAATTTTGACAGCCCGATTAACCCATGCAGTTAAACACTGTAAGACGACAGTTACATTAATGTAATACTAATATTTATGAATTTATAAATTTATTGCAAACTACAGACATGTATCAATGTCAAATGCAAGATTTTTGTTCTTTAATTTATGTTAATTATATTGTTCCACATAAATTGTGCGTTGCCACATCACACAATTTTCGATCAAATGGCAATTTTTTTAAATTTAAAAAAAATAAAAAATTACAACACCCTTTTGCAACTGTTTTAGGAACAATGAACACCAAAATGCTGTCGTTTTCATATATTGTAACAGCTTTTGAAAAGGATTTTGTGTCGGCTACATTTCATGGGATCAATTTTAATAGCTTTTGTAACAACCTTTCATATTTTATGGCTCCGTTTGGAATGATTTTTGGCCGTCCAACACTTGCAGATTTTTTATTTCCCCCTTCTTCTTCCTTATATATATATACATATATATACAACACTTGCAGATTTTTAATTCTCCCTTTTCCTTATCTCTCTCTCTCTGTGCAAAGTCGCACCGTCTTTGCCGCCTGAATCGCGACCGTCGCCACCATCTGAATCGCACAGTTCGTCTCCGCCTCTGCCCCCGCGAGGTAACCCCTCCCCGCCACACTTCCCTCCACCAGTTGCCGCCACCGCCTCCCCCAAATCCATTGAAGTCCCCTCTCCCTCACCACAACCAAGTTTTATTTTTTTATTTGTTAATTTTATTCTAAAAATTTATGTATATTTTGAATTTATTTGATGAGAGGATGTTGGGTGATGGGTTTATTTGTTGGATAGTGTTGAATATTTGTGAATTATTTTATTGATTAATTTGTTGTGAATAATTTTGTGATTATAAACTATTTTTGTGTATAATTTTATTGATTAATTTATTGTGAATAATATTTGTTGGATGATATTTAATTGTTGGTTAATTATTGATGAAATTAGTGTAAAATTTCTAAATTATTAAACAAATCAGAAATTTTGTAACAAAGTTCATTAGAAATATTTGAAGCATTTCTGAAACTTTTACGAATTTTTGAAAATTTAAAAAATATTTTTCCAATTTTTTAAAATGACTGATTTTTTATTTTAATTCTGTAATTTTAAAAAAAATTTCAAATTTTTTTTTGAATTTCAGGAAATTATTAAAATTACTATTTTTTTAAATTGGTACTTATAAAATATTTTTGAATTTCTAGAATTTTAAAAAAATATATGAATTTTTTTAAAATTGCATAATTTTTTGAAAGCTGTAATTTAAAAAAAATTCCAAAATGATGTATGGAATTTTTATTGATATATGTTGTATGTTGTATTATTAAATTGATTGTATATATATTGTATGAATATAATGTATGTATATATGTTGTAAGTTTTAAATATTTATAGTTTTAAAAAAATTTCAAAATTTTTTCACAATTTTTTGGGATATTATGTACTACAATGCAATTTTTAGAAAATTAGAGGACCTTAATTTAATTTTAGAAAAATAAGAATTTTATGAAAATATTAGAAATTTATGGACTACAATGCAATTTTTCAAAAAAAATTATGCACCTAATTGCAATTTTTAAAAAATTACAGGACCTTAAGAATAATAATTACAACAACAACAACAACAACAACAACAACAACAACAATAATAATAATATAATAATAATAATAATAATAATAATAATAATAATAATAATAATATAAGTCATATTGAAAAAATCCACGGGGATTTGATTCATATCTTCGATTTTAATTAATTAATCAACTTATTGTCATTAATGCACCCAGAAACCATTCTAGCAATCTCAGGTAATTTCCTCCATTTTCAGATTAAAATGCATATATACGTGCATGTATATATATATATATACACACGTATAAACATTATTGAATCAGGTTTTGATATACACTAAAAAAAATACGGGATTTTGTAATGGCTTTTTTGGAATGACCTTTGTAGCAATTTTGGAATGGTGAACAATTGCTGATGTCACGTTTTTGCTAGAAGAATTTGGAATGCCTTTTGGAATTGCTATAAAAATTTGGAATGACTTTTTTTTTTTGCCGAAAGCTCACTGTTCCAAAATTTGGTTAAAATGTCGTTCCAAATATATAATTCGCCGTGGCATTTACAAACACTGGTACAATTTTTTTTACCGCTACAAATTTAGTATGATTTTTGATACGGCCATGTTGGCATTGTAATGGCTACTGAAAAAAAAAAAAAAAAGAACATCCATTCCAAGAATCAAATATAAAGCCGTTACAAAACATAATGCACTTGAACAACCAAAAAACCGTTCCAACAGTCATTCCAATTATATGGAATTTTGTGAAATATTTAAGTTTCTAATATTTTATGAATAATTTTTATTTTTTAAAAAATAAAAATTAATATTTGAAACAACCAAAAACTTAAAAAACGTATTACAATGGACGTCCTAAAATTTACAATATTTGACAGATCTATTTTAGTGCCAACTCAAAATGTGGAGGAAAATTAAAATTTTGGAACGGCCACTATATAAAGTCGTTCCAAATCCGGTCCAATTTATTCGTTTGGAAGAAAATTCTAAAAAAAATAGAAAAAATTCAATTTTCAAATGATTATTCCGAAAGCCGTTCCAAAAGCTATTCCAATATGCTAATATCTAAAGCCGTATAAAAAAACCGTTACAATATGTGTTTAAATTTTAAAACTTAGTTTCCAAGTACAATATCTTTAAATCCACGCACCCGATTCAAATCAAACTTAAATACTATAAGACAATGCCCATTTGATCACATCTGTTGGTCTGATTTAAAATTATATGGCCTGATTCAATAATGTACCGGATTGAAAGAATAATCTTATGTTCCGGGTATGATATCTCGACATCCATAAATCCAGTTAGTCTAAAACTTCATCGTATGTATTTTTTTGTCGGTTTGATTATATTTTATGGTTTAATCTAAATTTTGGCGGTCCGATATTGTGAACATATATCAATCTCAGTGTCAAATATTTTATATACTTCAGTTGTGCTATTCCACACAATGGATACTTTTAACAACATTAATTTGTCCACTACGGAATTTTATTAATTTATATACTTTTTTTTAAAAATTAATTTTTTATTTGGAATTCCTTTTGGAACTGCTTTATGAACGATTGACCAATACAATGTCGTTTTGATTGAGAAAATAATATAAAGAAATGTTGGAACTCATTTTGGAATGACTTTATATACGGATTTTTATAAAATTCTAATATAAAAGGTTTACTTAGCAATTTTTTTCTCATTTCCACTTCATCTTCTCCAAATATCCTTCCCCCCCCCCCCCCCCCCCTCCTTTCCCATCCAAACACCACTCTCTCTCTCTCTCTCTCTCTCTCTCTCTCTAAATTTAGTAATTCCCATTCAAAGGTCGTAAAGGAGTTCAAGGATTGTTGGCCCTTGTCACAAAATACATACTTGGAAAAATTTGGGGAGGTATTGGTCCATCCCAATTGTCACCATGAGCCCACTTGGCGAAGTCCATGAGCCAAACCGTTATATTGTCTGGGTATTTTCCTAAAATCCCACTTGGGTCTAGTTTTTCAGATTTTTTTTTTAATTTCTTGGGCATCGGTTCTGGCAACTCGATCCACTTCCTCAATATTGCCTTTGATCCATTTGATTGAATCCACTGAATTTAATTTGAATATGGCTTGTTCAAAATTATGTTATTGCAGCTTATTAATGGCCAATCGGATAATACGAAGTTCAACCGAGGATGAATTGTAGCAGAACATTTCCCACATTTGTGCAACTAGCAGTGCTCTTTGATGGTCATGAACAATTAACGCAGCAAAGAAAATATCGTCCTTCCATGAAATGTCAGTGTTTGCCTTAACAAATCCCGATGGAGGAGCCATCCATTCACAGGTTGCACATTACCTCTTCTAGTTCCTCTTGCACTGTAGTGTTCTGTTGCTTTCCTTTGGATAGTTTTACCAATTTCCTCAGTGTTCATCTCTTCTTTTCCGTGGACAACATCATTACGTGGTCTCCAAATCTATTCAAGTGTAATTGCCTAGGTGGTGATAAATTCCTCCTGAACACTGCCATCTGGGAAGAAATTGGTTTTGGGGTTTGTGATGGTGAGGAACCACTCTCTAATTTGCAAGTGAGTTTTTATATTTAGTCTCACTTTTCACTTAGAGAGAATACATATTTTCTAATCTAAAAATGGCAAAGAGTACATTCAACATTAATTTGAAAGAATCGACTAAGCTTACTTACCTTTTGTTGCAACGAGTCGAACGAAGTTCCCTAGATGAAGAGCTTGAGACGGTTGTGGAGGTTCAGGCACCAAATTCTTCTGCCAATAGCAATATCTTCTTCATTTGAGTTGGAGGATTGAATTTGGATGGCATAGACGACGTCTTTGGTTTACAATTTTCCTGACTTGGAGGCGACCCAAAATGATTTAAGAGGTTCCAACATAGTTGGAATTTCGATTTTTCTAATTTCTTTCACCCCCTCACTTGGGAACATTTGAGAAAGGAGATCAATCTTCCATCTGAGAGTATTTTCCTCAATTAGATCACGAACAAGAACTGACCAGTCTTGCTTGATATCATTCTGTGGCTCTGACCTGAAATTTTGGATTGTTGGAATCCATGGATCTTCCCATATTCGTAGGTTAGATTGTGCTGCGACAGGGAAACAAGCTCCCTAACTGTGTGATTTCTGCACATTTGACAGCATCTTGCCACCCCATGATGCACCCTTTGTCTGCAAAGAACAACCAAAATTAGTCTCATTTTTAAGATATTTAGCTCGAATAATTTTACATCAAAGCTTTTATGATATATGTAGAATTTGCTAAGAAATTTTGGAGAGGAGTGCTTTATTAAAATCATAAAATTTGCGAAAACCAAGCCCCCTTTTGTTCTTTGGTTGGCAGATGAACTGCCATGATTTCAGTGCAAGGAAGTGATTGCCAGTTTCAGATTTTTCAGTCCTCAAGCAGAAGCGCCTCACAATTGCATCCAACTTATGGAAAATTTTCTTGGGAAGTAGAAATGTGGACATTTGGTAGACCGGGACTACTTGAGCCACGTTCTTGATCAGGATCAATTTTTTCGCCTGCGAGAGATTTTTTTCTTTCCACGAGGTCATCCTTTTGTTCAACTTATCAAATATGTCATTGAAGGCTTGGTTTGCCGACGTTGGTTTGCAAAATGGCAGCCGCAAATGCTTGGAGCGATGATTGCATTCAAGTATTTAGGGTATTTCACAGAGTATTCGCCTTTTTTGATTTGGCACATTTATGCTGAAATGGATGAAGGATTTCCTGCTATTTACAATCTCACTAGTCCATCACTAAAAAATAGACAGACATTGTGAACTGTTTGGGCATCGCCCTCCTATGCCGTGCAAAAGATGGTCAAGTCATCAGCATATAACAGGTGTGAAATTGAAGGAACATTTTGACTTATTTTAACTCCCTTAACATTTCCTAGTGACACTTCATAGAGGAGTAATCATGACAAAATTTCAAGATAAATAATAAAAAGATAGGGGCGAAAGAAGGTCTCCCTGTCTGATGCCTCTAAACGATCGGAAGAAACCAAATGGAGATCCATTATTCAAAAGTGAGAAGTTGGGAGATGAATTGCACTAGGAAATGCGGTTCACAAATACCAACTTTTTTCGGAACTTTACACAACACTGTCCACTCGACCCCGCTTTGGTGAGGTTAGTCTTTATGGCCATGAACCCTTTTTCTCCCTTTTCTAATGAAGGTAGTACATAAGTTCATGGGAGAGGATGGAGTTTCCATTGATTGTTCTACCTGGACAAAGGCGATTTAAAAAGATGAGATGAGTTTGTCAAGGATTGGTTTGAGCCTTTGTGCAAGGATTTTTGAGATAATCTTGTAAGTGGTAATGCATAGACTAATGGGTCGGAATTGCTCAACCGTGCAAGCTTTGAGTTTTTTTGTTATGAGGGTGATGTATGTGTGGTTAATGGCCGTGAACATTTGTCTAGCTGTGCAGAAATGCACTGTTGCATCAATTAATGCGTTTGGAGCAGTGTTCAATTTCCAGGGTATTGAGGGGCCTTATTTTTATTTGGGTTGACTGAGTGTGGTGTTTTGGGGCTAGGCTACATTTATATTTGAATTTTGATGGGTTGGTTTATGTTTGGGTTGGTCAGTTCTCAGTATTGGGCCATCAGGTATTTCTAGGATTGGGTTGTTATGAGTCTTAGGTTGATTCATGTTTTTTGGGTTGATAAGTGGGAGAAATTGTGCACTTGATGTGTTATGTGGACAAATTAGTTTCATGAGGTTAACAACTGGGTTGGCCCATGTTTCTTTTGCTTTTGGTTTATTGGAGGGAGTTTCGGAGTTTTGGGCGGATTCTTGTTTGTCTCTAGTAGGTTCAGAATCACAATGCATATTTGGTAGGTAGGTTATGTCAGGAGCATTAAAAGGTTTCGTTGCTCCCTTTGGGCTATTATCACTTAAAAGTATGACATCCATGAGATTGGGTTCATAGGTATTCATTTTAGGAAAGAAATTGAGGGTATTTTCATAATTATGGCATGGTGTGTAAGTTTTGGTTGGTGTCAGTTAACTTTGGCTGTACTCGCCGGCGGATGAAGCTGGGTTCTTTTTCACAATAGTTTTTCTTGTAATCACTAAGGAACGGGTTTGGAATAGCGGTGTTTTCCGCTTTGATCCATGGGCCAAATCTGAACGGATGACTCTCTGACAGGGACAGGAGTTAAGCTTATGGCCAATGATCCCACACACATGGCAAAAATCACTCAATGTTTCATACTTGAGCTCCAAGGCGATTTCTCTACTTCATTGGTCTTTAAAAATAACATGATATTTTGAGTAGGTCTACACACAGACATTTCAACTCTGATTCGAAGGCTTTTCTCCAGCGGCGACTTTCTATCGCCTAGTCTGTATAGACCAATTTCCCAATCATATTGCCAATTTTGTGCAGTTGTTTTGTTTACCAAGATGACTGAAAGTTCGATTACTTGCACCCAAAATTTGAAATCTGGAAAGATCAACATCATTGAGGGCTTCCTACGGGAGCAAAGGTTTTGACATAATGAAATTTCCTCTGAAAGACCATGGGCTTTGCCTCCAAATGCGTCTGCAGTCTTCTTCGTTGTCAAGGAGAAAAGCTAACAGTGTGTTTGGATTTGTTTTCGGCCCATCTCCGAGATGGGCTGAAACATGGTAGATGTTTGGCGTACTTTGTCTTGGAGATTTTGCAAGTGTTTTGAGGTATTTTGAAATATTGTTCAATTTTGTTTTTGGTCCAAATAAGCCTACCTAAGTGTAGACCCTAAGCCCAATGTGGATACACCTTTTCAGTAACCACCACCATTAGCTCTCTGGCGTTCTCTCTCCTTACAATGCCATTCCGATAACCCACCGGCCGAGACCTACACCGTTGGACTCCTCTCACGACGGCCAACATTTGAGTCTGATTAAATTTCATTTTCATCAACTTCATTGAGAATCCCCAAACATCTTCTCTGTCTCGATTTTAGCACTGATTCAGCAACACCTTCATGCCGCACGCCGTCGAAGTACGACCAATCAATTGCCCATCATCTGACGAGTCCAACGAGCCCTCACCCATGCATTTTCATCAACGATATGGCTAGATTCCTTCCTCCATTTTTTTCCCATCGCCGCCACGTTTCTTTGCCATTTATCCCCTTTTCAGGGGTGGACGTATCTTCATGACGAACACACCCATCTGAATGGATTCAGGCATCGACGACTTATCAGAGATGGCCTCGTCAATGCACAACTAGGCCGAGTCATGGGTGAGTTGCAGTGAGTTTCAAGTCAACTCGAAAAAATGTGATTAAGCATTATTTTTGTAAACCAGATAGATCATTTAATTGCTAGTGATGCTCCTCCTCCCATCTTTTACTTTTCGATTGGGATTTGCCGATGAATTCAGAAGTGCCAAGAATATATCTCTTTTTTATTTTTTTCCCCCATTTCTTAGATGATATTTTTTTAATTGAAGTTGGATTCATTATTGTTGGCTACTGTTTTATGCTTAAATTATTGCTGTCAATGGCATGTGCGTATTTTTATCTTGGATAACCTTTTCAGTTTGATCTTTACTTTTCTAAGACATTTGTCGGATGTGTATTTATTTTTTTTACTCTACTGATAGTTGTTTCTTGAATAGCACAATTCTTTACTTTTAAAAAATATATATTTCACGTGTGAAGTGTACTTGTTTACTGTCTTCCTTCCTCTATATAATATGTTATAACTTTGTCTGAGAATTGCACTTTCATTCTTCGCTCATTGCTAGACATTGTAAGAGTAGTCTATTGAGCGTATTCTGCTGGAAGTAAAGTAGTGCATTAGAGGCGACGAGAGTTGGTCGAGTTCTCTCATTCATCTAACATTTTGGCTATACTATTTTTTGTTGTTATTAAGGTATGTATCTTACTTTTGCTCATAAATCATGATCTTGAATTTAGTATTCTGAACCGTTTAGTTTACACCCTTTATCGAGCTTGCATACACATATTGTTGTGTTCACATATTGCTCATAGTTTACACATATACAAGTGCATATTATCTTGTTCTTCTTTACTATTAGTCTGTGTCATGATTTTTGTCAGGTATTCTTTTCTTTTTTATTGTTCCTACTACATGTAGATGTATGGAGTGCATTGAGATTTTGGCACATTTTTTTCTTTGTATAATTGTGTGTAAAGGAAGCGAGAAATGCAGTTTTTATATGGGGAAGGTCTTTTTTGCATCAGTTTTTTTTGGGTCTTCCAATTTTCAGAAGATACAGTACATCATTTAAGTTGGTCACGCTTATTCTCATTCTTTCGTAGGGGATATTTATAGGTGTCGTGCCCAAAATTTGTGCGCTTTATCACGATTGAGCCCCCCCTTCCCCTATCATTTTGTATCAGTGTGTGTGTGTGTCTTTATAGTGGTGGGGAGGAAAGAAATTACAACGGCCGTTACAATTTGTAACGATTTTTCATCTAGCCATTACAAATTATTTGTAACGACTGCAAAAGCCGCAGTAGATCAAGCCGTTACAAACACCGTCACAAATAAAAAAGTCGTTTCAATAAACTCAATAAGTCGTTCTAAAAGCCGTTACAATAATTTTTTTTTTTTTTTTTTTGTAGTGCAACGCCAATTTGCAAAAAGAAAAAAGTTACTGAACAAATTGTGGGCAAAAACAAAATGATACAAGTGATGGAACATACCTTGAGAATGAATTATGTTTCAAATTGACAGAAAGAAAGCATTTATATAGCAATGCTCCTGAAAGTTTGAATTCAAACAAATTCTATTGTTGGTAAAATTTTGATTAAGATGACTACTAAGACAAAAAGAGTTTTTGTCTCCTTCAATTAATTTTAAGTCTCTGGAATTATAGTTACAATAGGACTAATGAAGAAAAAAAAGGTGGATTCAACTTTGCCGTGGAGACTTGGGTTTGTTGGGAAAGAGAAATTTCTTGCCCAGGAAAAGCAATTGAAAGACAACTTATGCTCTTGGTTCATGAACACCCAATGGGTGTGGGCCAATCTTATCTTTGTGATTAAAAAAAAATTGCCTTGGTTGGGCTTCATCTGTAGTTTGGGCCAACATATATATATGTGTGTTATATATATATATATTGAAAAAAATTGATGGGTTTCTCTTGATGGATTATGTCGTGAAAAAAATTGATCAACTTAATTCATATTGTGGTCCAAATTCTCAAAATCATGAGAGATTCAAATTACATTTGATTTGGAGCAAATTCAATATTACGGTGGCCAATTCAAATTCAATTTATATTTCGGGACTCATTCACTCTGAAAATTACATTTTCAACCATATATTTATGAACAATTCTCGAGGGGCATTTGTAGACAATTAATTTTGTACGCAATTAAATAATGATAATATCATATAATATTTATTTATCAATTATAATATTTTTTTTATTTATATTTTGAAATTCACTAAATTAATTCCAATTATAAATAGTCAATTTTAATTGATAATTTAATATATATTTTACCATCAAATCAATGATTGACAAGTATCAAAATAAATTGTTTCGGGCCAATCAAATGATGCTTTACAGTCAAAGATTCCAGCCAATCAAACTGCGCCACGTGGAGCAATTGCATGTACGCTCCAATCAAATCAAGACAAATATTTGTGATATTTATCTATTTGAGAAATATAAATATTAAGAGATAATGTTAAATTGAATTATAAAGAGATAATACAAAAAATGCTTAAGTGCATCACAACTCTATCTCTTTGACACATATATAAAGCGGTCCTTGCACCCTCATTCGACACACAGAGCTAGAGAATGAAGAACAAAGCAGAGGGAGATTGCAAATAATTCTCTCGCGGTTCTTCAAAGCTCAAGAATATTCAAAGGCATACAAGGCAAAGATCGAGTCTTTTGTCAAAGGTGCACCACAAATTATAGCATTTAATTCGGGATTACAGGCGCTAAGTCCTAGAATTAACGTTATAAAATATTCAATTGTCCTCTCAAGAAGATCCAGGTGGCAAATCCACTTTCGAATCATCAAATTTCAAGTCAAGACTATAGCATTTAATTCGGGATTACTGGCGAAAGCCCCCGAATTAACGTTATAGAAATTCAAGTTCAAGTCCAAAGGAGATCTACGTGGAGATTACCCTTTGAATTTGTCAAACTTGTCAAAGATATATTTTGGAGGGAATAATCAAGGGATAGAATAGAGATTGTACTCACATTGATATTTTAATCTAAATATTTTTATTTGTGATAATTTATTTGTGTTTTGATTTTTCAGACACGCTAAAATTAGTGCTCACAACATTCCAAGGGGTGCACGCTTGGATGCTCAATCGGGTGTTCGATGTAGAATATGACAACGTAAGCAAGATATACCATATAGGATACATAGATAAATGAAAGAAAATACAATACTACAAAATATATGGCCACTTTTGTAGTTTCTCCTCAATGCTACTAGTGTTCAAGCAAATGAATCCTCTAACGTAGTCCACACGACATAAGGAGAAGTTTTTTTTTTTTTTTTTGCTCGAGAAAAATGGACCCAAGAAGAGGAAAGGTGGCGGCCGAGAGTGTCTGCAAGAGAGAGAGAGGATTTCACTTCTTTTTCCTAGAAAAAGGTGATGAAATATGAAGAGTTATCTGTTGTATATGTATATACTCCTATATATAAATAAATAATATAATTGTTGGAATATGTCTAGGTTCATCCAAGGGATGTCTGGGTACATCCCAATCAATTCTCATTAGTTAGCAATCAAGCCTACCACCTTACAAGGAGTGATCAAACCATATCTTGTAATGAAAGCTTGATTGGGGTTGATTTGTCCCTTACCATAAGGAGCAAGTCAACCCTTCGACAGGGCCTCCATGGGGCTGATTTTTGCTTTTTAAAAGAGAAAAAATTGGCCCTCTCACTTTTAGGAAAAGTCCAAGTTCTCCTAATTCCAAAAGTAGAATTAACATCCATTTTGGGCCAAGATTTAATGGATCGGGTTTTGTCGTAATCTAATTACAAAAAGCCCAAAAATTAAATCTAATTTAATTCAAGGTCCAATTAAATAATGCCCATAAACCTTTTAATTCAATTAAAAGATCCAAATCTTTGCTCTCTTTAATTGATAAATCTCATTTATCAATCAACCCTGGGCCAATACAATATTGGCCCTCCATCCAATGGACATTTTCATAAATAATCTAATTATTTGTCATCTTTCGGAATTGTCTCCAAGTCAATTTCTCCACCTACTCAGTGATGTTGTGTATGACCATTTAGGTTCACCCTCAGTTAGATTTGGACTCTAAAGACTAGGTGATTATTGGCGTGAATATTTAGGCTCAGATTCCATACTGGTATGGTCCTTCCATCGACCGTCTCCTAGCTTTAGTCTAGGGTATGAAATTGGGCATCGATCCCATCGATAATTAGACAACTAGGCTTAAGACTCAAGAGTACACATGCCTTATTCATCCATGCAGGGAACTATTCCTTGCTCGATTAACCACTGTTGCCACAACTTTAAGCAGCGTTAACGTGTCTTCGAGGGCATAGGAGATACCTCTCTTCACATACTAACAGGGGATGGATCCTCTTCTTGGAACCCACCGTCATCTCTACATATTCTGATTGCACTGGACAAGGCTTATAATATATGTGTCTGTGACTCGACCATCTCTCATCAGATCTAAGATACAACCATCATGTGCACGTGACTTTCGTGGTTCGTCAAGTCCGAGGACTACTCTTGTGCAGTCAAAATCAGGAAACTCCAGTCATACCGACTAAGCCTACAAGATTTTCATATGACGGTCCTCGCGAGTCTGTTCAGTCGGCTCGACCCCAGTCGACTAACCCACTAAGATCGTATAAATATCCCACGTCTGTTGCCGATGAAACACGACACTCAATCAGCAAAATACGACTCTTAGTGCAAGTCTCAATAGGACTCTCGATGCCCTATCTCGGGTCCTCAACTTGGAACGTTTTAGACCCAATCCTTTATTAGTTGGTTCCATAACCATCATCCAATGCATGGCCCAATTCCATGAGTTGTCAAGGTGGTTTGTGTACTTTGTTGCGATATCTGCAAATAGAAATGAACATATAACAATGAGCACAACGAAGAGAATACCAGAGGTAACGAATACTCATCTTATTCATTACGTAATATTATAGTACATCGGGTTTTCAAATATGTTACATAAAAGGCTAATCTAATTGGCAATTCTGATCACCTATTTTAATAATAGTATAAAAGGTAAAAAACACCCCAACACCCCTAACAAAATAGTTCAGGATTTGTAGGACAAAAATGTCCGTCTCACATACTTCTATACTTTTTACTTTACTCTTTAAAATATATTTTATTAAAAAAATCTCCACCAAAAGCTACTTATAGTGATTTAAAATTTTACTCAAATTTTATTTTAAAAATAATATTAAAATTTATAACCTTTCATAAAATTATGTAATACAAAAAAATAAATAAGCTCAATATATGAAAATATATTTTAAAAAGTAAATAATTTATATTAAGAAAATACATGTAAATATATGTAAATACATAATGCATATAATATTATATATAGAAAATAGAATTTGATATAACTTATAAATTTTTATTCAACTACTTGTTCACATATATCATATATTACTCAAAAATTATAGAATATTATACATTAGTTATAAATTTGCATATTGTACAATATATATATATATATATATATATATACATGTTTGATGTAATATTTTAAAATTGTATTGATAATTATTTTTAAAAAAAGTTCATTATATAGAACAATATAAGCAAAAATTATTTAAATCTTTTACCAGTTATGTAGAAATATAAGGATTGTAAATTTGTAAAGTTTATATAGATATCTATATTTTATAATAAAAAATCGTAAAGTTTGCGTAGTGTTAATTTATTTTAAATTTTTTATAATAATTTAAATTGTATTTAGCAGAATGATTGTAATAGACATATTTTAGGGTGTAAATAATAAAGTCATTATCGTCATAAAAAATTTAGTCCGTATTATAAAGGGCTACTTGTTATATTTTTAGTTTAGGGGTGTAAATAAACTTAATGCATAAATTCGGGGGTGCAAAATGCATTTAACCCTAACAACAACAACAACAACAACAACAACAACAACAACAACAACAACAATAATAATAATAATAATAATAATAATAATAATAATAATGAGTTATCTTGAAAAAATCCACAAGAATTTGATTCATATCTTTGATCATAATTAAATAATCAACATATTATCATTAATGCACCCGGAAACCATTCTAGCAATCCCAAGTAATTTCCCCATGTCCTGATTAAAATGCATATATATATATATATATGTATATAGGGTGAAATGTAAATTACCCATGTGATATAGAAAATGAATAAATTATCCTCTTGTGAATTATTTTTTAGCAAATTATCCCCTATATTTTTTATAATAAATCAAATAACCCCCCACACGAATTCGTGCCATTCACATGTTATTTTCAAATATTTTAATTTTTAATATTTTTAATTATATTTATATTCTTATTAATAGACGTTGGATCTGATTGAATCTAAGACTTAAATTTAATTGATCAATGGTCCAAATTCTAGTAAATTTGATCAAACGGGCTGGGCATGGTGAGGACAATGGGGTCGGGAGGGGTGCGCGCCAGTAGGACGAGGGGAGGGGGAGGGGTTGGCGTAGGCGCTTGGGTAGGAGATGAGAGAGGCGGCGGCGACGACCGGCAGTGAGAGGAGGAAGATGAAGGTGTATATGAATGTATATATATATTATTAAAATATTATTTTATACGATATAATATTACTTTTCATATTTAATATATATTAATAGATAAATATATATTTAATAAAAAAATAATATATTAAATAATATTTTATTGATTGAAAATCATACCCAGTTGTGAAGGGAGCGTGTTTACTACATCACCTCTTCCGAGAAGGGAATTTGCTTTAGTATGAAAAACACAGGGGAGTAATTTAATATTTTTTCTAAGGGGTAATATGCCCATTTCGAATATTACAGGGGGTGGTATGCATTTTTTCACATAATTGAAATAGGTTTTGATATAGTTGTAATTATGTTGTCTGTGTATGGGAGATATAGCTGTGTGAAACCTAACGTTTTGAGGGGAAATACATATTACCCCCCTGTGATAATCAAAATGCTCAAATAAGCCCCTATAATACAAAAAAATATTATATAACCCCCTGTAAAATTTAAAAAGATGCATATTGAACCCTAATCCGCGCCCCCAATTTTCTGTCGTTTTTTTCTCCGACATTCGATGACCTCTCGACGTGTGTTTTCCACCGTTGGAAAGCCCGTCCAACAACGATCATTTTGACACCCCACCCACCGCCAATCTCTCGTCCATCGGTGAGTTATCTGCATTTTTTTGTTTTATATTTTTTAAGTTTCTTTATATATATATATACATATAACTAAATTATATTTTCTTATATTATATTTTTAAAATATGTATAATTTAAATACAGGTGCTTTGATAATTTAAGGGCT